>JANAVB010015599.1:4748895-5161395 GCA_029216955.1 Iris pallida
ATCTTCAGTAGAGCATCTGAATAGAGCGGAGTCGGATCATGCACCTTTGTTGATACATTTCAAATCTAATGCTGCTATGGGATGGAAGCAATTTAGATTTCTTGATTTCTGGGTTAAACTTGTAGAATTCAAGCCACTGATTCAACAAGCTTGGGACTCTGTTGATCACCGCCTTGGTCTTACTCGTATGGCTCTCAGACTTAAAGCGTGCAGGAAGGCATTATCCATTTGGAGCCGTCAGACGTATGGGGATATATTTCAGCAAGTGAAGCACGCGGAGGATGATGTGTTGGCAGCAGAAATACAGCATGAGACGTATAACACAGTGATGAGTCGTCAACTGTTAGCAAAGGCCACTGCTAATTTGAAACAAAGGGTCAATATTGAGGAAGCCTATTGGAAGCAGAAATCCAGAGTGACTTGGGACCTTCAAGGCGATAAAAGCACAGCCTATTTTCATGGATGTGTTACCAATCGAAAACGTGCACTTCAGATCCATTCAATCACCAGAGAGGATGGGACTAAACTGACTGAAAAGCTCAATATTCATGCTTATGCGAAGGAGTTCTATTCTAATCTATATCAAAGAGGGGATATTCAGGAGGACAATGATTTACTCTCGTGTATTCCTAGGCTTTTGTCAGATGAGGAGAATGATCGCTTGATTGCTATTCCTTCCTCGGATGAGATCTTCGATGCGTTGAAGTCCCTTGATCAGCATAGTGCATCGGGTCCTGATGGGTTTACCCCATTGTTCTTCATTACTTGCTGGGATATCATTGGTAATGACATGACGGAGGCAGTGGGTCTTTTTATTGATGGTTTTGCATTGCCCCGATCGATCACTAATACTGCTCTGGTGTTAATTCCGAAAACAAAGCAGGCTAAAACCTTTGGGGACTATCGTCCCATTAGTTTATGTTCGGTGGTGAACAAGATTATTTCCAAACTGTTGTCTCGTCGTCTAGCTCCTCTGCTGCCCCAGCTTATATCCCCTGAGCAGAGTGGTTTCGTCCAGGGTCAAGAAATAGTAGACAATATCCTTCTTGCCCAGGAGATGATGGCCAAGATGAACAAGAAACATAGAGGAGGGAATGTTGCAATTAAATTAGATATGATGAAAGCCTACGACAGAGTTGATTGGCGATTCCTGATGAAGGTTCTCCGATAATTTGGCTTTCACAATAAATGGGTGGATATGATTCTTCGCCTTGTCAACAATGTTTGGTACGCTCCATTGATCAATGGCGAGGCGACGGAGTATTTTCAGGCTTTTCGAGGTATCAGACAGGGAGATCCTCTCTCCCCAGCCTTGTTCATTCTTGCTGCAGAGGCTTTGTCACGCAATCTCAAGAGATTACCAGAGTCAGATGGCTTTACTCTCTTCACCTCTCCTCGTGGTTGCCCTCCTATTACTCACTTAGCATATGCTGATGATATACTCCTCTTTTCTTCTGGTGATCTTCGTTATATTACCAAAATTACAGAGCTACTATCCCGTTATGAGCTTGCCTCTGGCCAGTGCATTAACAAGACCAAATCTTTGATATTTATGCCGGAGGCTGTTCTGCAGGACAGAGGAACAGAGCTTGCGCTCAGAACTGGTTACAGCATTGGATCTCCCCCATTTATATACCTTGGGTGTCCCCTTATGGCTGGACACAGGAACGGGGCAATGTATGAGGAACTGCTCAGTCGAGTTCGGAGCAAGTTAGAAGGATGGCATAATAAGATCCTTTCTCCAGGAGGTAAGCTAGTGTTAATCAAATCTGTACTCACTTCAATACCTGTTTACACGATTGCGGCTTGTAATCCGCCAGTTGCAGTCTTGAATCGTATGGAGAGTATGTTCTCGACATTCTTTTGGGGAGCTCAAGATGGGATATCTAAAAGAACCTGGCTTGGTTGGGACAGAATGGCGAGAACAAAACAAGAAGGAGGACTGGGCATTAAAAGGCTAGAGGAGATGATGAATGCTTTTACGATAAAGCTATGGTGGAAATTCTTGACGCAGGATAGCCTTTGGACAACGTATTTCAATGCCAAGTATTGCTCATTAATCTCTCCTGAGAATGTGGTGATCACGTCAAAAGCTTCACATGTGTGGAAGCGACTTTTATCAGGAAGGAATATGGCTCATCACAATATCTTGCAAGTAGCTGACAGCTGGAAATGGGGGAATACTCATTCAGGTACTTTTACTCTTTCATCTGCATGGGACTTAGCTAGAGTGCACAGGCCTATTTGTCCAGATTTCTCTCACATATGGAGTACTTGCATTCCAATCAAATGGTCGGTGCTTTTATGGCGTATTCTGCATAACAAGCTGCCTACAGATGACAACATTGCCCACCTTGGTTATAGTCTTGCTTCTAAGTGCCATTGTTGTGCCAATAGCCAGGAGGAATCACTTGAACACATACTGCATCAGGGAGATATGGCAAAGAAAGTTTGGGGTGCTCTTCAACATGCTTATAGCGTCAAGTCGCGCGGTCGAACACTTATTGCTCGGCTACATGACTGGTGGAGGAAGAAGAAGAAGCATAGGAAAGAGATTGCTGCTGCGGCCGTCTTATGGGTACTATGGAAAAATAGGAACAAGATGCGATATGAGAATTACTCATACACTGTTGATAAGCTAGTGGCAGAGGTCCATAGACAAGTGGGGAAGGCAACTCTCAAGTGTAGACATGCGTAGTTTCTGCTTTTGTACTGAACTCTTCTT
This sequence comes from Iris pallida, assembly GCA_029216955.1. Lineage (NCBI taxonomy): Eukaryota > Viridiplantae > Streptophyta > Magnoliopsida > Asparagales > Iridaceae > Iris > Iris pallida. The sequence goes on from JANAVB010015599.1 coordinate 4,751,621, forward strand.
ATTTTGATCAATAAAGTTAGTAGTGTTAAATATATATATATATATATATATATATATATATATATATATATATATATATATATATATATATATATTCAGAACACTACCTTTTATTCATTTCAAAAAATGAGTACCAAATCAGGTTACAAAACATTCAGTGATTACATTTAACTGTACCTTTAGCAACCTGTCTATGCACTTCACCAATCAACTTCTCATAGCCATAAGAGTACTGCTCATATCTCCACTTGTTCCTGTTCTTCCAAAGCACCCATATCACCGCAGCCACCATAATCTCCTTCCGATGTTTCTTTCTCTTTCTCCACCATGATCACAGTCTGTGTAATAGAGTACTGCCAGTCATCGTAATCCCATATGTTTGTTGACCTGATGACCACACGTTACTAGCCAAGTCACCCTCATGAAATACATGAGCCATAGTTTCAGAAGAAGGATTAACACAGCAATGGCATTTCGAAACCATACTGTATCCCAGTCGAGAGATGTTGTCATCAGTAGGCAATTTATCATGCTGTAATCTCCAACATAATATCGACCACTTCGTAGGAATGCATTTATTCCAAATGTGTTTATGATAAGGAAGTTTTGGAAGATGAGTGCGAGCCAAATCCTAAGCTGATGAAACAGAGAACGTACCTGTTCGGCCATATCTCCAAGTCCAACCCGTATCCCCTTGAGTGATATATTGACTAGCAAGCCTTCTCCAAAGAACTAGCCTTTTCCAAACATGAGAAGCATTAGAGGTAAGCTGAACTTGTAATTCAGATTCATGGGAGCAGTATTTTCTTTTAAAGAATTGAGTCCATAAAGAATTTTGAGTCATGAATTTCCACCATAGCTTGATAGTCATTGCTGTCATTACATCCTCCAAGCGTCTGACACCCAATCCTCCTTTCTCTTTGGTACGAGCAATCGAGCCCCATCCTAGCCATGTGCACTTTGCCATCCCTTCATGAGAGCCCCAAAAGAAGGATGAAAACATAGTCTCTAGTCAATTCAACACTGCCAACGGTGGATCATACGCTGTTAAAGTATATACAGGAATTGAGGCGAGCACGTTCTTGATTAACACCAGTTTTCCTTCCGGAGATAAAATTTTGTTGTGCCACCCATCCAACCTATGTCGAATCTTATCTAATAGCTCTTCATACATTCCCCCATTACGCCTACCAACCATAAGGGGACAACCAAGGTATGTAAATGGAGGAGAGCCTACATTGAAACCAAACCTGGTAGCCAGTTCTTCTCCTTTCGCTGGGCTTTCCTTCGGAGAAAGATATATGGAAGACTTGTGTTTGTTAATCTTCTGTCCTGACATAACTTCATACCTGGAGAGGATACAATTAACCATGCCAACCGATCGCAAGTCTTCTGTAGTGAAAAGAAGCACATCGTCTGCATAAGCTAAATGAGTAACTGGAGAGCACCCTCGAGGAGTAACAAAAGGAGTAAAGCCCTCCATGTCTGGCAACTTCTTCAAGCTCCGAGTAAGAACCTCAGCTGCAATAATAAACAAAGCTGGGGACAATGGATCTTCCTGTTGCAAGCCCCGAAAGGCTTGAAAGTATTCAGTAGATTCTCCGTTAATAAGAGGAGAGTACTATACATTGTTCATAATTCGCAACATCATATCAACCCACTTGTTATGAAAACCAAATTTGTGAAGAACCTTAAGTAAGAACTGCCAATCAACCCGATCATAAGCCTTCGCTATATCGAGTTTAATTGCAATGTTACCTCCTCTATTCTTTTTAATCATCTTGGCCATCATTTCTTGAGCCAATAGAATGTTATCCACTATCGCTCGACCTTGTACGAACCCACTCTGTTCCTGTGAAATCAAACATGGAAGTATAGGTGCTAATCGACGAGTTAATAACTTAGATATGATCTTATTCAGCACTGTGCAAAGACTAATGGGCCTGTAATCCCCAAATGTTTTCGGCTGCTTGATCTTTGGAATAAGCACAATCGATGTGTTAGTGAAAGCCCGAGGAAGGGAAAATCCATCCATAAACATGGATATAGCCTCTAGAATATCATCCCCAACCGTGTCCCAACTTGTAAATAAAACAAAGGTGTAAACCCATCGGGACCAGAGGCACTCGATCTATCCAAGCTCTTGATTGTATCCAATATCTCCTCCTTAGATGGCTCTACAATAAGACTAATATTATCCTCATCTGTCACAGTATTAGGAATGAGATTCAGCATGTCATCATCCTCTTGAATGTCCCCTCGTTCATAAGACTTGGCAAAGAATTCCTTCGCGTATGCGTGGATGTCCTGTTTCTCCGAAAGCATGTCTCCTGCCTCAGTAACAATAGAATGAATATGCAAATACTTCTTTTTATTATTCACACAACCATGAAAGTAAGCTGTGTTTTTATCTCCTTCCAAGTCCCATTTGAGACGAGCCTTTTGGCGCCAGTAAGCTTCCTCAATGCATACTTTTTGTTTGAGCAGGGCCTTAGCCTTAGCGAGCTGTTCGAAAGATACCTGAGTATTAATAGCCCCATGATGAAGCTCTGCTGCTAGCACATGATCTTCTGCTTCCTTCACTTATTGGAATATATCCCCATAAGAGGTTCTGCTCTATGTTGATAAGGCTCTTCTGCATGCATCAAGTCGAAGAGAGACTCTAGTAACTGCATTCGGATGATCAACCGAATGCCATGCTTGCTGAATAAGAACAGGGAACTCCTCATGAGATGTCCACAGGTCCAAAAATCTAAATTGCTTCCTTCCCTCCATCGGTTCTCTCTTGAATTGAGCAAGAATAGAAGCATGGTCCGACTCCAATTTGTTAAGATGATCCACCTTAGACAAGGGAGCCAGTCTGAGCCAGGCACTATCAACCAACATCCGATCCAGGCGAGAACCACACTTCCCATCCTTCATTGATTTCAGCCAGGTGAAGCAACTACCTGTATACGGAAGCTCACATAAACCTGTAGCCATCTTGAAATTGGCAAATTCCTCGATTAAGACTGGGTCCGCATTACGACCACCAATCTTTTCCTCCGACCTAAGAACTGTAATAAAGTCCCCCCCACCACCCATGGGTAAGGATGAGACCCCTAAAACTGAGACAGCCTATCCCAAAGCACACGACGGCCCACCTTCGTATTGTCACGATGCACGATAGTGAACATAACTTCTGAAGGTAGCAAATGATGAGCCATAGTAACTGATAAGGCTTGATTAAATGAATCGCGAAGCAACATCTCACATTCAGCCTTATCCATCACCCAAATATTACCGCGATCATTCGAATAAGCAGTTGAAAAACCAAGCTTAACCTTATAGAAAGCTAACTGGCTAACATCCACTTTAGGCCAATGATAGCAAGAAAGACAACTTTATGCATCCTCACTAATGATTTGATTCTTTTAAGAGTCATTTTATTAGCAACTCCCCTCACATTCCATAACAGGATGTTAAACATTGGAGGATAGATATTTACTTGAGGATTGTGAGTTAGCTTGTTGACGAGTGACACGATCGGAAGGCTCCACCGTCTTCTTGGTCATCTTTCTCCTTTGGACAGTTGAGGTGATCGCGGTTTGAGACTATCCTCCTGGGTCATCTTCACCGCCTCCTTCCTCCTGCTGGAGTTCTTCTCTCTCGACTTCATTAGCCCAACTTCGCGGTGGATCACGCACCTCACCTTCTTCAATTTGATCAGAATCTTCACCCGCAATATGTTGACCACCAGTATCAAGTGGATCCATTAGAACGTCATCAATGAGAGCAACTTCAGTAACCGCCATCTCCTTCTCTGTCGTCTCCGATAAGACTCGTGGATGGGAAACCATCACCTCCGTCCTCGAAACCGGAGCTGTAGTGACCGGTAGTTCAGTTGAAACAGGAGGGTTTGGAGGAATTAATGGCGCTTCATCAATAATATTTGTTTTGTCTGCATTAATGGCTTCCTCGGTAGACGGGTTAAGACTCTGATCCCCTTCATTATGATGAGAACTTCCTTCATTGGTCCGTTGCATTATTTGAGTAACCACTAAATCATCATGAGGACGATGCGTGTCCATCCCCGACGAAGGCATCTCCACTACATTAACCTCATGCAGAACTTCCTTGCCTTTATTTTTCAGCTTGCAATGATTAACCACATGTCCTTGGTGATGACAGTACGAACAATACAGAGGAGTGTACTCGAATTCTAAGTTCTGCCAAAGGCTTCTCCCACGAGGCAAATTAATCCGGATACGATGTTGTAAAGGTTTACTGGCATCAACTTCAACAAAAACTCTGGCTCGACTAGGTCTAGAAAGTTCTGATGTGGCTTTATCAATCTTCAGAGGTGTACCAATCGCCGATGTGATAGCAAATAACGCTTCTTTATCATATAAGTGATGGGGTAAATCAAGGAGATCAACCCACACAGGCATTAGAGAAGATTCATAAGATGGTGAAAAATCAGGTTCCCATTTAAAAATATGTATTGGGGCTCTTGACACAAACCACATGTCTTTAGATCGTAGACAAAGATAGTCTTCTTCAGCAGAAGGTCGAATCAGGATATGTTTCCTGTCTATAACACCAGCCTTGATAGAACACTGGAATTGAAACCCGGAAAGGGCTTTTCGAATAACCTCGATCGAAGGTTTTGAGTGTGAAAACTTCCCAATGAGGGCAAAACGGAGTGGATCGGAAAGGACTTGTTCTTCTTCATCAGAAAAAGAGATCGATGGTGCACCTTTGAATGAAGAAATCGTTCTCGGCGGCAAACGAGGTGGATCTTCAACCCGTCCAGCAACTACTGCTGCAAAGGACTTGGCCATGATGACACCGGCCCGGCCAGAGGCCAAGCCGGAGCCGTCGACGAAGAAAACTACCAAGAATTCAAGGCACGTCGCACTAGGGCAATGTGATATACATCCGTATCTTATATCATATATATATATATATATATATATATATATATATATATATATATATATATTGAAAAAAATATATATATGTATATATATATTTGAGTGGTATATATATATATATATATATATATATATATATATATATATATATATATATATATATATATATATATATCAATGTCAATTGGTGTTTTGGAGTGATAATCATTGATATCTAAATTAAAATGTGTTTCTAGGTTATGAAAGTCAAACTAGGTCAATACCTTGCTTCTATGGTCAAACTAGATCAATACCTACTTCTAGAGTCATACTAGTCATTTCTGGGTTATACCTAGGTTTCTAGGTCCATACCCACATAGAAACCTAGGTGTGACCCAAAAATGACTAGTATGACTTTAGAAGTAAGGTATTGATCTAGTTTAACCATAGAAGCAAGGTATTGACCAAGTTTGACTTCTGTGACATAGAAATCACATTTCAATTTAGATAACAATGACTCCAAAACACCAATTAACATTGATATTTCATATCTAGATCTTTGTGACTCCATTTTGGACTCGAATTCTCACACATTGCTCAAGACCACAGGCGAGTATATATCTCTGTTAGTTTTCAGTACTTGATAGCATATATATCACATGTTTTGGAACTGTATTGCTTGATTTCTGACACCATGTATATATATATATATATATACATATATATATATATATATATATATATATATATATATATATATATATATATATATATATACCCCTATGCACCTATGTACTATACCATATCCATCTATGCATGCACACCCATTCATCATGGTATACCAAGATACCTTGATATACACTAGCCAATATAATTATACACCTAGTCCATGTCTTACCCATACTGTCACGACCCATACCCGGTTTTTGGGATGCGAGTGCGTGCGCAAGTCTATCCTACGTCGCAGAATTGACGTAGTAAGCTGTCGAGACCACAATACTAAAAATCACAAAATTTGCCTAGAAATAATTTCTTTATTTGCTCCTACATAAAACTAAATTAATTATAATATTCAAAAGATTACATTTGATTAAAATATAAAATGTCTCACAAATTTTAGAAAAACAACTAAATGATTACTCTAATCTAACTAGTCTCTAGGTTTGGCCTTCAATATAGTTATATATCCTCCAAGGATCCCACGCATAGAGTAGTATGCGACTATCTGAAAAATAGGTTTCCAGTCAAGAATAAAACAAGTACAATTCAAGCATGCAGTTCCAAATATATTATAACTATAAAAATAGTGAATAGTAAATGACATACATGATGAATTAAGCAACTGTAAATCAAGGCATATAAAGTAAGGCGAAATAGTTTAATTATGAACTTTAAGAGAAATAAAGCATGGAACAAGAAAACATAACCATCTAAGTGGTTTGAAGTACACCTTTCAATATGTGATCGGGCTGGTCCACTACACCGTAAGTCTACATAGGATTTTCGTCCTCACAGTCTACATTGCATGAAATATAAAATAAAGTACAGTCTAGGGGGTTGATCACATATCTACTTAGTACTTCCCCGCCCTGACAAAACTAACGTGGATCAAGTCACGACAATGGGTCACAAAATACGGTAAAATATGTAGGAACGAAATCGTAAAGCAGAATACTCTAGAGGGGGGTGAATAGAGTTGGCAGCGGAATAATGTTAATTAAAAATGTTAGCAGCAAGATCACAGAATAATAATCACAACTAAATAATGTAAAGGCAGAGATAAGAAAGAAAACGCAAATACATCGATGTATACTGGTTTCCCTCTGTTGAGGACTAGTCCAGTCGGTAGAACTCTTGCTACCAGTTGAATCCACTATTGGCAAAACTGCAAGTTTTCTTACGAAGTCCTTGCAACTTCTACAACGTGAGCTTTGATACGAAGAACTCGTCCAACTTCAATTTTGAAGAGGTATTCTTCTATCAAGCCTCTGATTACAATCACTCTGAAACTTCTAGACCGCACCGTACTGGCAAATCGACTAGAGGATTGTAACTGGCTTGGGATCTGAAAATTAAAGCTCTAGAAAAACTCTTTGGAAGACTGAAAGCTTTAAGTAGAGAGAAGATTGAAAGCGAATGAGTGAGTTAAAATGATCGAAATCCTTCTCTATTTATAGGAGTTCCAAAGACAGAATTCTGACAAAATTTGGGCAGAACTCGATGAAAAAATCTCGATCAAATCCGCAACTGCAGGAGGACCAAGTTCCAAGGAATTCAAAAACAAAACGGCCACTAACCGAACTCTGGCCGAGTTCTGTCAGGATTAGGTTAGGGTTTTTAAAATTAGTTTTTGGAGAATTTTGAAAACCTTTTTGGAGCTTTTGTAAATACGAATATTTTTCAAAACTAAGGACATTTTAAAAACATTTTGAAATCATTTTGGAATAGCCTATTTGCCAGTACGACTCAGTGTACAAATTATTTCTAGACTCAAATAAAATGAAAAATACATTTCTCATAGAAATACAGACTCGAACAGGCAAACAACACTTCGGTCTTGAACTGAGTAGATAGCCATTCTTGAGTATGTCCAAGAGTCCGAGATATCCCGACTAGCTCCATATATCGAGACAGAATTTGATCAATTATTAAAATCAGTTTGACCATATGACCAATGGGCCAACAATCTTCCCTATTTTGATAATTGATAAACTATGAATGATATAACATCTTTTGAGATAAGATATCACAAAAATTGTTCAACATTGTTCAAAATTGTTCAATCCCTGTATTATGCTCAAAACAAAATATTAGATCCTTTTTCTCTCCCGTTGTCACTTAGCAAAATAATTGCAAAAGAGAAAGCTTCCCCGCAATCAATGCATAAGAAACAAACAGTGAAAAAACCAAAATAATAGCAAAATAATATCTCATGCAGTGAATTATTTCACATATACAAGATATAACAGAGAATTATTTCACAGACAGTTTATAATATAGAAGCAGATAAAGATGCTATAAATAAATAAATAAACTGATATAAAAGATAAACTACGTATCTCATAAAGATAAAATGATGTTCAAGAGACATCAAGAAATATTCAGTACAAGTCCTCAAAAGAAATGAACATAAAAACTAGAAAGAAAGAAACTTAGAATGTCGAAGCATTTCCAAGTGTACAGTAGACAATAGTTAAGTCTCAAAATTAGCTAATATATCATCATCACATCTTCTCCTCCTCCTCCTCCTCATCATCATCAGCATGACCGACATGTCCAGAAGGACCAGCTCCAGAAGTACCAGTGCCAGAAGGGTGAGGAGGGGCGCCAGCGTAAAACTCATCGACAAAGTCTCGAGGAGGGGCACGATCAGAACGATACCAATCATAAGCATTACCGTGCTGAAAGTAGGCATGAACAACCTCATCCTCACAACGGTAACCAGAAAAGGCTGGATCTCTAGGAATAGAACCGGCAGAATGTCCAGTCTGGACAAATCAGAGATCAGCTAGAGAATTTGCTATCGTCTAATAACGAGTGACATCGCGGAACTCACGTTCGCGGGCCATATCCGTCATCGAGACGTGCAAATCAGAAAGATGCTGGTGTATGCCGTCAAAGGTCATGGCATACTGCTGAGTAGGTGGAGGAGGTGGAGCAGTAGGAGGAGCAGCAGCAGTCATACTACGACGAGATAGTTTAAGAAACTTGGGCTCAAGGTCTTGAGTACGAGTTGACAGATCAATATCAAAATGCTGGAAGATGCGTAGGAGAATCATCGCATAAGAGAAATTTCTATCTCTTGCATGACAACGTCCCATCATCTGGATAATAGTCTTAGGGGCAGAAAAAGGAATCCCCTTAAGAATATGATACATAGCAGATAGTTTAAGTGATGTGACATCATCCTTTGAAGTAGACTTCGGAAGGAGAGTGGAGTATATGATACGATGCAATTCATAACTAAACAAGTTCAAGTTATTTGCCTTGAACTTTCCAGAACAAACTCGATCAGGGGCACAGAGTTCAGCTTTGAAACTAGCAAGTGTCGTACCGTCGGGGAAATCAAATTCAGTGATATCATCAAGCGGTGCACCTTCGTTAGAAATACCAAGGATTTCTGCTAAGAGGACATCGTTGAACTCAATATTTAGTCCGCCAACATGAGTACTTACGTCAAACGTGTTTAGTACGATATTACAATAGAAAAGTCTAATGGCATTAGTAGTGTAACACCCAGTTTTCCAGATGAGGGTATTTTTAAAATTTGTATTATAAATATTATTTATTGGTATTTATTTTACATTATGATTTTTGGTAAAATTTTAATCATTTTTTTAAACTATTTAAATCATGACTTATGATTTTGGTATTTGGCTAGTGTAACCTTGGAGACTGTTGACCTAGAGCATAGCCATGTGATTAGGATGTTTAATTAGTATATTTTAGCCTAGAGTGTATTTTGGTCATTTTAGGATTTATTTAAATTTATTATGATTTATGGGAATTTTTAGAATTTATTTTGGAATTATTTGAATGATGGTTGACTAGGTTGACTTTGACTAGCATTGACCTTGGTAGACTAACCTAGGAGCTAACCCTAGCCATGGTGACCCTAGTCTAACTTAGGTTAACCTACTTTTAGTCATTAGAAACTAATTTTAGAATGAGGGGATTTGGTTTAGTGAATTTAAGTCATGGCTTATGATTTCATGAAATGACTTAATGACTTGATTAATCATAACTTAAGCCCATGGGCCAATTTAGGAAACCCTAACCCTAATTTTTACAATTTATGACCAGCCACTAGGGCTCCCCCTTCCCTATAAATATTTTCCTCCTTGTTCTTGCCTCTTTTATTAAATTTTTACAAGTTTGAAGAAAGAGGTAAGAGCCTTCTTCCCCAATCCATAACTTCCTCATTTTAATTCCTTTTTGGCTCAAATCTTTTGGATTGGGTTCTAATTGATCCCTACTTTATGTTCATGGAGAGAAATCTCAGGTTTGAATCAATTTGGAGATATTGGCTAGCAAGGTGATTTCCCTCTTTTGAAGCTTTTTATTGGAAGTTCAACCAATAGGTAAACCCTCACAATCACCATTAAAATTCAATTTCTTTGCATGAGTGCATAGCCCTTGGAGTCCCCTAGCTGCTAGCATAGGTGTGGTGTCGAGTCGTGTCGATTTCGTGTCTGTATCGGACACGTATCAGTTGTACTGTTGAGTGTTTGATTAAATGCCACAAAGGATTAAAAATTAATATTTTTGAAAAGTATTTGAATGGATTTATTGTATTATATATATGTATTGATTTTGTGTTTGACTGAGCACGAATTCGTGTCTTTATCGTATCCAAATCCGTGTTGGACACGCTGCGCACTGGCCCCGTACGGCTGTCCTGCTGCTCGGGTGCCATTGCGGACACAATACGACGACTCAGGTCACGAAACTTGACACACACATTGTCCTAATGACTGACACGACACTTGTAAATTTTCACGGCTTCTCGTTTGGTGTACACGATGTAAATCGACCCGCACTGTTTTTCTCACTGTTGTACACATGCACAGACACTCGATTGATACGTGTCTCGTATACGGGACACGCGTGTCATGGACATGTTGCAGACACCCTAGCATGTTCTCCTAGTCCTGGCAAACACATATACATGGCCACGTGTCTCCACGTGGCCTGTGTCACGCACGGGACACGCGTGCATGCGTGCACGACGCTGCGTACAGTCCAGTGCACGTGTGCGTTTCTGTGAGTGATTGTTTGTTCTGGACACGTTCGTGTCCACTTGGTTTGACACGAATACCTTGATTGACACGTGTACACTTGTATTATGTTTTACCAACTATTTAAAATGTGAATTAACATGATTTGATTTCGAATTTGCGTTTTCCCATTAAAATCACTGATACGTATACTGTTTTCAAGGATCCTAAGTTTAGATTCAATGTAAACTAATTTTTCTAATGTTTTATTTACCATTTTGATTCCTATATATGTGTATTAGTTCCTACTGGATAGGATTTACATAGTAGTTTAGGTTTTATGTTCAAGTATAGATTTTTTTTGGGAGTTCATGTGGTGATACCCATTGTTCTCAGGTTCCTGTGTTTGTTCTCAGGCATCTCACATATTGACTGAGTTGACAGTTCGAATGTGGTGATATTTGAGGAGTTTATGTGCTAATCCTTTTGGTTTACTGATAATTTATAGGTTTATGTGATTGCTACATTAGTGAATGACTTTTCCTATTAAAAACTGTCAACTACTTCAAATGTTAACTGTCAATTTCCTGAACTGAACCTTTCTATTCTATTTTGAGTGATTTAAAAACAAATTTCAAGGATTAATTTACATGTTTTACAGCTGAATATGTATTGGAAATTTTGGGATTTCAGTTGGGTTTCAGGTTTCCTGAGATTGCCTAACCTGGGACTGAAATCTGAGTATACATATGTAATCCACACACACACACCCTCATGAAGTCACCCACACACAAAAATCTGAAAATTGGTTTGTACTAGGATTTATGGTTGTGTTGAAATAGGATTTCGATTGTGTTTGGGACTCAAACCTGGTTATTGCCTGTGTTTATACACTGTCACTGAAATGTGGACACAAGCTCACACTTCACATTACACTCACACATTTACACACACTGAAATTCCTGTAGACACACAACCTCTGTCATTTCCTGAGACACACTCTTACACTCACACATCTTCAAACACATTGTTGGTTGTTAGCTTAAGAATTACCCACATTGACACTATTTCCTACACATACTTGGCACACTTGAATCACATGCTCAACCACACATTGATCCTTTCACTAAAATTGGGTGGAATGCCTGAGATTTGTTGGATGTTGAAACTAAGTTTTGGATAGAGTTTGGTTTTACCTTGATTCTCAGATTTCATGGCATTTGTTTCGGATACGTAATAGTGTTTTCTCAGGTTTGGGCATTCCCAGTTGGAGTGGTTAGGAAGATTTGAACCCAGCCCATTCATAATATCTTGTATCAGAATTTTGATAGGAGAGAGAGCCCCTGTCCAGGTGGGTTGTATCATAGGTTTAGGCAGTAGCAGCTAGGCAGCAGTAGGCAGAGCATTGCCTGTACTTGCATTAGCAGTGCAGCTATGGCACTGCAGGCCTTAGCTCATTAGCATTTGCAGCATGCAGTAGCAAGCATACAGAAGGCAGCAAGCAGAGGCAGTAGCAGAGCATTGCAGTGTAGCCCTTGGCCATTTTGGCCATTTGCCTTGCAGTATTAGATATAGGACTTCTTAGTATCCTAATGTGGATGATAGTGTATAGTATTTTGTGTTAGCATGTATCAGGGGTTATGAGGTGGGTTATGTCCTAGTGAGCTAAGAGTGTGTTAGTGTTGTGTCAAATAGGTTTAGTTGGTGTCTTGGCCATTCCAAGTATGTTAGTATAGGGTGTGAGTGAGTGAGAGCTTGGACAATTGGGTATTAGGCCATTTGTTTGGGTTTGAGAAGGAGCGTAGGATTAGAAGAGTCCTATAGGTTCTAGGTAAAAGTTTACCTAATTAAGTAGTGAAGGTTTTTACCTATCTAATTAGAGTGGGGTGATCTAGCTAAGGTATAGCTTAAAACCTATAAAGTAGGATTTGGAGGAAATTACTTCTAGGTGATTTCGGTATGAGATTTACCTTCTGTCTAAAGTATAAAGATTACCTATTAGTCTAGGGTAAAAGTTTACCCAGGAAAGATTGATATATCTTACATATATAGGTATATATGAACAAGGTAATGTTGCGTATGTGAATACCTAGATTAGGGTATCTAAGTAGGTAATGGTTGATATAGGATGACTAGACTTAGATTTGACCATGGTTGACTATTTTGACTAGAAGTCAACTTTGAGTCAATATTTGACCTAAATTGGGGTAGGGTTTGACCAGAGATGACCAGTTGACCAAAAGTCAACTGTGAGTCAACACTTGACCTAGTTTGACCTAGATTGCATATCACACACTAGAAAACCATGCATAACAATGTTAAACCCTATTTAACACATGTATATCTCATCTATAGGTTTGTGACTCCGGTGCAGATATCTGATATTTCACTACTCTTTTCAGAGTATCAGGCGAGTACATTCTCTGATAGTTCTCTTATTTACTTGTCAATTACTGTACTTCAGTTCTAGTTAGTTATATGCGATTCTCTGTTACAACATGTATAGATATTTCTGGATTCATGTATATGACACACATTATTATCTGGCCTCTATTACTGGAATCATTCTGGAATCATTTACTGGTATCTTCATATTACTGGCTGGACTCATCTTGAATCATTGTGTCGAAATTCTGGATTCACTTGCTGGGAGAGGAAATACTAGAGTAAGACATATAGACATACCCCATTTCTGGAATTACCCTTTGGTGGAATCAAACTGGAATGATAGCCATCTCACACCCGGCCAGGTGTGTGATGTGCCGGATTACCCATAGCCATTTACATGTTGATCTTGGTATTTTAAAACACACTGCTCGAGTATAGGCTGGACTTATCCTGGAATCATTGATCACTATGACTGGAATCGTCCCTTACTGGATTCATCTTGTATTAGATTCATCTTGTACTGGACTTACATTGGAGTTACACTTGTCTACATTGCTGTCTGGACTTTATATCATATTACCCTGGTTCAGCTAGTTCTATTTTTACAGTCTTCATTGCTATAATTCTTCTCTTGTTTAGTTATTTTCTTTTCTTGCACTTTATCTGTCTTTCTTACCATCACCTGAATATAAACTGCCATTTTTATCAATACAACTGTCTATAACTGCTTTATAGTTCTCTGTCATTTACTTAGGTTTTCTAGATGAGATGTGCCGGTTCCTGTCCTGACTGGACCTGTTGTAAATTTTACAGATGGTTGCCCTGAGGACACATGCCCTACATGTTACAGACCAGGAGATGGCTTAGCTACCTATGGTCCCGACACTCAGGAGTGATCGGGAGTTTAGCTAGTCTGTCTTGTTTTACTTTTCCTGTTTAGAATTGGAGTTTTATATAGAGATTTGAGCCTTGAGATGTATTTGAGATTGTTTGAGTTTGTTGTTATTTTATTAGTAGTTTTGTTATCTCCAATTTCTTAGTTATATTTTGGTGTTATCTTATCGTGCTTAGACTGTGATTGAGTTACACCATATCTTATACTTATCCTCCGTTCGGAGTTGATCAAGATGAGTACACTATATACTGCATGAGTTGATGGTTAGTTAGAGACTTAGAACAGCGTTCTACCGCCGACACTGTGGCGTAGGTTGGGTGCTGTTACGTACTCGTACCCTCACAGTGGGTACGGGTCGTGACACGTTTTTAGTGGTGGCCCATGCAGGTCGAGAGTCGCATTAGTGCGATATCATGGTAGTACGACGACTTAGTTGTACTGCTGCGAGCCTGCGATAGGACTAAAAGATAGGCTTTACCGGAGAGGCACTCAATCACAGTTAGGAAAATTCTGCTTTAAATCATGCCATCTACATATCGTACTGATTTACCTTCTTTGAAATAAACTGTCCTCCTTTGATATATCGATTCCTGCTCAGTATTGATTTCCTTGTTCGATCTGTCTTCAGGATGGTGGAGACACGATCACATCGCTCTGGTGCAGCAGTTGCTGTAGAGGGGACTGCCACCTCTCAGCCAGATCAGCGGGGTCAGGAGGCTGCAGCTCCTGCCACCTCTACTCATATTGAGACTTCAGTAGCAGCAGCAGGGGGTATGCCTCCATCAGCTCGGAGGCAGGACCCAGTCATCCCAGAGATGTAGTTCCAGCAGCCGCCGCCTACAGGACACGTGGATGTGGCACAGATGTTCGCCTACTTCCAGCAGTTTATGGACCGACAGCAGGCCCGACAGGACAGGGGCATGGAGTTGGCCCTTACGGCAGTCGCAGCTCGACCAGTGATCCAGCAGCCGAGGACACCGGGGATAGAGCAATTCCAGAAGATGAGCCCCAGAGACTTCCTGGGGATAGAGGGGATTTTATATGCTGACGAGTGGATCGAGCATATAGAGGAGATCTTTCGCCTGGCCCGAATACCGGCAGATCTCCAGATAGAGGCAGCAGCTAGCCGTGATGCGAGATCTTGCTCGCACCTGGTATCAGTCAGACCCCAGGGTGGGGGTAGCTGGACAGACTTGGGAGGAGTTCAAGGGCTTCTTCAAGAAGAAGTTCTTTCCAGATTCAGCGCTCAGAGCCTTGGAGTCGCAGTTCGAGAGCCTAGTTCAGGGGAGCCTGTCAGTGGAGGAGTACGCTGGGGAGTTCGGCTGCCTCAGCAGATTCATAGAGGGTTTGAGCGAGGCGGTGAAGGCCCAGAGGTTTCGGAAGGGTCTGGTCAAGGAAGTCAAGTTCTTGACCAAAGGCAACAGGGATGCCACTTTCGAGGAGATTTTGACGGGAGCTTTATTGGCTGAGGAGGATCTTGAGCTGAGGCTCAAGAGGGGACGGGACGCTCACGGTATCAGCAGCAGCGGAGGCCAGGCCAAAAGGCCTCATGTGCAGATTCAATAGATGCAGGCACCAGTGGGAGTTCAGCAGGTGCAGCATCAGCATCGGGGTCAGGACCCGAAGACGATCAGTTGTTCCTACTGCAAGAAGCCGGGACACATTTGGGAGCAGTGCAGGAAGAGGTTGAAGGTTAGCTATTTCTGTGGGTCAGCTGCCCACTAGAAGATAGATTGTCCTATTGTACCTCCTTTTGAGGGAGCTAGGCCACCTGTAGCTCAGCACCAGAGGGGTGGAGCTTTTACGATGGCAGCCTATAGCACCCAGTTTCCCAAATGAGGGTAATTTTGAAATTTTGTATTTATAATTATTTTAATAATGATATTTAATTCATGATATGATTTTTGGTGATTTTAAATCATTTGAAAATTATTTAAATCAATGACTTGTGGTTTTGACGTTTTGCTAGTAAAATCCTAGAGACCGTTTGACCTAGAGCCTAACCATGTGATTATGATATTTTAATGTCATTTTTGGCCTAAGAATATTTTTGCATTTGACCTCTTTGAATTATTTTGATATTATTTTATTATTTATGATATTGTTTTGGGGTTATTTGAGTCAGGTTCGAATTTCAACTCAATCTGACTTGAAACGAGGACCCGGGGGTAGTTTGACTCTAGTGGGACCCACACACTAGTTAGACATGGCCCACATGATATTAATTTTAGTCCACATGATAGAAGTATTTTAGTTAGAGGTTAGACTAATTATTATGGATAAGGTTAGTGTGATTAGAGACTTTAGAATGACTAATTTAGCCCCAACCAATTAGCCCTTTCCTAATACTCATAGAATAGGTTAGTGGGGGCATTTTGGACCTTACCATAATAGGACAAATAGCCCCATATGGCCAGCTACTTTGGGAGAGGATAGGCTCAAGTTTATTTCATTATTCTCATCCACACTCTCTCTCTTGTTCTTCCCCAAATTCCTAGAGAGCAATCCCTAGCAATTTCTCCACCAAATCCTTCCATTTCGCCACCAAATCTTCTTCTTTCCTTCTCCATTCTAGCCAAGGAGGAAGCTACCCAATTTTGGGAGGATTCGAAGCTCGTTCGTGTCCTTTTGGAATCTCTACGTGTCGGTGTCGCTCCAGGAAGGCTTTTCTTCGATTCGATCTACCGGGAGGTATAAATCCCTTCTCCTTTTCATTTCCTCATACATATAGGTCTATTTTGAACCCATAGGAATGACCCCCATGGTTGTATCTCCATTTGTGTCTATTTCGTGTCCATTTGGAGGTCATAGGAGTGTCCTTTGTGTTGTGGTTGTGTCCATATGGGAAAATCCCAAAATTGGACACTATGCGTTGTTGTTATGTATGAATGAATTATTACATGTTTAATCTCATATTTTTGTATTGGAGATGTGTTCTATAGTGTATCATATATATATATATTAGTGTAGAGAGTGAGTTCTTGATATATTATGTTATATACTTGTGTTCTTTTGTCTCAAACTACCTAAATCCGTCATGATTTTTATCCACGTTTTTAATTTTATCCCTAACTTAGAAATGTCAAAACTTCTAGCTCAAAGCTCGGTTTAATCTCCCGTTTTTTTAAAAGAAGCGTATTGAAGTTAGTTTTCCAAAAACATGTATTAATAGTCCTAATTCTTTCTGTAACTTTCTGGAGAATTATTTGAGTGTCAGCTGTACGAAAGACAAACGCATTCTCGGTGTTTTTGAGATTTTGGGAGTTTTCGGAAACGAAAACGCGATCCGTTTGAAGTTTCGGAAAGCTAACACATAGATCTATAACATACTTTAATTCTAGATTTTAATTCATACTGAGATGGTATAGTATTAATTATTAGTAGGAGTTACTATTCGGCATATGCATTTTGTGTACCCTTGTGTGTAATATAATGTTCTATCTAATTTTAACCCATGTTAATGTATATACATTATGTAATTAAATAGAGAATACAAGTACGAGTAAATGGTTAAATAAATGATGTATGAGGTATAAGTATCCTATCTAATGTAAGCATGTATAAGTATGGCTTGTAATGAATATGTAGGTTCCATAGTATGTAATATATGGTGCATATAGTGGTGCAAGGGAATAAATGAATGATGAATGAATGCAAGCATGAATGTAATGTAATAATAGATGTAATGTATGCAATATACAAGTTAATGAGATGTAATATTCTATGTTAACACAAATCCTATATTACCTCATGTATCCCCTTACACTATGTTGACACTATCACACTTGACACATTGTTCACTTACACTTTGACACTCTTTGATATGTATACACTATGTATGCCCATTTAACCCTCACTTGCCCCTTTGCCATGTTCACATACACACACATAGCCTCTTAAATAAGTATTTATGAATATAGTTAACTTAGCTATGTATGTATATTATATATATGTTAGCATATTGTGTTGTAATATATATAAGTTTATATAACCATTTGAAATGCCATGATTATAGACCTAATATTGAATACCAATATATGCATGTGTATATATGTGTAGACATATATAGCTTAAAGTAATAGATTACCTAGTGTATATCCAATGTGAATTCTTGCCTATTTGAGTATTGAATAATTGCATGCTATATAGAGTCACGTGTATGTTGGCTTGTATAGCCTTGTATTGATGTGCGCTTGCTAGGATAGTCTTGGTTAGGCCCAGTAAGAGTTGCTGGGTTAGGACATGACCTAGTTTGACCTAGTTTGACTAGTACAGTTGACCAGAGTTGACCAAGGGTTGACTTTGGCCTAGTTTGACCTAGATTCATGTAGAATGCATTATAGTGCTTTATATTACCCTTCTGGACATGTTGTGACTTGTGCTGTTCTAATTAGGAGCCAGATACCTCTCTTCGGACAATATCTTTACCTTGGACATTCAGATATCAGGCGAGTACATTCTCTGATCATTTCATATCCTGTTTAGAATTATTTCTTGTATTAAATTACTTTACTTGATACTGTCACGTTGGTCACACGGATTAGTACTATACGGATCCCTTCTTGAGATGTTATCCCTTCAGGGAGCATCAGGTACTCTATGTTCTGTGCGTTTCACTTACATAGCGTATCATATGCTTCTTTGGTTCTTTGATCACTTGTGACATATACCCATATGATCACATAGTCTTCTTTGAATCCTTATCCCATTTGTGGGACTACTATGTATCACCTTTCGGAGGCTTATCACCTTTCGGAGGCTTATCACCCTTTGGGGGCTTATCACCTTTCGGAGGCTTATCACCCTTTGGAGGCATATCACCTTTCGGAGGCTTATCACCCTTCGGGGGCTGTTACATAGAAGCATGTACGTAACATAACTTGTTTGGATCCTTGTGTATTAGTAGGGGGTACGGGGGAGTATAAATAGCCATGTGAATAATTCTAAAGTAGAATAGCCATGTACGCCTCTTTAGTATAGCCATGTACAAATCAAGCCGTTCACATGTCGACTTTGTACTCTAAATCACTAGTCACTGGTAGTTCTCTACTTATAGTAGATATTTCTATTATAGTTCTCTCTCTGTTTACATACTGTATTTCCTTCAGTATCTATATCTTACTTTACTGCATAATTATATTTTCTAACCTGCTATGAACTGTTGAGATGTAATGTGCTCGCTCCTGTCCTGACTGGACCTGTTGATAAATTTTACAGATGGCCTGGGATTGTCTGCTAGCCTAGAGGAGACACAGTAGAGGTTGTTTAGGTAGTTATTTTATTTTGTCTGGAGTTGTATTTACTTTGTGGATTACTGTATCTGTATTTGAGTTTTAAGATGTATTTCTGAGTTTGTATCTTAGACACTTAGACTTCTATCTGTTGTATCTCTTTTCGATTTCATGTTTTATTTATCTTCCTTTATGCTCTACCTTAGATGTGATTGAGTTTACATTCTGCTATGTCACCCCCATTCGGGGAGTATAAACTGTTTAGTCTTATACTGTTAGATGCATTGAGACCTAGGACAGCGTTCTACCGTCGACACTGCGGCGTAGGCTGGGCGTTGTTACGTTCTCGTGCCCTAACTCTTGGGTGCGGGTCGTGACACATTTTTAGTGGTGGCCCATACAGGTCTAGTTTGTGTAGTGGTCTTCGAACTAGAGTACCACTACAGCCTGCAGTAGGATTAGGATATATTTTTGAAGATACTCAATCACAATTAGGATCCCTTGAGAGATTCCTGGGACGACCCTTGAGAATCTTGTTTAACTCCGATTTGAAAACTCTTTTCATTTTTCTTGATTTGATTTATCTTTACTTTCTGCTATTGAATTTGATTTTGATGGATTATTATTGAATTTGAGTTTGTATTTATTGATTTTGATGAAGATTGTTGAAATTTGTATCTTGATGTTAGCTATAGCATCCGAGTTTGTAGTTATATGATTTGAAGGATTTTATTCATTTCTGAATTTTGATGTTCGTTGATAAATTTGTTTTTTTTTGTATTCATTGTTGATTTAATTTAATTTTTGACAAGATGAAATTATATGGGCTAGGTCATCTAAGTTATGGAAATCTTGTCTTCTATAGTCACATTAGCTAGTATAGTGAGGACATATAGTCTGATTTTGGATATATTTCTCGGGTTTGGAAATTTAAGGTTTTCGCAGCCAAGCTAGCGGCATCGCGAAAATGTTAAATACCGTGATTCTAGAGGTATGTACATAAGTCAAGGACTCTGTGATTATCGTAGCCTTGCTCACTAGTATGACAAGGATTTAGAGTACCATGATTTTGGATAGACGTATATGATTATCAGATTGTACCTTAAATATTTTCGAACATGTTTTTGCTACTTTTGTTTCAGTCATTCAAAAAAAAAAGAGAAGGAATTATTGTTGTTTTGTTTTGTTTTGTTTCTCATTGTTTACTTAGGATGTAGCTTTAGCTATTTTTATAAACCTTGTGTAACTTTTTACAAAAATTTATTTCTTCTTAATACAATAAACCAATGATTTTGCTAGGCCTTATTTTGGATTTGGTATTATAATTCTTGTTTCAAAAAATATGGGTCCCTCTTTTAAATAGATAAGCAGAACAGATTCTATTATCATTCTTTTCCTGCCAATATTTTTTACTACCATCATTCCTTGTCTTATATACCTGTCCTGATTATATCAATTCTCTGTCTCGTATATAATTCTGTCAGCTATACCTTGACAACTCTTGAATCTTCATATCATTTTGCCTGAGAAATGTTAAGGAAGTGACGTAAATTAGGTAGCTCAGAGAAGACGTAACTGGTTATTTTATGATGATCTAAAGGAAATCAAATGTGGAGTGTTCCATATGGAAACTTGAGATAGAAATGTGGTAAAGGTCTCGAATAGAATAAAGAGATGTATACTGCTAATCTGGAAACAATTACATTTAGAGAAATTTTGGGGTTATGAGATAGTTTGTAGGTGTATTCAAAACTAATGAGGATATCAGAGGTCAACCTAGTTTTGAGAACTTAGAAAATCTTGGTTATTAATTCTAGGAAAAACTTTTACTCTGAGGCTATGTAGAAGGTTAGTAATGGAAAAAAGAAGTTAATTGTGTTTAATAAGGATATTAAACAAGATGTTGCGAGGAAATGACTAGGGATAGAGAGAGCACAAAGTTATGGAAGTTTAGAGATTGTTGTGAAATATTTTTAGGAGAATAATATTCAAGGGTGTATGTCGAAGAAAATACGGAAGTTGATTTTATGATGAAAGATAAGTTTTGTAAGGCCTAGAGATTTAAATTAAATAATACGAGGAGAACAATTTGAACAAGTTCAAGAAATTCGTAAACGGAATTTAGAGGTTTTGGGTCAAATTTAAGACAAGGTGAAAGAACTTGGAAATTTAAATAAATGGTTAATGTTGATTCCTAAATGTGAGGGTTGTGCTTCAAGAGTGATGTTTGGAAATTGGGAATTGCCTACGGTAGTCATGGTAAGGGTTTAAGTAAAGGTTAAATTTTCATATGAAGACTGGTGAGGTAAAGATATGATTGGCAAGTTATGACCAGATGAACTTAAGAGTATCAGAAGCAGATGACTAACTTGATCTTCATTATTTTTGTGCATTAATTACCACCTCTTGAACTCCCACTTTCTAATTGAGATCCTTGATGTTCCTTATCGTGACTTTGATATTCTGAATGTAATACTAGCTGTTACCCTCCAACAAACCTTATATGTAAGACCTAGACGAGCTCACCTTCGTATAGGTATATCATGTCCCACTAAAATCCGTCTTCTTGTACTCTATTTTCTTGATATAATTTTTTGGTCAACTGGCTAAACTATAACCTCTACCATTATACTAAATTTCTTCTTATTTCAATTAGAAATCCAGCCTTGACTCAATTCTTTCGACCCGACATGTGATGGTGTTCTGCTTGTTTCCTTAGATGCTTAACCTTGTACCTTATCTGATTACTTGACCCGTTGGTTAAGAAACTTGGACTGTGTAATTCCTTTCATCATTACCACCCTTATATCTTGTGCTGCTAAATTAGCCTTAGTTTTGCAAGCTTATCTATTTTCGAGCTTGGTCATGACATATTTTATTGGATGGCCACCCACTAACATATTGTCTAATCAGAACCGGTACATGATGGTCTGATCAACCTATTGTACTTCGGTTCACTTTTTTTTCATGTATCAATCTACGAGAATGGAGACATAGTTAAACTTGACCCTAGAGTCTCATTCGCGACAGCCTTGACAATTCTTCTTGAAATCTTTTCATCGCCTATGAACCTCGTATTCGTACTCAGTCGAATTAAATTTAATCATGACCTGAACCTCCATTATTGGATGCTCGTGCTCATACTTTGATTTCATTGATTTCCTTTCTTGCCCAAATCTTGTTTTATCCCGAAATTGATCAACTTAGATCGTGTCAAGACAAAAATCTATTTGTGATTTGTTGTGCCTAAATTTTCAATTTTTGCCATTTTATGGAATAGTAACCTTTTAATAATTTCTTAGTTGCTTGTTAATGACCAATTTTTATATAGGATGGTAGACAGCCCTACAACATTGATGATTGTTGTTCCCTTACCTTCCCAATTAGGACACCCTAGATTGTTTGTGTGTTGATACCAAAGTACTGTTTTGACCTAGAATGATTAGTGTACCTAGGTGAGACTTCCAACTGCTACGGTATGCCCTGACCTTGTATACTATTCCTTCAAATTGCATGATTTAGATAAAAAAAATTTTTAGACCTTGGTTGTTGGAAAATAGGGACGTCACTCCATTAGTATCAGTTGTAGATATATATGGGTTAGTCCTTGATGTAGGGATGTGTGTCTATAAACATGTAGCTTAGGAGATTTAGGAGAGATTATAGTATCAGCCTTGATAGGATGTACTAGTCTTTTGGTGAGTATAAATGTGTTATGAGAGATAGGGGCCTATATGTCTTAGTAATGCATCATTCCGATGGTAATAGAATGTATTAATAGATGGTTAATAGGAAGATAATAGTTTGAGCATACCTATAGCCTATGATCAGTTCCTTTTCATCCTTAGTTAAGACCACTTTAAAATAGGTCCAGTCCCTTGGATATAGGTTCCAGTCCATATTTTATTGAAGTTCCATTACCGCCGTACAACAGAGCAGTATTGGAGGTATTCCTAGATTGACACTTTTTAGATGTCCGTTTATTATTCCAGTGTTAGGAAGTGTTACCATATATATTCGGTAGGTTAGAGGCTCTAGAAGGAGTACTATCGATCTTAAATTTCGAGGATAAAATTTTTCTAAGGTGGGTAGAGTTGTAGCACCCAGTTTCCCAAATGAGGGTAATTTTGAAATTTCGTGTTTATAATTATTTTAATAATAATATTTAATTCATGATATGATTTTTGGTAATTTTAAATTATTTTAAAATTATTTAAATCAATGACTTGTGGTTTTGACGTTTTGCTAGTGAAACCCTAGAGACTGTTTGACCTAGAGCCTAACCATGTGATTATGATATTTTAATGTCATTTTTGGCCTAAAGATATTTTTGCATTTGACCTCTTTGAATTATTTTGATATTATTTTATTATTTATGATATTGTTTTGGGGTTATTTGAGACGGGTTCGAATTTCAACTCAATCCGACTTGAAACGAGGACCCAGGGGTAGTTTGACTCTAGTGGGACCCACACACTAGTTAGGCATGGCCCACATGATATTAATTTTAGTCCACATGATAGAAATATTTTAGTTAGAGGTTAGACTAATTATTATGGATAAGGTTAGTGTGATTAGAGACTTTAGAATGACTAATTTAGCCCCAACCAATTAGCCCTTTCCTAATACTCATAGAATAGGTTAGTGGGGGCATTTTGGACCTTACCATAATAGGACAAATAGCCCCATATGGCCAGCCACTTTGGGAGAGGATAGACTCAAGTTCATTTCATTATTCTCATCCACACTCTCTCTCTCTTGTTCTTCTCCAAATTCCTAGAGAGCAATCCTTAGCAATTTCTCCACCAAATCCTTCCATTTCGCCACCAAATCTTCTTCTTTCCTTCTCCATTCTAGCCAAGGAGGAAGCTACCCAATTTTAGGAGTATTCGGAGCTCGTTCGTGTCCTTTTGGAATCTCTACGTGTCGGTGTCGCTCCGGGAAGGCTTTTCTTCGATTCGATCTACCGGGAGATATAAATCCCTTCTCCTTTTCATTTCCTCATGCATATAGGTCTATTTTGAACCCATGGGAATGACCCCCATGGTTGTATCTCCATTTGTGTCCATTTCGTGTCCATTTGGAGGTCATAGGAGTGTCCTTTATGTTGTGGTTGTGTCCATGTGGGAAAATCCCAAAATTGGACACACTATGCGTTGTTGTTATGTATGAATGAATTATTACATGTTTAATCTCATATTTTTGTATTGGAGATGTGTTCTATAGTGTCTCATATATATATATATATATATTAGTGTAGAGAGTGAGTTCTTGATATATTATGTTATATACTTGTGTTCTTTTGTCTCAAACTACCTAAATCCGTTATGATTTTTATCCACGTTTTTAATTTTATCCCTAACTTAGAAATATCATAACTTCTAACTCAAAGCTCGGTTTAATCTTCCATTTTTTTTAAAAGAAGCGTATTGAAGTTAGCTTTCCAAAAACATGTATTAATAGGCCTAATTCTTTCTGTAACTTTCTAAAGATTTATTTGAGTGTCAACTGTACGAAAGACAAATGCGTTCTCGGTGTTTTCGCGATTCCGAGATTTTCCGGAAATGAAAATGCGATCCGTTTAAAGTTTCGAAAAGCTAACACATAGATCTATAACATACTTTAATCCTAAATTTTAATTCATGCTGAGATGGTACATTATTGATTATTAGTAGGAGTTACTATTCGGCATATGCATTTTGTGCACCCTTGTGTGTAATATAATGTTCTATCTGATTTTAACCCATGTTAATGTATATACATTATGTAATTAAATAGAGAATACAAGCTTGAGTAAATGGTTAAATAAATGATGTATGAGGTGTAAGTATCCTATCTAATATAAGCATGTATAAGTATGGCTTGTAATGAATATATAGGTTCCATAGTATGTAATGTATGGTGCATATAGTGGTGCAAGGGAATAAATGAATGATGAATGAATGCAAGCATGAATGTAATGTAATAATAGATGTAATGTATGTAATATACAAGTTAATGAGATGTAATGTTCTATGTTAACACAAATCCTATATTACCTCATGTACCCCCTTTCACTATGTTGACACTATCACACTTGACACATTGTTCACTTACACTTTGACAATCTTTGATATGTATACACTATGTAATCCCATTTAACCCTCACTTGCCCCTTTGCCATGTTCACATACACACACATAGCCTCTTAAATAAGTATTTATGAATATAGTTAACTTAGCTATGTATGTATATTATATATATGTTAGCATATTGTGTTGTAATATATATAAGTTTATATAACCATTTGAAATACCATGATTATAGACCTAATGTTGAATACCAATATATGCATGTGTATATATGTGTAGACATATATAGCTTAAAGTAATAGATTACCTAGTGTATATCCAATGTGAATTCTTGCCTATTTGAGTATTGAATAATTGCATGCTATATAGAGTCGGATGTATGTTGGCTTGTATAGCCTTGTATTGATGTGTGCTTGCTAGGATAGTCTTGGTTAGGCCTAGTAAGACTTGCTGGGTTAGGACATGACCTAGTTTGACCTAGTTTGACTAGTGTAGTTGACCAGAGTTGACCAAGGGTTGACTTTGGCCTAGTTTGACCTAGATTCATGTAGAATGCATTGTAGTGCTTTATATTACCCTTCTGGACATGTTATGACTTGTGCTGTTCTAATTAGGAGCCAGACACCTCTCTTCGGACAGTATCTTTATCTTGGATATTCCGATATCAGGCGAGTACATTCTCTGATCATTTTATATCCTGTTTAGAATTATTTCCTGCATTAAATTACTTTACTTGATATTGTCACGTTGGTCACACGGATTAGTACTATACGGATCCCTTCTTGAGATGTTATCCCTTTTGGGAGCTTTGGGTACTCTATGTTCTGTGCGTTTCACTTACATAGCGTATCATATGCTTCTTTGGTTCTTTGATCACTTGTGACATATACCCATATGATCACAGAGTCTTCTTTGAATCCTTATCCCATTTGTGGGACTACTATGTATCACCTTTCGGAGGCTTATCACCTTTCGGAGGCTTATCACCCTTTGGGGGCTTATCACCTTTCGGAGGCTTATCACCCTTTGGGGGCATATCACCTTTCGGAGGCTTATCACCCTTCGGGGGCTGTTACATAGAAGCATGTACGTAACATAACTTGTTTAGA
The DNA here is from genome assembly GCA_029216955.1 of Iris pallida. Lineage (NCBI taxonomy): Eukaryota > Viridiplantae > Streptophyta > Magnoliopsida > Asparagales > Iridaceae > Iris > Iris pallida. Next base: position 4,777,927 of record JANAVB010015599.1, read on the forward strand.
TCCTTGTGTATTAGTTGGGGGTACGGGGGAGTATAAATAGCCATGTGAACAATTCCAAAGTAGAATAGCCATATACGCCTCTTTAGTATAGCCATGTACAAATCAAGCCGTTCACATGTCGACTTTGTACTCTAAATCACTAGTCACTGGTAGCTCTCTACTTATAGTAGATATTTCTATTACAGTTCTCTCTCTGTTTATATACTACATTTCCTTCAGTATCTATATCTTACTTTACTGTATGATTATATTTTCTAACCTGCTATGAACTGTTGAGATGTAATATGCTCGCTCCTGTCCTGGCTAGACCTGTTGATAAATTTTACAGATGGCCTGGGATTGCCTGCTAGCCTTGAGAAGACACAGTAGAAGTTGTTTAGGTAGTTATTTCATTTTGTCTAGAGTTGTATTTACTTTATGGATTACTGTATCTGTATTTGAGTTTTAAGATGTATTTCTGAGTTTGTATCTTAGACACTTAGACTTCTATCTGTTGTATCCCTTTGATTTCATGTTTTATCTATCTTCTTTTATGCTCTACCTTAGATGTGATTGAGTTTACATTCTGCTATGTCACCCTCATTCGGGGAGTATAAACTGTTTAGTCTTATACTGTTAGATGCATTGAGACCTAGGACAACGTTCTACCGCCGATACTGCGGTGTAGGCTGGACGTTGTTACATTCTCGTGCCCTAACTCTAGGGTGCGGATCGTGACACAGCCGAGGAGACTGACGTCGCAGGTGATGGATTAGCAGGTTTGACCTTCTTGTTCTTCCTCCCCACTTTTATGTGTAATTTCCCTTAGTACCTGCCAGGATATTGCTTGTGAATAGTATAGCTACCCTGCTCGAGACTGTAGAATCACGACCAGTAGGATTGTGTTGCTTCGACTTTGATTGATTGGGGGTTTGGCCTAGTAGGGGTACGATCATTTTAATTTCGAGAACAAAATTTTTCTAAAGGGGGTAGGATTGTAACACCCAGTTTTCGAGATGAGGGTATTTTTGAAATTTTGTATTATAAATATTATTTATTGGTATTTATTTCACATTATGATTTTTGGTAAAATTTTAATCATTTTTTTTAAACTATTTAAATCATGACTTATGATTTTGGTGTTTGGCTAGTGTAACCTTGGAGACTGTTGACCTAGAGCCTAGCCATGTGATTAGGATGTTTAATTAGTACATTTTAGCCTAGATTGTATTTTGGTCATTTTAGTATTTATTTGAATTTATTATGATTTATGAGAATTTTTAGAATTTATTTTGGAATTATTTGAATGATGGTTGACTAGGTTGACTTTGACTAGAATAGACCTTGGTAGACTAACCTAGGAGCTAACCCTAGCCATGGTGACCCTAGTCTAACTTAGGTTAACCTACTTTTAGTCATTATAAACTAATTTTAGAATGAGGGGATTTGTTTTAGTGAATTTAAGTCATGGCTTATGATTTCATGAAATGACTTATGGCTTAATGACTTGATTAATCATAAATTAAGCCCATGGGCCAATTTAGAAAACCCTAACCCTAATTTTTATAACTTATGACCAGCCACTAGGGCTCCCCCTTCCCTATAAATATTCTCCTCCTTGTTCTTGCCTCTTTTATTAAATTTTTACAAGTTTGAAGAAAGAGGTAAGAGCCTTCTTCCCCAATCCATAACTTCCTCATTTCAATTCCTTTTTGGCTCAAGTCTTTTGCATTGGGTTCTAATTGATCCCTACTTTATGTTCATGGAGAGAAATCTCAGGTTTGAATCAATTTGGAGATATTGGCTAGCAAGGTGATTTCCCTCTTTTGAAGCTTTTTATTAGAAGTTCAACCAATAGGTAAACCCTCATAATCACCATTAAAATTCAATTTCTTTGCATGAATGCATAGCCCTAGGAGTCCCCTAGCTGTTATCATAGGTGTGGTGTCGAGTCGTGTCGATTTCGTGTCCGTATTGGACACGTATCAGTTGTACTGTTGAGTATTTGATTAAATGCCACAAAGGGTTAAAATTTGATATTTTTGAAAAGTATTTGAACGAATTTGTTGTATTATATATGTATAGATTTCGTGTTTGACTGAGCACGAATCCGTGTCTTTATCGTGTCCAAATCCGTGTTGGACACACTGTGTACTGGCCCCGTGCGGCTGTTCTGCTGCTCGGGTGCCATTGCGGACACAACACGGCGACTCGGGTCACGAAACTTGACACACACATTGTCCTAAAGACTGACACGACACTTGTAAATTTCACGGCTTCTCGTTTGGTGTGCACAAAGTAAATCGACCCGCACTATTTTCCTCACTGTTGCACACACGCACAGACACTCGACTGATACGTGTCTCGTACACACGACAAGCGACACGCATGTCGTGGACATGTTGCAGACACCCTAGCGTGTTCTCCTATTCCTGGCAAACACATATGCATGGCCACGTGTCTCCACGTAGCCTGTGTCACGCACGGGACACGTGTGCATGCGTGCACGACGCTGCGTGCAGTCCAGTGCACTTGTGCGTGTCTGTGAGTGATTGTGTGTTCTGGACACGTTCGTGTCCACTTGGTTGGACACGAATACCTTGATTGACACGTGTACACTTGTATTATGTTTTACCAACTATTTAAAATGTGAATTAACATGATTTGATTTCGAATTTGCGTTTTCCCATTTAAATCACTGATACGTATACTGTTTTCAAGGATCCTGAGTTTAGATTCAATGTAAACTGATTTTTCTAATGTTTTATTTACCATTTTGATTCCTATACATGTGTATTAGTTCCTACTGGATAGGATTTACATAATAGTTTAGGTTTTATGTTCAAGTATGGATTTTTTTTGGGAGTTCATGTGGTGATACCCACTGTTCTCAGGTTCCTGTGTTTGTTCTCAGGCATCTCACACATTGACTGAGTTGGCAGTTCGAATGTGGTGATATTTGAGGAGTTTATGTGCTAATCCTTTTGGTTTACTGATAATTTATAGGTTTATGTGATTGCTACATTAGTGAATGACTTTTCCTATTAAAAACTGTCAACTACTTCAAATGTTAACTGTCAATTTCCTGAACTGAACCTTTCTATTCTATTTTGAGTGATTTAAAAACAAATTTCAAGGATTAATTTACATGTTTTACAGCTGAATATGTATTGGAAATTTTGGGATTTCAGTTGGGTTTCAGGTTTCCTGAGATTGCCTAACCTGGGACTGAAATCTGAGTATACATATGTAATCCACACACACACACCCTCATGAAGTCACCCACACACAAAAATCTGAAAATTGGTTTGTACTAGGATTTATGGTTGTGTTGAAATAGGATTTCGATTGTGTTTGGGACTCAAACCTGGTTATTGCCTGTGTTTATACACTGTCACTGAAATGTGGACACAAGCTCACACTTCACATTACACTCACACATTTACACACACTGAAATTCCTGTAGACACACAACCTCTGTCATTTCCTGAGACACACTCTTACACTCACACATCTTCAAACACATTGTTGGTTGTTAGCTTGAGAATTACCCACATTGACACTATTTCCTACACACACTTGGCACACTTGAATCACATGCTCAACCACACATTGATCCTTTTACTAAAATTGGGTGGAATGCCTGAGATTTGTTGGATGTTGAAACTAAGTTTTGGATAGAGTTTGGTTTTACCTTGATTCTCAGATTTTATGGCATTTGTTTGGGATACGTAATAGTGTTTTCTCAGGTTTTGGCATTCCCAGTTGGAGTGGTTAGGAAGATTTGAACCCAGCCCATTCATAATCTCTTGTATCAGAATTTTTATAGGAGAGAGAGCCCCTGTCCAGGTGGGTTGTATCATAGGTTTAGGCAGTAGCAGCTAGGCAGCAGTAGGCAGAGCATTGCCTGCACTTGTATTAGCAGTGCAGCTATGGCACTGCAGGCCTTAGCTCATTAGCATTTGCAGCATGCAGTAGCAAGCATGCAGAAGGCAGCAAGCAGAGGCAGTAGCAGAGCATTGCAGTGTGGCCCTTGGCCATTTTGGCCATTTGCCTTGCTGTATTAGATATAGGACTTCCTAGTACCCTAATGTGGATGATAGTGTATAGTATTTTGTGTTAGCATGTATCAGGGGTTATGAGGTGGGTTATGTCCTAGTGAGCTAAGAGTGTGTTAGTGTTGTGTCAAATAGGTTTGGTTGGTGTCTTGGCCATTCCAAGTATGTTAGTATAGGGTGTGAGTGAGTGAGAGCTTGGACAATTGGGTATTAGGCCATTTGTTTGGGTTTGAGAAGGAGCGTGGGATTAGAAGAGTCCTATAGGTTCTAGGTAAAAGTTTACCTAATTAAGTAGTGAAGGTTTTTACCTATCTAATTAGAGTGGGGTGATCTAGCTAAGGTATAGCTTAAAACCTATCAAGTAGGATTTGGAGGAAATTACTTCTAGGTGATTTAGGTATGAGATTTACCTTCTGTCTAAAGTTTAGAGATTACCTATTAGTCTAGGGTAAAAGTTTACCCAGGAAAGATTGATACATCTTACATATATAGGTATATATATGAATAAGGTAATGATGGGTATGTGAATACCTAGATTAGGGTATCTAAGTAGGTAATGGTTGATATAGGATGACTAGACTTAGATTTGACCATGGTTGACTATTTTGACTAGAAGTCAACTTTGAGTCAACATCTGACCTAAATTGGAGTAGGGTTTGACCAGAGTTGACCAGTTGACCAAAAGTCAACTGTGAGTCAACATTTGACCTAGTTTGACCTAGATTGCATATCGCACACTAGAAAACCATGCATAACAATGTTAAACCCTATTTTACACATGTATATCTCATCTATAGGTTTGTGACTCTGGTGCAGACATCTGATATTTCACTACTCTTTTCAGAGTATCAGGCGAGTACATTCTCTGATAGTTCTCTCATTTACTTGTCAATTACTGTACTTCAGTTCTAGTTAGTTATATGCGGTTCTCTGTTACAACACGTATGGATATTTCTGGATTCATGTATATGTCACACATTATTATCTGGCCTCTATTACTGGAATCATTCTGGAATCATTTACTGGTATCTTCATATTACTGGCTGGACTCATCTTGAATCATTGTGTCCGAATTCTGGATTCACTTGCTGGGAGGGGAAATACTAGAGTAAGACATATAGACATACCCTATTTCTTGAATCACCCTTTGCTGGAATCAAACTGGAATGATAGCCATCTCACACCCAGCCAGGTGTGTGATGCGCCGGATTACCCATAGCCGTTTACATGTCGATCTCGGTATTTTAAAACACACTGCTAGAGTATTGGCTGGACTCACCCTGGAATCATTACTCTCTATGACTGGAATCGTCCCTTACTGGATTCATCTTGTATTAGATTCATCTTGTACTGGACTTACATTGGAGTTACACTTGTCTACATTACTGTCTGGACTTTATATCATATTACCCTGGTTCAGCTAGTTCTATTTTTACAGTCTTCATTGCTATGATTCTTCTCTTATTTAGTTATTTTCTTTCCTTGCACTTTATCTGTCTTTCCTACCATCACCTGAATATAAACTGCCATTTTTATCAATACAACTGTCTATAACTGCTTTATAGTTCTCTGTCATTTACTTGGGTTTTCTAGATGAGATGTGCTCGTTCCTGTCCTGACTGGACCTGTTGTAAATTTTACAGATGGTTGCCCTGAGGACACATGCCCTACATGTTACAGACCAGGAGATGGCTTAGCTACCTATGGTCCCGACACCCAGGAGTGATCGGGAGTTTAGCTAGTCTGTCTTGTTTTAATTTTCCTGTTTAGAACTGGAGTTGTATATAGAGATTTGAGACTTGAGATGTATTTGAGATTGTTTGAGTTTGTTGTTATTTTATTAGTAGTTTTGTTGTCTCAAATTTCTTAGTTATATTTCGGTGTTATCTTATCATGCTTAGACTGTGATTGAGTTACACCATATCTTATACTTATCCTCCGTTCGGAGTTGATCATGATGAGTACACTATATACTACATGAGTTGATGGTTAGTTAGAGACTTAGAACAGCGTTCTACCGCCGACACTGCGGCGTAGGCTGGGCGCTGTTACGTACTCGTACCCTCACAGTGGGTGCGGGTCGTGACAAGTAGCTACCGGGAAACAAAGTTTAACAACGTGTTGTAACCCTAATGCCTCAAAATAAGGGCGGTGTTCTGGAAACACAGTCAATTTGATAGGAGCGTCTGTGCATATGGATCTCATAGAGAAGTCTCCATACCACAGAAGGGCTTGATCTAGGGTTTGAAAAAAAACCCATCGAACGCGCCATTGCTCGATTGAACTAGTGAAAAGAGGGAATCCGTGGGTGGATTTGAAGATGATCCTTCCTCACTAGGATTAGTCGTCTTCTTCCTCTTGAAGGGGTTGAATCCCTTAGGAGGCATTATGCAAATAAAGTAAATATGCACGAATTGAAAGGAGGAAAAATACGAAGTTATACCTTCCGAGATTCAAGTATGCTGTAGAGGACAACGATCTCCACACGAATCCAAAATTTGGATGGATTTCACCATGTAGATTGGGAGAAACGAAGTGGTGAAGAACTAGGGTTTGGAGAGCTCTCGCGCGGCTGCTGTTGTTGTGAAGGTGGTTTTAGAAGTAATGAAGAAAAAGAGGCTCTCGAGACCGAACTCGGGCCGAATTCGGTCCGAACTCTGGCCGAATTCGCCTGGGGGTTCTGTTAGTTGGTTTGGGCCATTTTCTTTTTCATTGACTCATTTCAAAAATTTAATTCAAAGATTAGTAATTTCAACCTTCAATTAATATAATTAATATTATTTTATAGATTAAATGTCGTTACACAGCGACTGTCTCAGATTAGCTGTAGGAGTACTGTCCTAGCTGGCGGAGGTTCACCGGGGAACTCTTAAGTACCGCTTCGCTTCAACCGTAGTTGTGGTGACAGACAGACTCTTTATTGGCTTGTCTCTAACACAGTTTTTGCATATTGAAATATAATCATAAAACAAAATTAATTAACATTATTGACGTCCAAAATTCCTAATTCTCGACGTAAATGATTGAAACGATCTTCTGCTAGAGGTTTTGTGAAGATGTCAGCTAATTGATTCTCAGTGTCTATGTATACAAGGTCAATATCTCCATTCTGATGATGATCTCTAAGAAAATGATGTCGGATCTCGATATGCTTAGTACGAGAGTGACATACTGGATTCTTAGTCAAATTAATTGTGCTCGTGTTGTCACAGAAAATGGGAATGTGTGTGAAAAATAAATCATAGTCTTCCAAGGTTTGTTTCATCCACAAAATCTGAGCACAACAACGTCCTGCGGCGATATACTCAGTCTATGTTGTTGATAGGGCTATAGAATTTTGCTTTTTACTAAACCATGAGACTAAAGCCTTGCCTAAGAAATGACATGTGCTGCTGGTACTTTTTCTATCAACTTTGCATCCAACAAAATCTGCATCCGAGTAACCAATAAGGTCAAAGGACTTGGTTTTAGGATACCATAAGCCAACAGAAGAAGTGCCCTTAAGGTATCGAAAGATACGCTTAACTGCGCACAGATATGATTCCTTTGGATTAGCTTGAAAACGTGCACACAGGCAAACACTAAACATAATATCTGGACGACTAGCAATTAAATAAAGTAAACTACCGATCATACCTCGATACTTACGTGTGTCGACCGGCTTGCCTTGTTCATCAATATCAAGCTTTGTTGAAGTTGCCATCGGAGTGCCAATAGGTTTGACATTGACCAGATCAAACTTCTTTAGCAAATCTTTTGTGTACTTGGCTTGATTTATGAATGTCCCATTGTCAGTTTGTTTGATTTGCAGTCCGAAAAAGAATTTCAGCTCTCCCATCATGCTCATCTCAAACTCATTCTGTATACACTTAGAGAATTCTTGACAAAGAGATTCATCAGTAGATCCAAATATAATATCATCAACATAGACTTGTATTAAGATAAGCTTGCCATTGAAAGACTTAATAAAAAGTGTAGTGTCAACCTTGCCCTTTGAAAAACCGTTGTCAAGTAGGAAAGAGCTTAGACGATCATACCAAGCACGAGGGGCTTATTTTAAACCGTATAAAGCTTTCTTCAACTTGAAAACATGATCAGGGTTTTTAAAATCTGTAAAACCTGGAGGTTGTGCTACAAAAACTTCTTCTTTGATAAAACCATTTAAAAATGCACTCTTGACATCCATTTGAAATAATTAGAAATTATAAAAATATGCAAATGCACATAACATGCGAATGGATTCTAATCTTGCAACTGGGGCATAAGTCTCATCGTAGTCGATACCTTCTTCCTGATTATATCCTTGAGCTACGAGTCGAGCCTTGTTACGAGTCGCTAAACCATTCTCATTAAGTTTATTTCGGAATACCCAACGGGTGCCAATGACCGGATGATCAATAGGCTTGGGAACAAGTTCCCAAACTTGATTTCGTTCAAATTGGTTTAATTCCTCTTGCATAGCATCTATCCAAAAATTATCACTACATGATTCATCAATAGTTTTGGGTTCTAGCTGTGAAATGAATGCAACACTAGAAACAATATCTCTACTGGATGTACGAGTACTTACACCTTTGGTAATATCACCAATTACCAAATCCTTTGGATGATCAGCCGTAAATTTCAATCTTTTAGGCAGACTCCGAAGGTAGTTGCTACTGGGTTCTTCTCTTGGAGAATCAGCTGGTGTTGATAGAGAATCAGCTGGTGTTGAGCTTGGTACAGTTAGATCTTCGTCATTGTCATCGATAGTCATTTAATTCAATTCATCAAAGGTTACGTTGATTGATTCTTCGATGATCATAGTTCGTTTGTTGAAGACTCTGTATCCTTTGCTCTTAGCCGCATAACCTAAAAATATACCTTCATCGGCCTTTTCGTCAAACTTTCCCAAATTATCTTTTGTATTAAGAATAAAGCATTTACAACCAAATATTCTAAAATATAAAAATGATGGAATTCTATCAAACCATAACTCAAATGGAGTCTTCTTCGATTTGGGTCGAATTAGAACTCTATTGAGAACAAAACAAGCTGTATTGGCATCTTCAGGCCAGAAATATTTAGGTAGACTAAACTGGTTTAACATTACTCTGGCTATTTCAGATAGAGTTCTGTTTTTACGTTCCACAACTCCATTTTGTTGTGGAGTCCTAGGGCAGGAGAACTCGTGTACAAAACTATGTGTGTCACAAAATTCCTCAAACTCTACATTCTCGAATTCGCCTCCATGATCGCTTCTAATACGAGTGATCATGTAACCTTTTTCATTCTGTACTTTCTTGCAAAAGGCGACAAATTCGGATAATGCATCATTCTTGCGTGTCAAAAAGTATACCCACGTGTATCTAGAGTAATCATCTACAATTACAAAAGCATATAACTTACCTCCGAGGCTAGCAACTCTGCTGGGACCAAATAAGTCCATATGTAGCAATTGTAGAGGTCTAGTAGTAAATACTGCATTTACTGACTTGAATGTAGATCTGGTAGCTTTGTTCTTTTCACATTCGCTGCATACCGAATCCTTCTTGAATGTTATGTCCGGTAAACCGCGTACTAGCTTCTTCGTGGATAATCTTGAGATTGTGTCCATATTTGCGTGACCGAGTCTCATATGCCACAGATGACTCTCATCACTTTTAGCCATTAAGCATCTACCTGAAATGTTAGTTCCTTCCAACAAATAGAAAACATATATGTTGTCTTCCCTGATACCTTCAAAGATAGTACTACCAATTGAGCTATCAACTATAGTACATTTGTCTTTGCCAAAGTTGATGCCATAACCATGATCAACTAAATGACTTATGCTGAGTAGATTATGTTTCAACTAGGTAACCAGACAGACATATCACAGGATAGGAAGATTTACCAACATCACCGATACCAATGATATACCCTTTCAAGTTGTTACCGAAGGAGACATAACCTTCCTTCTTCTTTTTCGACAGTGTTGCAAATAATGTAGCGTCACCGGTCATATGCCGTGAACAACCGCTGTCGAGGATCCATTTGCTTTTAGCATGTGAAAGGTGTTCCACCTACAAAATAATTTGCAGATGAAACTTTTGGTACCCATTTCTTGTAGGGTCCTGAAATGTTAGCTTTTAGTATCCATGCATAAATATTTAAATCAACAAGCTTTCTGATTCTACATGCAGGAGAAATATGACCAGTGTGGCCACAATAATGAAATTGTGCATGTTTAGTGTTGAAAGCTGAGTGATGTGCATGGTTGGTAGGTTTAGATTTTCTAGTATAGAAGAAAGCATACCTATAATCCTGTTTGGGCTTAACCTTTTGGGGTAAAGGTTTGATATGGTTAGCTCTGACAGTATTTGGTTTGGGAATGTTCCAATTATTCGGTAAGTGACACGTGTTAGGGTAGGAAGCAGCAGTCTCAGGCTGTTTTCCTAACCTAATTTCCAATCTTTTGGAAGTGTCATACAACTTATTATAGTCAGAAGTGAGTGCTTCCATTCTGACTGGTGCACTTTGAAGACTTTTCTTCTCTTTAGAAAGTTCTTCTTTCAGTTGGTCAATAACCTTGTCTTTTTATTCGGATGACTTGGTAGTCTCGTGTAATAAGAGCTTAATAGAAAAAAGCTCACCAGACTCACTAATATTATCTTTAACCTCAGCTAGTAGGTCGATAAGTCTTCCTATTTCACCTTTGTACTCTTTGAGTACCTTCTTAGAGGTCTAATATTTGCTACACAGTTTCCTGTAATTACTTATCAGTTCACTGAAGGCATCTCCTAATTGCTCAAAGGTGAAGTCATCATATGTATCAACTACAGGTTTAGAGAGTACCTGATCGGATTCCATGAAGCATACATTTGCAGCGTCTTCTGATTGTTCATCTTCTGAGTCGCTGGCTTTACTTTCATGCCATATGTTGGTGTTGGCATATTTCCGAGATGTTGATCTCTTCAGGTTCCTTTTCTCATACCTGTTTCTCTTCTTGCTTGATGATGAGTTTGTAGGACAATCCTTCTTCATGTGTCCCTTCTTCTTGCAGCCATAGCAGACAGCATCATCTTGATACCCGTTGTTGCTGCTATTGTTTTCTTTGGCTTTCTTCTCATATCTCATGAATCTTTTGAATTTTCTTGCTAGGAGTGCTTGATCTTCAGCATCAGATTCACTGCTGTCTGAATCACCTTCAACAGCTTTTCTGTGCTGAGTCTTGAAAGCGATCATCTTCTTCTTTGGTGCAGGATCTTCAAAATCTTGTAGCTCCAGTTCATGAGTGAGTAGCTTACCCATGAGTACTTCGAGGGACATAGTTGTGAGGTCGTTCCCTTCAATGATTGCAGTAGCCTTTGGAATCTAGTTCTTGGTAAGTGCTCGCAGGAGTTTGCGAATCTTTTCATGGTTACTGTAATCTTTGCCTAGGGAGGACAAAGGATTTACAATATCCAAGAATCTTTCGAACATCTGAGTAACTATTTCGTTGGGCTTCATCTTGAACACCTCATACTCTTGAGTAAGTCTGCTGACCTTTGATTCTTTGACTTGAGTCGTGCCTTCATATGTGAGTTCAAGAAGCTTCCACACTTCATTAGCAGTTGTGCAGATAGACACCCTGTTAAATTTAGTTCTGTCTAAAGTACAAAATAAAGTGTTAATAGCACGTGCGTCAAGACTGGCCTTTTTCTTTTCTTCCTCTGTATATCTGTTATGGGATTTTTCAATTAAAACTCCATCAACATTTATACGAGGTGGCTTTTGATAGCCATCAATAACAATAGACCATAAATCTAAGTTAAGTGATTTCAAGAAGAAACTTATCTGTGTTTTCCAATAGATATAATTCGTACCATCAAACAGTGGAGGTCTGTTTGTGGCCTGGCCTTCACTTGTGAATTTCACAGTTGCCATGTGTTGTGCTTTGATCTATATAACAATTAGTTAAATGAATAAATAATTGCAATGTTACCTTGCTTTACCTGTAACACCCGCTTTGATACCAATTGTAGGAACAAAATCGTAAAGCAGAATACTCTAGAGGGGGGTGAATAGAGTTGGCAGCGGAATAATGCTAATTAAAAAATGTTAGCAGCAAGATCACAGAATAATAATCACAACTAAATAATGTAAAGGCAGAGATAAGAAAGCAAACGCAAAGACAGCGATGTATACTGGTTTCCCTCTGTTGAGGACTAGTCCATTCGGTAGAACTCTTGCTACCAGTTGAATCTACTATTGGCAAAACCGCAAGTTTTCTTACGAAGTCCTTGCAACTTCTACAACGCGAGCTTTGATATGAAGAACTCATCCAACTTCAATTGTGAAGAGGTATTCTTTTATCAAACCTCTGATTACAATCACTCTGAAACTTCTAGACCGCACCATACTGGCAAATCGACTCGAGGATTGTAACTGGCTTGGGATCTGAAAATTAAAGCTCTAGAAAAACTCTTTGGAAGACTAAAAGCATTACGTAGAGAGAAGATTGAAAGTGAATGACTGAGTTAAAATGATCGAAATCCTTCTCTATTTATAAAAGTTCCAAAGACAGAATTCTGGCAGAATTCGGGCAGAACTCGATGAGAAAATCTCGATCAAATCTGCAACTGCAGGAGGACCAAGTTCCAAGAAATTCAAAAACAAAATGGCCACTAACCAAACTCTGGCCGAACTCTGGCCGAGTTCTGTCAGGGTTAGGTTAGGGTTTTTAAAATTAGTTTTTGGGGAATTTTTAAAACCTTCTTGGTGCTTTTGTAAATATGAATGTTTTTCAAAACTAAGGACATTTTAAAAACATTTTGAAATCATTTTGGAATAGCCTATTTGCCAGTACGACTCGGTGTACAAAGTATTTCTAGACTCAAATAAAATGAAAAATATATTGCTCAAAGAAATACAGACTCGAACAGGCAAACAACGCTTCGGTCGTGAACTGAGTAGATAGCCATTCTTGAGTATGTCCAAGAGTCTGAGATATCCTGACTAGCTCTATATATCGAGACAGAGTTTGATCAATTATTAAAATTAGTTTGACCATATGACCAATGGGCCAACAAAATAAACACGATAAATATGGTATCATGACTAAATCCATATGAGACTAACCCGTGTAACGAACGTGTCAAGAATCCAATATGTATTACTAGTCATGCAATTATAGTAATTAAAAATATTAGAAACAAATAAGAACTGTAATTGCATGGGGTCCTTAGCTGGTAAAACTATAATACCATTGAGTCCAGAATCGTCTGATTGCTAGGGTAGGCACGAAGAGGTCCCAAAGTGGCAAGGAAAAATATATAAACACGATTAGCCATGATCAAGGTTTATAATCTAAAAGAATATGATTTTAGGAGAAGTTAGTCCTTAGTCCTAACATATCTTAGGAAAATATTATATATACTTTTTAGAAAATATTTACATATTCTTATAATCGATATTTATATATATTCCCTTTTATAACATAAGATACAATAAAACTTTTTGAGAAAAATAAAGTTTATCCCATATATAAAACCCTATATGAAAATATGCTTATAGACAATAAGCTATTTATATATATATATATATATATATAAAGCCTATAATAGTATATCCGAAATCAACTAGCCTAAATTATTTTAAACCCAATTCCTTTATGTAGAACATCAACTACGAGCATAAAATATTCAAGCATATTTTAAATATACTTATAGATAGACACATTTATTTTAAATAGACTCAAAATTTTGCCTATATAAACTCTATCATTTAAAAGTATAAATATAAAAGCTTATTAGGAATATAAGCCCAACTAAAATATTTCATTCCTCCAAAATCCATATATATGTATATACGCCCATATTGAATTTTATTAGAGGCCAAATACTTAGGCCCAATATCATACATATTGTTGACCCAAACTGGATCGCAATCAACCTAATCTTGATAATTAACAAATCGATATTTGTCATGATCCAACTCGACACATAAATCTCCATCAAGCTACAAATCAGACGATTATCACATATCAAGTCAGACGAACATCATCGATGACTGCTCGATATATACGGTTGTAACTTGTAAAGGGAGTCTGTATTTTTATACTTTTATTGAGTCTAGGCTATTGTACGTGGAGTCGCACTGAGTATCTAAACCATAGACTAGATAACCAAAAGATCCACAAACAAAAGACCAAACTGCCAAAGCCCAAAATCAGCCCATGAACATTCTGTCCCCACGGAGGCAGGGTTCAGGCCGAAACTCTACCCCCACATAGAGTTCAGGCCGAACTCTGTCCCCTAAATTTCAGGAGCTGATTTTTAGGGTATGCTCATTGCTAGTTGTCCAACGGCCAAATTTTTGAATATTTTGGACAGAGTTCTGGCCGAACCCTGCCTCCCAGAACTATTATAAATAGGCACCCATTTCTCTCATTTCAATTCATTCAATATTCTTTTCTTCTCTACTCCTATAGCCTATACATCCAAAAGTGCTATACTCTTCTCTTCTACTAGCCACAAAACTTCCCAAGCCTATAAGGTGCTCAGTGCGAGTCGACTAGAAGTTTGTGTGCAAGAGTCTCAAAGAAGTCGCTTGGAAAATTCCAAATTTTGTCTCTGCGATTTTGTAAGAAGTTGGGGTGCTCATCTGAGTAAAGGCACGTGTTTGTACGCTATTTCACAAATAGTAGATTTCAATCATGAGCAAGAGTTCTCAGGCCTGGACTAGTCCTCTATGAGGGAAACCAGGTTAAAACTGCTATGTTTGTGCATGCTCTTTGATCTTTATTTACTTTCTACACATATACTCTGATTAATTTTTTTGGTTATACTTGAATAGAGTCAAATTTTTTAATTGATCATTATTGACACACATACTCTATTCACCTTCCTCTAGAGTTGCCTACATGTACTTCAATTGGTATCAGAGTCCTGTTCTCTTGATACAGGATTTATATCCTAGAGTTGATCCATGGCAACCATACAACCCATCTTTACAAACTATGGTGAGGGACAATCCACAAATAGGCTACCCCTATTTGATGGAACCAACTACACATATTGGAAGACTATGATGAGTTTTTATCTTAAGTCTCTAGACTTTGACCTGTGGACTATAGTCACTGATGGCTACAAAAAATCTCACAGAATAACTTTCGAGGGAAGTCTCGTCGAGAAACCCCACGACAAGTATACTGATCAGGAGAAGAAACAGGCAAGTCTAGACGCTAGGGCTATTAATGCTCTCTTTTGTGCCATAGACAGAACTGAATTCAACAGAGTCTCCACATGCACCACCTCAAACGAAGTATGAAAGCTTTTGGAGGTGACTCATGAAGGGACCACACAAGTCAAAGAATCAAAAGTCAGTCATCTGACACAGGAGTACGAGGCATTCAAGTTGAAGCTAAATGAGACGATCATTCAAATGTTCACCAGATTCCTCAACATCGTCAATCCGCTATCTTCCCTCAAAAAAAGATTATTCCAACCATAAGAAGATACGCAAAGTTCTAGGAGGATTGCCGAAGGTCTGGAACCCCAAAGTCACGACGATCATCGAAGGCAATGATCTTACGGTCATGTCACTAGAAACATTGATGGGCAAGCTGAGGACGCATGAGCTCGATCTAAAAGATTTTGAAGAAGTAGATCCAAAAGAGAAGGAGATTGCATTAAGAGCTCATCGTCGAAGAACCAGCTCATAAGAAACTGATGATGACGACTGCGAAGGTGACGATCAAGCTCTTTTAGTTCGAAACTTCAAAAAGTTTCTACACTTCAACAAAAAGAAGAGAGAACAAAGAAAAGATGAGGAAGAACCCACCTGCTTCGGGTGCAAGAGGACGAGACATGTCAAGAAATATTATCCCGTAGCAAAGAAATAAAGCAAATACGAGAAGCCATACAAGAAGCCAACTAGAAGGAAGTATGCCAACACTAGCATTTGGCACGAAAGTGAGGCTAGTGATTCAGACGAGGAAGAGGACTCTCTACAAAATACGGCTAATGTCTGTCTAATGGCGACTTCAGATAAGGTAAAAGATTCTTTTGATGATTTCTCATTTGATGAACTTGGTGATGCTTTTAGTGATCTACTTGAAGATCGCAAAAAGGTAAATAAATATAAACATGCAAAGGATAAGATCAAGGACTGTGAAATTGAGATCCATAGACTTTCATGTTTACTAGATAATGTTAGAAATACTACACCCACGAAAAACACTGAAGAGGTATCCAAGCTTAAATTAAGCTTACACAATGCCGAATCAATCATTGAGAAACAAACACTTGATATCACGGCTTTAAACAAAGAACTTGCTGAAGAGAAAAATAAGTTTAAAATTGCTACAGGTAGAATACACGGTCTTACCACTAAATATGATGAGTTAAATGTTGTCTCTAAGAAATTATAAATTAAACTGGGCAAGTAGGTTATTCAACCCCAAGTTCAGTCTCATAGTCACAATACTTACAAACACAAGACAGCTCAACACAAGAAAGCACGTCACCACAAGAACACTCATCCATATGCTACATAAAATCATGCTTTTATGTACACCTATTCACATGCAGCACGTAAAACACACACACGTAAACACCATCATCATCATCCTGCTACACTCAATCATTATCATCATCATGATGCTGCACATAGTCACTATAATCACTCTACTGTTGTACGTAGATATCATTACTCCACTTATAAACATCACTATCAACATGCTCCTAACATAAACATGCATGCTAGATGTACATATTGTGGTTCACATGGACATATTTCACCACAATATAGAATTAAAAGATTAGTTGATAAAAATATATATGCATGGGTACCGAAGTCTAACCGTTCAGGACCCACAAGAATCTAGGTACCAAAGGTCCCATCTACTCATGGTGTAGGTGGACCTTCCCTCTTCAACTAGAAGCAAGTGGATTCTCGATAGTGGGTGCTCGTGACATATGACTGGAAATGCAAATCTATTCGCAATACCAACGAAGAAAAAGGAAGGATACGTTTCCTTCGGCAATAACCTTAAAGGCTATATCACAGGTAACAGTACAATTGGTTATCCTCCTTCACCCGTCATTAACGATGTCTGTTTAGTGATCGAGTTAAAGCATAACTTGCTCATCATTAGTCATCTTGCTGATCATGGATATGATATTAACTTCGAAAGAACTAAATACTTTATCTATGATAGATCAACTGGAGACATTGCTTTTGAGGTGATAAGAGAAGATAATATTTATATTTTCTATCTATCTAGTGATACTAACAGTACAGGAAGATGCCTTTACGCTCACAAAGATAAAAAGCTCCTATGGCATAAGAGTCTTGGTCATGCCAACATGGATACTATATCCAGACTATCCACCAAGAAGCTAGTCAGAGGACTGCCGGATATCACATTCAAGAAAGACACGGTATGTGTCGAATACGAAAAGAATAAGGCTACCAAATCTTTCTTTAAATCCGTAAACACCGTAAGTACTACCCGACCATTGCAATTACTTCATATGGACTTATTTGGTCCTAGTAGAGTAGCCAGTCTTGGCGGAAAACTCTACGCTTTTGTCATTGTAGATGATTTTTCAAGATTTATTTGGGTTTTCTTTCTTACAAAAAAGTGATACAACTTCTGTTTTCAAAGTATTTGCTAAAAAGGTCCAAAACAAAAAAGGTTACATGATTACTCGTATCCGAAGTGATCATGGTGGCGAATTCAAAAATTTTGATTTTAAAAAGTTTTGTGATTCAAATGGTTTTAGTCATGATTTTTCATATCCAAGAACTCCTCAACAAAATGGTGTTGTGGAGCGGAAGAATAGAACTCTTGGCGATACGGCTAGAGTAATGCTAAATCAATTCTCTCTTTCGAAATACTTTTGGGCATAAGCTGTCAGCACAGCGTGCCATGTTTTGAATAGGGTGTTGATTCGACATATTTTGAAGAAGACACCCTATGAGCTTTGGTTTGGTAGGACTCCTAATGTTTCTTACTTTAGAGTGTTCGGTTGTCGCTGCTTTATCTTGAATACCAAAGACAACTTAGGCGAATTTGATGCCAAAGCTGATGAAGGTATTCTTTTTGGCTATGCGGCCAAGAGTAAGGGATATAGAGTGTTCAACAAACGCTCCATGATTGTTGAAGAGTCTACTAATGTAACTTTTGATGAGGATAATAGTATAGCTGTCATTCCCGACGATGATGAACCATCAACCTCTACACCCATAAATATAACGTCTGAAACCAGCTCTCCGAAGGAATTACCAAAGAAGTTTCACTTTACTCCCTCTCATCCAAATGACTTAGTAAAAGGTGAAATATCAAAAGGGGTAACTACTCGATCTTCTGTAAGAGACACTATAGCTAGAACTGCATTCATTTCTCAAATAGAACCTAAAAATGTTTTGGAAGGTTTTAATGATGAATTTTGGATTTTTGCGATGCAAGAAGAACTCAACCAATTTGAAAGAAGCCAAGTTTGGGAACTCGTTCCTAAACCTACTGGCCACTCAATAATTGGCACTAAATGGGTTTTTCGTAACAAAGTAAACGAGGACCGTTCAGTCACTCGCAATAAAACTCGTCTCGTAGCCCAAGAATACAACCAAGAGGAGGGCATCGACTATGATGAGACACATGCTCCTTTTGCCCGACTTGAATCCATTCAGATGCTTTGTGTATTTGCAAATATTCAAAACTTTAAACTTTTTCAAATGGATGTAAAAAGTGCTTTTCTAAACGGTTTTATCAAAGGAGAGGTTTTTGTCAAACAACCACTTGGTTTCAAAAATCACAAATTTCCTGCCCACGTTTTTAAACTTAGGAAAGCTCTCTATGGCCTTAAACAAGCTCTTCGAGCTTGGTATGATCGTCTTAGTATTACTTGATAAAGGTTTTTCAAAAAGAGAAAATCGATACTATATTTTTTTATAAAATTTCTTGATGACACAATTCTTTTAGTACAAATATATGTTGATGATATTATTTTTAGGTCTACTAATGAGGGTCTATGCAAGGAATTTGCCAAGTGTATGCAGAACGAGTTCGAGATGAGCATGATGGGGGAGCTCAACTACTTCCTTGGACTGCAAATCAAATAACTCTCGTATGGCGTCTTCATCAGTCAGTCGAAATATGTAAAGGACATGCTGAAAGAGTTTGAGCTTGACAGCATCAAACCGATCGACACCCCTATGGCTACTACCACAAAGCTGAAACCTGATGAAAGCGGCAAACTGGTCGATCAACGTATGTATCGAGGTATGATTGGTAGTTTATTATATTTAGCTGCTAGTTGCCCCGATATTATATTTAGTGTCTGCTTATGTGCTAGATATCAAGCCAATCCTAAGGAATCACACATGACCGCAGTTAAGCGTATCTTTAGATACCTTAAAGGAACTATTACGGTAGACTTGTGGTATCCCAAAACTACTTCCTTTGACTTAATTTGATATTCCGATGCTGATTTTGCGGAATGCAAAGTCGACCGTAAGAGTACCAGCGGCATGTGTCATTTGCTCGGAAAGGCGTTAGTCTAATGGTTTAGCAAGAAGCAGAACTCTGTCGCACTATCCACAATAGAAGTTGAATACATTACAGCTGGTCGTTGTTGTGCACAGATTCTGTGGATGAAGCAAACCCTTGAAGACTACATCTTATTTTTCAAGCACATACCTATCTTCTGTGATAATACTAGTGTAATTAATCTGACCAAGAACCCAGTATGCCACTCACATACAAAACATTTAAAGATTAGATATCACTTTCTGCATGATCATCAACAACAGGGCACGATTAATTTAGAGTTCATAGACACTGAACATCAGCTAGCTGACTTTTTTACCTAACTACTGGCCGAAGGGCACTTCAATTTCCTTTATCGTGAGTTAGGAATTTTGGATAAAATGGTCATAAAATAAATTGGACCTGCGTAAATAACAATTATGACATATATCTCTATGATGACTTTGCAATAGGTACAAGCCGAAAGGGTCCTTCTGACAACAAGGCGTAAAAGCCTAAGTGACACGGTGTACTAGTCTTCGGACTACCGCTAGCTGGGATTTGGCCCCTACAACTACCCCATGGCAGTTTTATCGAAATGATCGCTGTCTTAAACCATTATTTATTATATGGCTTAATTATTTTTATGACTTATTCAATTCAATCTTTCAAATTCTAGACGTTTTCTCTCAAAACTTGGCCATTTTTTAAACTTTATGTCCATGTTCACAGAACCTTCTTTGGTTCTCAGCCATCCATCTTTTTTATTCGGTGGTCAGGATTTCATCCGACCTGCTGCCCCCAAAGCACTTAAACCCGCGAAAACCCTCTCTCTCCTCACTTGCATCTTCTTCCACCTTCCTACAAATATATTTTTTCTCAAACCCTAACCCTAGAAATTTAATTATAGGGCTCCTCTCCTTTCCAAACTCAAAATATAAGGCCCTTGAGGGGATCTCTTCCATCTTCCATCATTTGGGTGAGGTATAATTTTTTTTTCTCCTCTATTTTCCCTTTCAAAATTTATTCCCTCTATGGCTCCAAGACACCTTGGTAGAGGTTAGAGAAGAAGGAGTGATGGTGCATCATCTTCCCATCCTCCTCCTCTTGCTCCTTCAATCCATCCTTTATTCAATCCACCACCACCACAAGACCCCAACAACGTCAATGAACAACTATTTGTATCATTGGATGCGTCCAATGAATGGTTTTCTGATTTTCGTTCATAAAGTGTGTATACGGGACATCTGATAAATTTTATTATCCTTTCGGATTATGATTCCTTATTTCATAATTTATGCTTAGATGAATTAGTTACTACTTCATCTTGTTTGCAAAAAACAAAATTTTGTTTTTATTCCAAACTTGTAAAAGAGTACAAAGTACAATGAATTCTGGGGAAGTACAACTTTACGAATCTGATCAGGAGACGATCACTTTATCCCTTGGACTATGTAAACTTGAAGACTGTAGCCTCTAGAGAACGCAGCAGCAATTTTGCAAGTGTTCTTGATCTTCCCTCCTTCTGATGATGATTTGGAAACTCTATTTATAGAGTTCAGAAAATAACTATTTTAGCAGTTATTCTGATGTACGCGAGGCTAGATTGCACCATACTGGATTGCGCCAACCTCCTATTGTGCCAACTTTCATTCAGTTGTCAATCGTGTACTAACTATATTTAGAAGCGTGGTCTCATATGAATGAGATGCGCGTGGTCGTGTACAGGATAGTAGACACATCTTGAGAGATTAGTGGCATGTGCGCTACGTCATCCTGTTTTAGAATGTAAGTTGTCTCAACTTTATCAGGTTGCGCGAGCTTCAGTCAACAAGTCAAACTACGCTTGATTTGAGCTGCGCCTACACACGTGGCAGCTTCTGAGCAAAAGTTATTCAGGTTGCGCCCAGGCGCAACTAAGGATTTTGTTTAGATTGTGCGTGGGCGCAACTCACGAAGTGTATAGGACAGTTGTCCACCAACTTCTCTAGAGCGGCTCAATTCACAGGATTCGAAGAGATTTTCCTCGTTCACTGTTGTGTCAGCCGTCAGTATTGTCAGGTAATGATGACCATTAAGTGTCAGATGCCACGTAGGTTTTGGCACAAAAAGACTGGGCGTAGTCTGATATCGGGCGCAACCTGATCAGTGGCGCAGTCTGTTCTCTGAGCTTCATATCAGTGGCGCAACTTGATTTTTGGGCTCTACACGACCCCCTTCAAAGTTTTCAAAACTTAAAAATATTACAAAGTTTTGGAATACTTTAAATTTATAAAAGTTTTGACAAAACAGGTTGTGTCGGTCTCATGCAATCTGTTATGCACGATTCGGAATGACTGTTAGGATTCTAATTTTCTGGCTATAAATAATCCGACCGTCCTACTTGGTTTACAAATTTGAGGAAGAATATTCCTTGGAGCCGTATTTGCCGAGTCGATTTGCACGACAATTCGGGTATGATTAACTTCATGTAGGAAATGCGACCACTTGCCTCCAAGCTACAGGTTATCTCATTGATGGGGCTAGAGCTTGGAATTATTACAATGCTCGGGGCACAAAGGCTATTTTTTCTATGCCTTACAAACTTCCCCAAGGTCCGCGTATGTTATATTCGTATGCAAACTTCTACACTTCAGCGAACACATTTGCTGAAAACTTCCATCCCTCACATAGCTTTACAACTGAAAGGAGAATTAAACAAGAAAAATGCACTCTTCAGTCTTTCTGAGGTGTAGAAGACAGGGACCCTGCTGATGTACCCCTGGAAGCATCAATTTTAATGAATTTTGCTGACCCGGTTCAAGATCCTTTAGATATATCTCTAAAGATGCAGAAAGACAAATCCCCTGTCAAAGGTCTAAAGAATAGAAAGGCTAAGGAAACGACAGTCTCTCCTCAACGGGATAATCTTCCTAATTATCCAAGGGCTCCGGAGAAGAAGAAAAGAACATTACTGGTTATCAATAAACCAGTGACCACGAGAACAACTCGTTCTCAATCAAAACAGCTGCTTCTCAGTTCTTCATCTGGAGAGAAGGACATTACTCCTTCTTCTATCCAGAAACAAGGAAGGATTACTGAAGGAGGAACTTCTGCTTCCTTGATTGATCCAGAAGGTACTCATACCGGGGCTGTTGCAGGGCTAAGCGCACCGATACTCGAAGAAATTAGAAGAAGGTTGGACATCGCTGAAGAGGAACCATCTCAAGAAGGTAATATCAAAGCTGTGAAATATCCTCCTACATTAACTTTTACCAGAGATATATATATATCTAAATTTCTTTTCCTTGATTGCTTAAATAGATGTCCGTCCTTCTCCTGCCATTATGACTATAAATGTTCTTGCCAATGTACTTGCTGCAGCAGGGATAACGGTTCCCTCTCCAACTCCTATGAGTCCAAAAGCTTCCTCTCTGAAACAAGATCTACCTCCACAAGATACTTCTTAAGCCCAAATATCTACTCATTCAGGAGAAGCAGTGATTGATGCATTGAATGGTTGTGATTTTGATGATGAAACTTATGATGAAGATTGGGACAACATTGCTAAAGAAAAACAAACTTTAGCGAATGTATCATCATCGCAAAAAGTCCTAATTGATAAAAATCCTTCGCTTATTGAAGACGAGGAGGATGTGGAACCTGTCAATCTTTTTGGAGTTAAGGAATCCGCAACCACTGAGCCACCTGAAGTGTCTAAGGTGGCAACTAAAATAAATGAAACTCCAGTAACTCTACTACCTCTGACTGAATCAGGAGCAGGAAGTAGTCAGGCCGCCATGTCTACAGAGACTTTGTCCAAACTTCAGTCTGATGCAACTAAGACGATTGAGACTCCTCATAATGTATTCAGCCCAAGTAAGTTTCTCTATTATGAATGATTTGTTATTGCATTTTCGGCATTAAGAGTCCTAACATATATAATTTGTAGCAGCACCCACGGGGATTGCAGCCGGGGAAGGAAGCCCTTCTCATATTAGTGCTCCAGATGAAATACCCCTCCTGCTAAAGCTGTGAAGATTTCTTCAAACGTAGTAGCCACTCCAGGAGCCCTGGCAGCTAACAAATTTGTGGTGACCTCTTTCACGAGAGTTTTCTTTACGTCTCTGGAGCCTCTAGTTCATAGAGTTATGGAGAGAGAAGATGTCCCTTTTAGTACCGTTAGAGCTCCTACTACATTCTTGATTGAAGGCATCCATAGTCAAGGAGACGAAGCTCAGGCGTTATTTTAGGAACATATTTTGGATGAACTAGAGAGTTCAATTAAGGCTTACAAAGAGCTGAAAGGAGGAGATATCGAGCCACTAGTAAACATGGAATATGAAACCATGGTTCAAGAAGCAGAGATTAGTAAAGCTGATTTTGAGACATTCCTGCTGACTTTCACTAGACAGTCCTCTGAGCTAGATGTTCAAATCTCTGACGTAAATGTTATTGTTGAGAGTCACAAGACTAAGGCTGTTGAAGAAGAAAAAAATGTTGTTGGTCTAAAAGCCGAAATTGCTCGACTTTAGGCAGAACTCCAAAATACTGAGCATAACATAGAACAAGAAAATTAATTATATCAATCTGCTGTTGATCAGGTGGATATTTTGAAGGATCGAAAGAAGGAATTCGAACGTCTTCAAAATGAAGAACTAAAATGCCAAACTGCTGCTCTACAACCTTTTAATCCTGAATCAGGATGAATTGAAGCTAGGCAGAGAGTGCTAGATTCTCGTGATGAAAGAATTCAAGTTCTGAAGAAACAAATTGCAGAACTTTCTATCCTTCAGAATGAAAATTGGGCAAATGTTGTTGTTCTTTTTTTTCAATGTACTCTTTTTTTTTCTTTTGCAGAAAAGAAATTGTAAAAACTTTTTATGTGGTTCCATTACTTGTTGCATATCTTGTTATAGATATAAGTAATGGAATAGAAAATATATTCAGAGGTACTGGACGTGATATATTTCAAGATTTTGGAAAATAATAATATTTATTATATATGCTCAGAGGCAATGTGGATGTGGCAGAATATAAAATTTTAGCAATACTGTTATTTCAATGGACAACTTTATCAGAGGTAATAAGGACATGACAAGTTTCTGATACAAATAATCAAAATTCAGAGGTGTAAAGGACATGAATTCAAATTATTTAAACAAGAGAAAATAAATGTCCAATGAATGATAAGTCAAAGAAGGTGAATGAACTGATGGTCATTTTAATATTCAAAAAAAAAGATGTCGGCTTAAATCTTGAATGTGATCTTCTTTGAGACGACTTTTGACAGCAATATCGTCAACATTGCATTCGACAGTCTTTTGCAAATGATCTCGAAATATAGTGCTCATAGCCCGCTGGTAAGTTGCACCCACGTTCCATGACCATATAACAGTATACACCGCGAGGAGTACGAAACGAAGTATGTTTTTCATCTTCAGGATCCATCCGGATTTGATTATATCCTGAAAACCCATCCATGAAAGAAATTCATTCGAATTCACATGTATTGTTGATCATAACATCAATAATTAGGAGAGGGAATTCGACTTTGGGGCAAGCATCATTGAGATCCCGAAAGTCTATGCAAACTCGAACCTTTCCGGTCTTCTTCAGGACAGGGACGACATTGGCCACCTAGTTAGGATATTGTTCTTCTCTGATAAAGCCACAAGCTATAAGCTTTTTGACTTCATCATCAATTGCATCCATCATTTTAGGCTTGAATCGCCGTTGTTATTGTTTGACCGGTTTGACATTCGGCAAAATGTTAAGCTTGTGAGTTATAATTTGAGGATCTAATCCCGACATATCTTCGTAACTCCAGGCGAAGACGTCAATGTATTCACGAATAAGGTGAATTAATTATTATTTATCATCTTCTGTGAGAGTCCTACTAATGAAGATTGGTCGTGATGCACCTTTCTCTCCAATATCGATTTGGACCAGTTGATCCTCAGTAGGTGGTTCTCGTTGTTCAAAACGAAGTTCCCACTGATTGTCCATCCTTTGTGCCCAAGGATCCATTTCAGTAGCTTCTTCAATGTCACTTTTATCATCTTCTGAGAATTCGGCGGGCACCATGTTAGAAGATACTATAACCTTATGAACATGACCGATGCTAGTATCAGAGTCCCATGAGATAGAATCAGAGGAGTTTGAATGTTCTTCTTCATCAGATTCAGAAGGTTCTAGAGTAGGAAGTGGTGACATATAACCTAGTCCTCGTTTTATTTTACTGTGGTATTGTTGTGATTTTCCTTTTGGAACAGCAATACGAAGAGGGGTTCGCCTTCCTTTACCATTGTTGAGCCCTGTTCTGAAATCATAGCCCATTTTACGAATGATGGCTTTAGATTGTGGGCTATAGCGTCGTAATTGTAGCCTTCCTGTATCATCTCTATTATCATTATAGAGAATAATTTTTGGTTCTTCTCTTTTGTTGAAGAATATAGGCTTTTCATCTTTCTTTCGAGACGGTACTAAGAAGTACGACTCTTGTATTGAATACAGTGATACCATGTTTCGTCGAGATGATACGACTTCTATTGTAAGTGGCTTAAAGCTATCTAGCATATCCAGATAACACTGAGTATAGTAAAAGATATCAGTATACTGCAAATGAGATGCTTTATTGATTTTTATACCATCATTTACAACAGGGACTAGCCTTAGCAGGCTTAGTCAGATTGATGACAAGAGGGGAAGAGGAAGAACGAGAAGGAGGAGGAAGCTTCTTGCAACAAAGATCGATTATAAGCGGCTCAGGAGAGGTAAGCTCTCTGTGTTCCTGATTATCACCTTTAGGTCGCTTCTCATGGGAAGGTAAATAGATAGTCAGTGGTTGGGAAGACTAAGGACAGGAGGTACGTCCTTTGACTGGAATCATCAGTGTATCATTAGGTATACTCTTTCGTTCTTTATCTGTGTCCATTGCTAGTACCACCTTCATGAATTCCTATTTGTACATACGAGAATCGTTGTAATACGCTTCAACTCCTTTGAAAGGATTCAGATCTGCAACCTCTTTTTGGACTTCTCCATTACCATCTACATATTTGAAACATTGGTGGAGCGTAGAGGGTACAATATTGTGTTTATGGAGGAATGGCCTTCCCAACAAAGCATTGTATGAGCCATGATTGTCAATAACATAAAAAGTTACTTTTGTACGAAGATTGCCAATTTGAAGTTTTAGGCGTATCTTCCCCAAAGGTTCACTTCTTCCTTGATTGAATTCCAAGATGGTAGTGATAGTTGTAGAAAGATTATGTACTGGGATTTTCAAAGCGTCCAATAAGGACTTTGGCATGATGCTAAGTGCAGACCCGGGATCAATCAGAATACGGTCGACTTTCATGGTGTCCATATATCCCGTGAAATAGAGAGGACGATCATGACGATTGTCTTCTAATAACATGTCATCTTATGTAAAAGTAATATTGGGCATCAATTCAAATATACTATGACAATGTGCACAGCTGACTGACTCCTTTTCAGGCTTCTTGAGAAGAGTCAAACAAGTGTCAGCCTGCATCAAGGCTTCACTTAATGTCTCACGAGTTTCTTTTGAGAGACGTAAAAGTTCAAAGATTGACAATCTTGCTGGAGTATTGGCCAATTGAGCCAATATGTCAAAACTGTAAGGCTTTTCAAGTCCAAGGGATGATGACTTCTTCAACGCTTTATCAAAGCGAACATGTTACTTTCCCTTGTCTGCTGATGTTGGTTTAGGAGGAGTTGGTTCAACCACTGGTAAGGATGTAGACAGTGTATCTTCAGCAGTAGAAGATGATGGAGGAAGAGCATCCGGGGATGGAGCAGGGTTCTCTTGATTTTTGGAATACTCCCGAAGATAGGGTTTTTCAGATATAGTGCCTACTAGGATTTCTTCTTCTGTTAATGGTTCAAAGGATACCATATTACAGTTCTTGGATGTAGACTTGGAATGCTTCTTCTGCTTAGAAGAGGAAGGCGTTTCAAATTCTGTAACCAGATCTGGATGAATCCCTATAATCTCTCCTCTGTTAGTTGACATCGGAACAAGACCTTCATTTTGAGGAGACGGGATATTCACAATTTCTAGAGTACTCCTTGGAATGGGGACAGCACCATCTTGTATGAGTTATGGTGGAAAATCACCGAATTGGAGAGAAACCATATTAGCAGTCACCATTTTCTCGTCCTGCTGAAAAATAATTGCTCCAGAGTTGACCAACTCCTGGATTTTGCCCTTGAACACATAACATGCTCTGGTTGGATGCCCTATGAATCTGTGATAAACGCAGTATTTAGGGTGATCAGTTTTATCGACTTCTTCTGGTCGCTTTGCCTCTGGAAGCTGAAGCTTATTGCTTTTGATCAAGCAATCGAAGATGCTTAAAGTATCAACTTCATTGAAAGAATACTCTTCTTTTGGACGAGTTGACTTTTATAGTGGTGCTGATGGGGTGGATGCCGTCTGAGTAACATCGACAGCCAAAGAATATTTGCCTTTAAGATTGATGGCCAATATTTCTTTATTCTTGTGATTATTCTGGCGATTACTACCCCCAGGTATAGAATGTTCATCGTGGTTAGGGTGAGTCATCTGGACTCCTAACTGCTTGAACTTTTTGGCACTCACTTCTGTCGCCTTTGTATTAACAATAAAAGAAGGCCAATCCTGGAATTTTGTAGATCTCGTCCACATACTGATAACAGGCAACATGTTTGATTTGCAAGTGTCTATTGTTATAACAGATAGAGTACCTAAAGGCATTTTGAGTGTCTCTCGGCAGAATCTTTCAATGAAATTCTCTGTGGATTCATTGTGCCTCTATTTAATTTTAATGAGGGAAAACATCATCATGTCGTTGACTCCCTCATAAAATCGTTCCAAGAACATTTGCTTGAAACCAGCAAAAAAAGTGATACAACCATCAGGCAGGCTACGATACCAGTCATATGTTGCACCGACTAAACAACCGACGTACACTCTGGTTAGGAGAGCATCATTTGGCTATAATTGATCAGTCATCACTTCGAAATGATTGATGTACTGACTTGGAGAAGTGCTACCATTAAATAGCATAATGGTTGGGAGTTTATACTTAGGAGGAAATAGAACTTCCTTCCACTCCGTAGGATATGGTTGCTTTATGCCCAATCTTTGTAGGCCATCCTTCTGCTTGAAAGCCTCAAACTGAGTGTGCAGAAGTTTCATAGCCTCATTTGCATCCCCTAATATTTGAGAATTGGTGGGCTAGTTAGAAGTGTTAGGAGGAGGAACAGCGTAGTAATTACCACCCCCAGCACCAGACTGACTTGGATCAGCTTGAATTGGCACAGAAGCAACCTGAGGGGTTGGTACCCCCAGATTAATAGGTACAGAAGATGCTATAAGCTCAGGATTTGTAACAGGGTTTACAATCGGAGGTACTGTATGTTGAGCCACCATTATGGTGTGCATGCTTGCAACCATTTCTGCTATGATTTTTAATTTATCTTCTAATGCAACAATTCGTTGCTCTTGGCTGGTTGACGTAGAGGCATCTTGATCTTCTATAATGGTATATGCTGTCACTTTTTTTGCTGCTATTGATGAGATGGTTTGTTCAGAACTTTCATTATCTGCATCAAATTTCGAAAGAGAATCCTCTCTAACATGAGTGATAGAGAAATCTTCTTGATTAAAGACACCTTGGATCAAATGACAATTTTTCGATCTAGTGTATTGAAAGACACCTTCATTGGATGCATGGATCCGGTCTAAGTATTGTTGACTGGAATTACGGGATGTATTACATCTTGGACGTTTCCCATCCCCAGTGCCTTGAGAAGTTATGTTAACAGAAGCATATACTAGTTCATCTTCGTCTTCTATTATATGTTCAGGAGTTGAAGCATAGTTCAGACGATCGAAGACAGATCATCGAGCCGATTGGCAACAACAGTTGATGACAACTTCATGTTGGCAGTGGCAACTTGAAGAGCAATTTGGAGGTGAGGAAAACATTCTCGTAGTCTCCCGCCTTTGTGTAAGACGTTGCCGGAGGTTAGTTACAACGACAGGACGAGAAGAAGTCGAAGGAACATATTCCTTAATGATGTTAGGAACATGTCTCCTATTCTTCAGGTATTTAGTTCCTTGAGTGTACAAAGATGTACTCAACTCATTAGCATAAGTAGATGGGTCTTTCTTTTCAAACCTTGACTTTTGGTGCAGATTGGCCTTTGGCATAGGGTTCTTGCGTTTTGCCAACGTTGATATTGGTTGACGCCTAATGAGATAAGCGCGTAAATTTGAAAATTTCGTTCTCGGTGTCTCTGTTTGTGATACCTTTAATTTTTCTTGCTTGGATCTTGAAATTTGCAAGGTAGGAAGGTCTTGACCAGACCCCATAGGGGTAGGTAAGATACCTCTCTGATTAGTATTCTCTCCAGTATTAGAGACTCGAGGACCTCTGTTTACAGGAATAGAATCTGATACATCTTCCTCTGAGTCATGGACCAGGGATGTTTGAGGAAAGACCAAAGGGTGCTTTCCTTTATTTTGAACAGGGTTAGCTAAGAACCGTTTCCCTTTGTTCTTTTGTGTGATCATTTTTGGCGTAGATTGTGCCAATTGAGAAAATGCCATAGGACTTTTTCCTTTGTTCTGTCTAGTGTTAGCACTAGGACATGAATTCTCTAAGTTCAGAAATTGAGAATTGGAAGAGGGTATAGCCAAAAGAATATTTCCTTTAAGTTGCACCGGAGTAGCAGATTCTGCCTGGGTTATCGATTGCTTGGGTTGCGCCATAGCCTTAAGGACTACTGGTGGCGCCTTGGCAGCAACATTAGTAGACTGTGCCTTGACAGTAGCTTGAACTGACTGTGCCTTGGCAACAAAGATTGTAGTAGGCGCATGGGCAGCAGAGTGAGCAGATTGCGCCCTAGCAACAGAAACAGGCTGTACCGGAACCACTGAGGCGGATTGTGCCTTGGTCATTGAGCACTCAAGTTGTACCTGGGCAATAACGACTGTAGAAGATTTAGGAGTCCACACAGTCCTGTTCTTGGCGACAGCCACCGTGTGCTTGTTGCTCTTGGTGTTGATCATATTCTCGTAGGCTGTCTGGTTGACTCGAACAACCAGAGTCTTCTGCGTCTTGCCAATCAACGCAATGTCACATTGAGTTGTCACTTTCTCGTCTGAGAAGAAAGTCGTCCCCAGCAGAGTCACCATTTTGTTTGCAAAAAACAAAATTTTGTTTTTATTCCAAACTTGTAAAAGAGTACAAAGTACAATGAATTCTTGGGAAGTACAACTTTAGGAATCTGATCAGGAGACGATCACTTTATCCCTTGGACTATGTGAACTTGAAGACTGTAGCCTCTAGAGAACACAGCAGCAATTTTGCAAGAGTTCTTGATCTTCCCTCCTTCTGATTATGATTTGGAAACTCTATTTATAGAGTTCAGGAAATAACTGTTTTAGCAGTTATTCTGATGTACGCCAGGCTAGATTGCGCCATACGGGATTGCGCCAACCTCCTGTTGTGCCAACTTTCATTCAGTTGTCAATCATGTACTAATTGTATTTAGATGTGTGGCATCATATGATTAAGATGCGCGTGGTCATGTACAGGATAGTAGACACGTCTTGAGAGATTAGTGGCATGTACGCCACGTCATCCTGCTTTAGAATGTAAGTTGTCTCAACTTTATCAGGTTGCGCGAGCTTCAGTCAATAAGTCAAACTGCGCTTGATTTGGGCTGCGCCTACACACGTGGCAGCTTTTGAGTAAAAGTCGTTCAGGTTGCGCCCAGGCGCAACTAAGGATTTTTGTTTAGATTGCGCCTGGGCGCAACTCACGAAGTGTATAGGATAGCTGTCCACCAACTTTTCTAAAGCGGCTCAATTCACGGGATTCGAAGAGATTTTCCTCGTTCACTGTTGTGTCAGCCGTCAGTATTGTCAGGTAATGATGAACATTAAGTGTCAAATGCCACTTAGGTTTTGGCACAAAAAGACTGGACGCAGTCTGATATCGGGCGCAACCTGATCAGTGTCGTAGTCTGTTCTCTGAGCTTCATATCAGTGGCACAACTTGATTTTTGGGCTCTACACATCAATCGTTTGAATGCGAAACAAATGTTCTATTGTAACTTAACTTTTGACGACACATGGATTTATTCCTGTGTCGTCGGTATCGATATTTCATTTGATGAATTTGAGCTTGATGACTATCTTGAGATCCTAGAACCCAATTCTTGGAAGAAACTTGTCGACACCCGACAATTTCAATTTCCCGGCGAATCTTTGCTTGAGAGCTTCAAGGATGACTTGTGCACTCCTAACACTCGTCCCGGCAAGCTACGGGCAAAATTCCTCAACCCGTACTTTTATGAACTTCATCGGATTCTTTTCTCCATGATCTTGTCCAAAGCGGAATCGACCAATGAAGTGTCCTAACTTGAGATTTCTGTTCTTTACCATCTCCACTTCCATGTACCATTCAACTTTCCTCGTACGATGATGGACTAGATGATTCGTGCAAGAACGAAACCCCGATCATTGGTTTGTGCCATATATTTGCCAATGATCTTTCGTGCTTTCCATATTCCACTCGATGAGTGTCAGTTTCTCCTTGCCTCTGCCTATTTGTCTAAGACATGGAGGCTTCTAGCTGCTGTTGAGTCCACTGTTGAGTCTGAGTACTGAGTCTGATGTTCGTGCTAATCCTTTTGCTCTTGGAGACCCTGAGCCCAAGCCACCTGCTACTTCGGACTATGCTGCGAGATTGTTTCCTCTTGGAGGACGATCGCTGGATTCAGATGAATTACCGCACTACCTTACAGATGACGGCCATCAGCAACACCCTGCATGACATCCAGTACTCCCTGGCTACTCATCCTACAGTATCATATCCCATGGTATGGGACCATTCTCGCGAAGGTTTCTTTATCGATGACACTTGGGTTAAGCGGTACATGGATCCGGATGCAGCGGTTGTTGATCCACGTCGCTCTGCCAGCAGCCCATTTTATTCTGCTGGACCTTCCCGTGCTCCGTGACGGCCTTGGTCCCCTTTATGATGCTTCTGCTGATGTTTAGGATTTACTTTGTTTCTGCACTTTGTAGTTTCATTCCGTCTTATGTAGTTGAACACTTTGCATGTACTTCTTTATGCTTAGCTTCTGTTTGAATTTTTACTTGCTAGTTATCTCTTACTTTAGATTTGAGCATGTGTTGTGTGGATGCATATTTTATTCTTGATTATTCTTTATGGGGGAGCATATATTTCATTTTGTTAAATGCTAAAGCGGGAGAATATGTGATATTTGTTTGTTTTGGGAGCATTAGATAAATACTTGTGATATGTGTATGGATATTTGTTTTAAAGCTTCAATACATATTATGCTTGGACAAGTACTTGTATCAGGAATTCTCTATTTACGAGGGAGCTGACATGTCCATCTACGGGGGAGCTATATATGTGTCCAGGTATGAATGTTGCGACACGCAAATATCACAATTTTGTCAATTATCAAAATATGAGAGATTGTTGACCCAAACTGGATCGCACTCAACCTAATCTTGATAATTAATAAATCGATATTTGTCATGATCCAACTCGACACATAAATCTCCATCAAGCTACAAATCAGACGATTATCACATATCAAGTCAGACGAACATCACCAACGACTGCTCGACATATACTGCTGTAACTTGTAAACGGAGTCTATATTTTTATACTTTTATTGAGTCTAGGCTATTGTACGTTGAGTCGCACTGAGTATCTCAACAATAGACTAGATAACCAAAAGCTCCACAAACAAAAGACTAAACTGCCAAAGCCCAAAATCAGCCCATGAACATTCTGTCCCCAAGAAGGCAGAGTTCGGGCCGAACTCTGCCCCCACAAAGAGTTCAGGCCTAACTCTGTCTCCTAAATTTCAGGAGCTGATTTTTAGGGTATGCTTATTGCTAGTTGTCCAACGACCAAATTTTTGAATATTTTGGACAGAGTTCTGGCCGAACTCTGCCACCCAGAACTATTATAAATAGACACCCATTTCTCTTATTTCAATTCATTCAATCTTCTCTTCTTCTCTACTGCTATAGGCTATACATCCAAAAGAGCTATACTCTTCTCATCTACTAGCCACAAAACTTCCTAATCCTACAAGGTGCTCAGTGTGAGTCGACTAGAAGTTTGTGTGCAAGAGTCTCAACAAAATCGCTTGGAAAATTCCAAGTTTTGCCTCTGCGATTTTGTGAGAAGTTAGCGTGCTCTTCTGAGTAAAGGCACGTGTTTGTACCCTATTTCACAAATAGTGGATTTCAATCCTGAGCAAGAGTTCTCAGGCCTGGACTAGTCCTCCACGAGGGAAACCAGATTAAAACTGTTGTGTTTGCGTATGCTCTCTGATCTTCATTTACTTTCCGCACATAAACTCTGATTAATCTTTTTGGTTATACTTGAATAGAGTTAAATTTTTTAATTGATCATTATTCACACACATACTCTATTCACCCCCCTCTCGAGTTGCCTACACGTACTTCATATATGAAACATACTTTTAAAAGTATAATGAATATTTAGGAATATCTAAAGCCCATAAACTCTTAAGATTCAAAACCCCATTAATGAAAGAAAAATTAGTACTAAAGTCCAAATCACAAAAGTTATAATTTAAAGAAAACCGATAATCAAGTTATTTAAAATATAATAAAGTCCTTTAGTATGCCAAAGCCTAAAATAAAACCCAATAGTGGATAGTAATGGTATGAGAGCCTCAAATTAATTAAAACATATATACATATATTCTTAGCTTAATAGCCCAAATTAAATTATATATATATATAGCCCAAAATTATTAAAATTCAAAACTATTACCCATATAGCTTAATAACAAATAATTTGTCAAATTTAAGACAAATGAATAAACTTCTAAATCAAACTCCGCTGATCCAAGACTAATGGCTCATGTCAAAACCTAAAATAAATACTAGGCTTAATAAAAATCCAATTATCATCCCCGTAAAAGCCCAATATCATACCCACTGTTCTTCCTAACAAAATCAAAGGAAAGAAATAAAAGACAATAAGAGAGAAAGAAATAGTACAAATTGAAGAATTGTGTTCTTCACTTCTTCTATAGAAGAAGAGGGAGGGAGTGAGTCGAGACTCACCAGAGGTCGGCGGCCGTGCTCGATTGAAGATGCAGCCAAGAGACGCTGGAACGACACGCGACATTCGGTCGTTGGTGATGCTCGAGTGTTGGAACTACGGCCACCGAGTAGCGACGAGGTTCATAAGTCGCGAGGGAGTGGTCACCGGCTCCGAATTTGGATGCCGAGCGGCAGAGCGCTCTCGTCAAGGTCGTACGGCTCTGGATTGGCCGACAAGAAACGGGGTTCACCGGCTGCCCGCTGGCGAGGAGACCGCCGGCGTAGGAGGGGGTGGCACGGGGTGAAGGCGGCCGACGTTTGCTAGGTTCGTGGAGGCCCGAGTCTGTGGTGCTCGGCCGCAGATCGGGAAAGGGTTGCATGGCGGAAGGTGTGTGGCAGCGGACGATGGGTTTGAGGTGGTCGATGCAGATGTGGGATTCGTCGGCTGGTGCTGGAGTTCACGGAAGATAGCACAATGGGGTGACTTGAGGTGATGGCTCGGCTAGGTCTGTGGCTCGATGGAGACGAAGCACAGTTATGGTTGACGGTTGGGGGTGTGTCGATCAGTCGGGGAGAGGAGAAGATGGACGGAGTGTGCTCGGAGGTGGCGATGGCTACAGAGTTGAAGTGGTGGTGGTGGTGACTTGTATTGGCAATGGTGGTGATGGTGGTTCTGGTGGCGGGTGGTTGCCGAAGGTGACAGGAGGCAGAGGAGAGGGGGAGGTAGTTCGGCGAGGTTGGAAAGGGAGGCCAAGGAGATGCCGGTCAGGATGCTGCTAGGGGAAATGAGGAGTAGGGGCTGTAGCATGGTACAATAGCCACGACGATGCGGGACTGGAAAGGAGAAGGCCGGGAACGAGAAGTTTGCGGGTTGGGATGGTCGTGTGATTGGGTCTGCGGTGGTCGGGTGCTGTGGACAGGGGCGGTTTAATGGTTGAGGTGAAATATAGAGTGAAGCCTCCTTTATATGTGGCAAATGAATTCCTAATTAGATAGAGACTAGGCTTAGAAATCATATGCATTAATTCCTTCCAGATATTTAAATTCCTCAAATATAAGTTGATTAAATCTTAAGCTACAGTTTGAATCATAAATCGTATTTAAAACTTATTCAATAAAATATAAATATTTGATAACAATAATAATACTTAATAGTATCAGATAATTCGAATAATAAATTTTCAAAAATATAAATCTCATTAAAAATAGTATAGTAATATATTTAATTGGTCTAAGGCAATAATTACTAATTAGAACTAAATCAAATACAACTCTAATATTTACTATCTATTATTTCAAATAACAATTTTATAAATCAGAACCTTTGAAAATAAATGATAATAATAACCAAATAATTCTACATTTATAGTTATCAAATTGTAAAATTTATATTAATAAATCAACAATCCCAAAATACTTTCTTTTGTAAGCATAAATCTCTTTTTGAAATAAATTTGGTAAAACTATTTTCCTTTCAAAAATATACTTATACTGGAATATTTTAATAAAATATTTTCTAACTAGGAAGTGTTTAAAAGCTAAAATGGAATAATAATAAAAAATTCAAAATTTGGGAAGAGCAGTTACATACACTATCCCCTTTACACTCTCACAATACAACACAAACACTCTAGCCTATTACCTTAATACATATCCTATATGCCATTTATCTAGACCCTTAATTATCATCCTACTCTTCCCTATCTACTTGTATTAGTATAACTTATGATATCATGATAATACCCTACATTAGAATCCTAACTCAACTCTACATATCTAAACATTTACCTACATACTGAAGATACTTACTAGACTAGTAAACTCACATTACACCACACGGTCACATATCACATTCACACTCACTCACATAGTACTAGTATTGTATACTTTGCTCCGGCTTGCACATTACTGCAGTCACTTGACTGCCACACTAGTACAGTCTAGTATTGCTGCTATGCTGGCTTCCTACAATTTGTTATTGCTGCCCCTACTTGCTTGCTATTGCTGCTACTATGCATCCACTGTGCTGCTGGGTACATCTATTGTTGTTGCTGCTATGTGCAAGCAGCAAGGCAAGTTGTTGCTGTTGTTTTTGACAGAAAGCAGAGTTGCTGATGTTACTGCTACTGGCAAGGCGAACAGCTACCACTATCCTGTACCACATAAGTAGCTACTACTGCTACTAATTGCTGCCCCTAACCAAGCATCATACCCCCACCCCTTCCTCACTACTTTTTCTCCTATCTCCATTTCCTGCTATGGTTGAGTGCTATTGCAGTTGTTACTGCATTTCCTCATTCACTGTTGTCCCCCCTATTTCTCTACTTCACTAGACACCCTCCTATGCGCACGCGCGCGCGTGCACTCACATACACGCACTCATTCATCTATTTACACACACACACACACACACACACACACACACACACACACACACATTACACACACACACACACACACACACACACACACACACACACACATATATATATATATATATATATATATATATATATATATATATATATATATAATTTTAGGGTATATACATATATTATATATATATATATATAAATATATATATATATATATATATATATATATATATATATATATATATATATATATATATATATATATATATATATATTTATATATATATATATATATATATATATATATATATATATATATATATATATATATATATATATATATATATATATATATATTTTTTAATATATATATATATATATATATATATATATATATATATATATATATATATATATATATATATTATATACCCTCACACATATATCTCTATATTTATACACACACACACACCCCATCTATATAGATAGATACACACACATATATGTCATATAGAGTTCACACATATGTGATTAACCCTCACATCCCTCAATGTCTATAAACACACAAGTCTACCTACCAATATGGACACACACCCTTACATATCAATAAATAAACACACACACACATATTCATAGGTAGAGATACACACACATATAGATACCTATGACACACACAACACATAGACACATACGACAAACACATATGTGCATAATATCAAACAATTAATGTGTACCACAATAATATCGCACCAATACTCAATGCCCTTGTGATATGCCCACGATACATATACCAAACCTTGTCCGACTCTACCCAAATCACATGAGCATGTCCAAAATACTAATTATAGCCTAAATAGAATAGTATTTATCTAATGAAATGTGTCATATAGAATGTGGTATATGTGCCACAAGTGTCGAAAGAGGAAACCCCAAAAATGACTCTGTGTCATACCGCATCCCGATACCGCCTACTCGTATCCTATTATGGACACGCATCTAGCCTCACACAACCAAAATATGTTTAATTAGATCTAAGTTACCAAATGATAAACACATGGTGAGCAATCTAGAAATGTCATGCCCCAGAACCAGAATATTGGAGAGCGGGGGAGTGACTCAGCCAGCTACGTATTACGGGTAGATGAATACCATATAATACGATCAATGCTGTCTAAAAGACGAGGGAGTGCATACTACATGAAAGTCTCACTAGGGTTACCTGACATCTATTGTCTCAATCATTCAACAAGAAGCAATAATAGAGAACATGTAAGAATAAGCAGTAAGGCATCCCGAACGCTCAGTCAAAATGTTCTTGAGTTCTGGCTGTACAAAATATAGCCAGATGATATAGCAAGGTATACACAATTGTTATCAGCTGCAGTTTGACTTAGTTACAATTATGTAAAGGTAAGTACAAGACAGTCCAACTAACATGTCGGTGCCAAGTGGCAAAATGTAAAGTAGCAAAACGAGCAGGGAAGTAAAGAACCCACTCGTGTCCTCCTACGATCATCCCTCTAGTATTGACCATCTTGGAGGTAGAAGTAAGCTGAGTCCTCGAAAACTGGCTCTAAATCTGGCCATGCAAAACCAGAGAGGTTAGACCTCTAATAGCAAGTACCACAACGAAGCACGACATGAAAATTAAAACCAGTGGTAAGTGTAAGAATATGATAAACAAGTCTCCGCTTGCTACTGTGGTTCACACAACATCACGACACTTCAAACCAACTTCCCAACCAAATAAGGACAGAAGTTGACCTGTCATGTCCTGACATTCTGATCATCTCAGTAGTTAATAGAGTAGGTACAGTACACAAATAAATTAATTTAAACGGTCATGCAACTACTACGGCTTGCTACTTGTAAGTTCCAAATTGTCATGGAAATATGCAATAAGGATTCCTCAGTTCTTACTATGCACAAGCAAGGCTAGTCTACCCAATAATCAATTACGCCAATCATGAATTAGACGAGTTCCAGCGGGACGCCCGTCATCAGTATACAGTAAATAAATATAAGCAGATACCGCTCCTTGCCCGTATGGCAGATTTGCAGTATCTGTGGAAACCAGCCGGCATGTCGGGGCACTAATTGTCCCAAGGATGCCATGTAAGAACTCGGGAATCCATTCTCTCTATGCAATCTTTATTTTATTTAACTTAGTTGTCCCTATGTTAATTGAAATCCCATGTCGTAGATCATGGTCATTAAAAATGATTACTTTCATACAGAGTACGATATGCATAACTCTACAACGATGTCCGTACGGTTAGGTTGTTGGTCTTATATAGCGTAATGCAACAATCAAACCTTGCCACGGAATAATCAAGCCTTGACTGTAAAGTACATATATCGCTTTTGTAGAAAATCAGTTGAAGCATGCACGTGTCCATATGCCAATGTTCGGGATCGGCTAGTCGATTGCAATGGTTCATAGTTAATATGAACGTGTCTCATTCAATTTCAATAAGACCACTAGCCAGTCTCTTAGTTCCAACTAGGAACACATAATCAATCGTTAGTCATGGTAACAATCATTATCAATTGTGATAAGGCATGAAAGTCAACTAGTATTCAGTATGGTCGAGTCTGTAACTCTCAGGGTTAAGTTCCAGTGATTATGGGTATCCATAAACCTGTCGAGACATCGGGCACCGGTTCACGCCAAAGCTTTATGCTAAGGCAAATACGCGCGTAAAGAAAGTACGTGTAAGGAGTGACGTTGCGCGTAAACTTGTACGCGCAAGGGTCGAAGTTTACGCATGGATGAATACGCATAAAGGAAGTACGCTCCAATAAAGGAACAAAGTTGCGCATAAAAACTCGTCTTACGCTAAACCAAGGAGTACGCATAAATAATAAAGTTACGCATAAAAACTCGTATGCGTAAAGAGTCCAAGTTTACGCATGAATCTTGTGTGCGTAAAGAATAACGTTACGCATAAAACAATGTACGCATAAAGGATAACGTTACGCGTAAAACAATGTACGCGTAATGGAATACACCAAGCTAGAGTAGACTTGCGTAAACCAAATTCACGCTGACGCGAATGATCGTGGGCGTAGAGCTCGATATTACGCGAACATGTAAAAACGTGGGCGTAGAGCCTGATATTATACGGGCACGTAAAAACGTGGGCGTAGAGCTCGATATTACGCGGACACGTAAAAACGTGGGCGTAGAGCTCGATATTACGCGGGCACGTAAAACGTGGGCATAAAGCTCCTTCCGAACTCCAAATTCCATGGAACCTTCATTACAAGCCGAAAATGAGGTTTCCATGGGTCAGAATGGCATATAACACAATCTCAACAATCTGGAACGAACAAAACTTAGAAATAAGGAAGTTTAATAGATTAAAACCAATAAAATTTGAAAATAGTAATTTCTAGATCTACTAAAAATGAGCTTCAAAATGCAAAATGCCAAGTTCTAAGCTATCTTAGAATCACGAGAGGAAGATAAATGAACCATAAAAAATATGGGTTCTCATATGGAAGCAAGATGTACTTGCCTATGGGTTTGGTAGGTAGAGAGGGTTATGAGGAAGAAGAAGAGTGAATGAGAAGGAAGAAGTAATGAAGAGAGAGAGAAAGTGGTTGGGGCTTTAAATGGAATGATGGTAGGTAGGGAGTTAGATTCGGTTCATGATGAACCATCAAAATTCGGAAACAAACCGAACCAAGCCGAACCTAAGAGCCGAAAATAAAATACAAAAAAATAATTAGCGGAAAATTAAAGAAATTAAATACAGAACAAATGCATGATAAATATTAAATAAATACATTCAAGTAGTACAGGTATTAAAATACATATTCTGGAAATTGGGAGTGACATCTCTACCCTCCTTAGAAAAATTTTGTTATCAAAATTTCAAATCCAAGCATGATAGAAATATCAGGGCCAAACTATTCTAAGTACAGCAATTCTAGCGAACAAGCAGTCATTTTACATTACCAATAGCAAGTAATATATCTATGTTTATCAATCTACGACATCAAGCAATTTTTACTCATAGGATGATAAGCATGAGGAATCAAGACAATCAAGGTACACGGAAAAAATATACCTTGTGAGTCAAATAGGTGCGAATACCGTGATCGGATATCATCCTCACGTTCCCACGTTGACTCTTCTAAGGATTGATGACCCCAAGCAACACGGACAAGGCTAATTGTTCGGTTCTTGTGTATCTTCTCCCTTCGGTCCAAAATGGACACAGACTGTTCCTCGTAAGACAGGATGGTACCAACAACTAGTTCAGAATGATCGAGGATATGGCTTGGGTCCGATACATACCTACACAACTGAGATACATAAAACACATCATGCACCTCTCGTAACGAAGGTGGAAGGGATAAACGATAAGCAATATTGCATACCCTATCGAGGATAGAAAATGGGCCTACGTATCGCGGACTCAACTTCCCGCGAACGCCAAATCTAATGACCCCACGAGTAGATGAGATCCGCAAGAACACGTGGTCCCTAACAGAAAATTCTAGCATCCTACGATGCTGGTATGCCCAATGACAATTCCGATCTTGTGTAACTCGAAATCGCTCCCTAATCCCCTTAACCACTTCAACCGTCTGAACAATCATCTCTGGGCCTAACATCTTTCTCTCTCCGATATTATCCCTTACAAGTGGCGACCTGCACTTCTTACCATATAGTACTTCGAATGGCGCCATCTGGATACTAGCTTGATAACTATTGTTGTACAAAAATTCAACTAAG
Source organism: Iris pallida (assembly GCA_029216955.1). Classification (NCBI taxonomy): domain Eukaryota; kingdom Viridiplantae; phylum Streptophyta; class Magnoliopsida; order Asparagales; family Iridaceae; genus Iris; species Iris pallida. The sequence goes on from JANAVB010015599.1 coordinate 4,819,688, forward strand.
TGCAGGTGACTCTTCCAAGATCCTCCAAAATCTAGGATGCAAGCTCGTAACATATCTTCTAAAGTCTGAATTGTTCTTTCTGATTGCCCGTCTTCTGTGGGTGGTAAGTCGTGCTAAATCTCAACTCGGTACCCAGACTATGATGTAGACTCTTCCAAAAATATGATGTAAAATGGGTATCTCTATCTGATACAATACTGACAGGGACCCCATGCTGTCTGACTATCTGCTGCATATATAACTCTGCCAACTTCTCCGTAGATTGCCCTACTCTAAAAGGAAGAAAATGTGCCACCTTCGTAAGCTGATCCACTATTACCCAAATAGCATCCTTACCACTTGGTGATCTCGGTAAACCGGTCACAAAGTCCATTGTAATATGCTCTCATTTCTATTCCGGGATAGGAAGCGGCTGTAATAATCTAGTCGACCTTTGTTGTTCTGCCTTCACTTGCTGACATATTAAGTATCGAGAAATGAATCTAGCTATCTCCCTCTTCATTCCGTTCTACCAGAAGTGCTGCTTGATATCTTTGTACATTTTACTTCCTCCAAGGTGTATAGAATACTAAGAGCTGTGGGCTTCTGTCATAACCTCTTTTCTGATATCTCTACTTGGCACACATAGACGTGATCCAAATCTAAGTGTACCATCTTCGTGAATTTTCATCTCCTTCCTAAGTCCTGACTCGTATTCTGTCTGTTTGCAAAAAACAAAAGTGTTCTTTATTTCACAAACTTTGTAAGAAGATTACAATAGAATTCTGGAAAAGTACAACTATAGGAGTCCGATCTGGAGACGGTCGCTTTATCCTTTGGACAATGGAAACTTTGAAGATGGTAGCCTCTGAAGAATGCAGGAGCACTTTGGCAAGAACTCCTGATCTCTGGTGATGACTTGAATGATCTCTGATCTGATCTCGGCCTTGATAATGAAGACTTGAAACTCTATTTATAGAGTTCTGGAAATAACTAATTTTTAGTTATTCTGAATTACGCAGGATGGATTGTACAGACATTGGACTGCACAAGCAGCAAGCTGCGCAGGCAGTTACTCGATCATAGACCACCTGTATGTGACGCGTGGCATTGTTTGATTGAAATGTGCTTGGTCGTGTACAGACGGTTGCCACATGGTGAGTAATTGATGGCATGTAGGCCACGTGTAAATTGTCAGTTGTCTTGATGGAGTGTGCCACATGAACTGCGCTGGCTTCAGACTGTGCTAGATTGAATTGCGTTGTAGAAAGTCTGGCAGATTGCACTTCGATTGGGCGGGTAGCTTGCGCTGCATGTACAGCTGTCCTCGAGCGCTGTGCTGCACGAGAAACGAACAGTTTCTCCGTTCTTCGGGCTGTCAGCTGTCAGAAGATCTGATTTTCTGTCAGATAATGATGACGAGGCCACGTCAGCTTGCGCGCTTGGATGTATGCGCAGTTCAGCTTGCGCAGTTGAATTGTTGCACAATCTGTCTCCTGTGCAGTTCATTTGAAGAGTGCACAACTTGATTTTTTTTTACTTTTTTGATGGGTTCAACTTGATTTTTAGGACCTACAAGACCCCCTTCAAAGTTTTCGAAATTTGAAAATATTCAAAGTTTCGAAATACTTTGAATTTCGACTTTAAAATCAAGTTGCGCAAGTGATGCCTTGACTGCGCGTTTGGAGGAATCTGCTCCTAATTTCTCGGTGCAATCTGAGTTGACTGTTACTTTTGAAAAACTATAAATAGTTCTTATTCTTCTTTCTGTCATTCTTTACTTGTTTCCATTTGTTCGAGAGAGAAAAAGCTCCTGTGCCATCTTCGACTCTTCTCCTTCTCCTCCTTCGACATCAATGGCCCCCAAATGTTCAGCCGCCGAGAAGGGAAAAGCCCCCGCTGAGTCTTCAACTTGGGCTGCGCCCCGAATTTCTCGTCACGAAGTCAGTCACCCTGCGCTACAAGGTAGTCGATGGACTCGATCAAAAAACACCCTTTTTAGGGTTCTTTAACATTGTCGAATCTCTTTTTAGAGATTTGATAGTATTGTGCCGCCATATTTAGGGTTTTGGTTGCACGAACACAATAGTTTTCATTTTTATGAAAACTATTTTCTTGCGCAATCGGTGGAACGCGCTAGCAAATGTTCAGCGCAATCTACCGATTTGTGCAATTCTGTCCAGCACAAACTGATGTTTTGCGCAAGTTGCTCAACAAAATCTGATGACTTGCGCTAGTAGATGTATTAGCGCAATTGGATATTTTGTGCATGTAGACTGTATTAGAATAATCTGATGCCATGCACATAGGGCAATCTGATGCTTGCGTAATTTGCTAATCTTTTGAACAGAATCTTTGATTTTACATGTACTAAATTCTGTCTCTTTGTTTGATGCAGTTAACCTCAGGGAAGACCCAGAATATGAGATCTTTACAGGGACTCTGGCTGAACCGGAATTTAAGGAGGATCTGTCCCATGTGATATTTCCTCAGTATGCCCTGTCATCTTCTCGACAGGCCATCTTAACAGCTCAGGACAATGAAATATTGCTGAGCCTGATGAACGGGCAGCCTCTACAAACCGTTGATGCCATTACTCATAAGAAGCCTCGATTTCTGTTTGGTGAGGCTCTTGATAAGAGTTCTCAACCGAGAGCTAGAGTTGAACAGAGACTCTTTCAGAGAGGCGAGAAAAGGATACTGTTACCGGACATTTCTAGGTGCCTTTCCCTATCTCGCTATGCTCATGCGAGTTATCCCAGGAGGATGGAATGGGATATAACTCCTCTCCAGCAAGCCAGAACGGAGAATATTTGTGTGAAGAAGGGGCCGAACAACAATGATATATTCTATAGCTCCTCTTAGCATCACAGCTCCTTGCTCAGAGGATTGAAGCCCGACTGCATTCCACCGGAGAACTCCTCCATGCTGCTGCCAGTTAGAACACCGATCTTTGTGAATAAATTTGCGAAGGTTGAGGGAAGACATCCGGATCAGGACATCCGATTGACAGGTCTGGTGAATCCAGATAACAAAATATGGAACTGTATTGCCAATTGGATATTGACTCAGTTCGAAGAGAAGCTCAAGGGGATTGAGCTGTACCAGGCGGTATACTCTACCGTATACGGATTCTACCCCAATCCTCATCTGTTTCTCGCATTGGCAGAGAGGTACAACTTTAGGACATTGACTTTCATGACGCCCTGTGGAGAGATTGGACTGGCTCTTCACGAGATGAAGTATATCTCGAGCTTGCCAATGGAGGAATTCTCCTATGAAGAATCTGTTCCAACCAATGACGAGTTGGATCGACTTCGTCGGGAGAATGCTGATATGGTGGCCATTTTTGAAGAACTGCTGTGCCACTATAAGATCTGCTCCTTGTATTACAAGAGTGGTTCCTCCGGCACTTGTTACTCGACAAAGTGGTTGCCCTATCTCTTCCTCAACCACATCATGGAGAAGAAGACTAAGGATCACGATAAGTGCAACCCTAACTTCTTCAGACCACTTAGCCATAGTGAGGTGATAGGATTGATGGAGGAGAACAAGGAGATGGACATCAAGGTTGATGATGAACTTCAATATCCTCCTTTTAAGACAGAAGAAGTTATTGAAAGTTTTATGAGAATGGGCTATAGGCCCATGTCAAAGGAAGCCCAGCTGGCGGGTTTCCTCACCTACTGGCTTAGACAATTCATCGTCCCTGGAGCCAGTGCCGTCGATCGCTTCCATCGCGGCGTGCTCTTTGCTGCCGTCCGTTTAGTCTTTGGCTACCGGATGGACCTGCTATCGGCGATGACCTGCAGAGTGAACGCTGGTCTCCGCCTTTTTGTTGATTTAGTGCTCAAGGGAAAAGGCAAAAAAGGGAACTTCCCTCGGCTGGAGCTTCCCTACACTTATTTGTTCGAATGGTTGCTTCTGTACTATCCTTCATTGATGAACCCCGATATGGGGAAGGTCAGCGGAAGCTTCTTACGGAGATTCTCGAAGAGTAAATGGATATACACCAGTCTAAGAGATTACAAACGTGCTCTGAATCTCGGAAAGGGGTGGAATTTCTACTGTGTTCCCCCTCCAACTGGCTATGAACATATGTCTACAAATCTGGTTGATCTTGGAAGGCAGCCTTTGGGTCGTGCAGCATTTGATTGGCTGAGAACAATTAGGCCGTCACACCTGGTTTATAGATTTGAAGATGAATGTTATTTGGAACCCCATCTTCCCAGCCGCTTTTTCCGTCAATTCGGCTATGACCAATTCCACGTGCGTAACGCCATAACGTGCCTGCAAGGAAAAGGCTATATGATTGATGGAGCCCGGGCATGGGCTTATTATAATGCTCAAAATACCAGAACAATATTCTCGATGTCGACGAAGAGCGACCATGGCCCGTGGATGCTGTACACATATTCAATCTTCTACACATCGGTAAATACCTTTATCGAGAACTTTAGTCTCACCGACAGCTTCGCGACAGCGGCCAGATTAAAGAAGGGAGCAACTATTGTGTTGGCTCCTGGCAATGATGAAGAGCATGAACCGGCCGATGCACCGTTAGAAGCTTCAAGGGAGGTCAACTTCCCGGAAGAAGTCAACAAACCATTGCGCATCTCTTTGAAAATTTTCAGATCTCCAGCCAAGAAAAGGAAGAGAAGAATAGAGGAACCTTCTTCTCCGGTTGTGAAGAAGAAGCTTATTTTGGAATCATCAGAAAGGGTCACGACCCGATCACAATCTCGGCAGCAGGCCGAATCAACTCAAAGAGAAGAGGCGACGACCCCGACCTCTATCCAAAGACCGGTAAATGTTATAGATGTAGAGAGTCCAGAGAGACCTCTACACAGAAAGAAAATGGTCTTCAGAAGAAAGAAGGTAGTCACTCCTCGACCTATGTCATCGGTCGTAGCTAGTGCTATTGTCGGAGTTACAATGTCATCTCCTACACCCACCCCTGAACCTGAAGCTTTCAGCCCAGAGAGGAGGGATGAGGCTGTAGAGACCATAGAGGAAGCCGTGGAGAAAGAAGATGAAGTGGTACGATCTCCTACCCAGCTTCCGGCTACACCAAGAACACTTCGTGATAAAGAGGATCGATTAATAATCGATGCTCTGAACGATTGCAACTTCGGCCTGCATGATGATGTTGATCCGGCCGTCACAACTGCAGCGAAGAAGCACCAGAAGACAGTGTGAGTAATGAAGATACATCAACAGAAGCTGTTGATGATACTCTAAATCCAGAAGAGGACGCTAATGTCCATGTATCCTCGAAAGCTGTTGATGATACGCTGAATCCTGAAGAGGATATTGAGGTGCATGTGTCTCCAGAAAAGAATGCAGGTGAAGAAGTAGCACCTGAGGAAACTACTACTGCTGCTCCCAAAGGTATTAAATGATATTATCAACCTTCTTTTCATAGATTAAATAGCTGACATCACATTTTTATCCATGCAGAACTTGAATCTTCCCCAGTTCCTCCTATATGCACTGATATAGTGCCAATAACGGCGATAGCTAGTGGTAGCCGACATTTTTCGGGCGGTTCTGAGGCAGGTAGTAGCCAGGCAGTAATGTCTGAAGCTACTTCTACTAGGTTGGAACTCGTGTCAGCAGAGGAAAAACTTGTCCCTGTACCTAGCAATGGTAAGATCACTCTTACTTTTGATCCTTCTTGATAGTTGCTAATGACAGCCAGCTGATGGTGTTTGTTTGATTTTGCAGAGGAACACCTGGGAGGGACAACTAGCTCTACCATGGCTCCATTATCTAGAGAGACCTCCACCCACATACAAGAAGCTGAACGTCCATCTGTACAGGCGCCTGCTGCTGCTTCGACGTCTATGGGAGTAGCTGCTACTCCTGGTGCTGTTGCCACTAACAGATTCATCATCGGTTCCTTTACCAACCTTTTCTTCAGTTCTCTAGGACCCTTAATAGAGAGGGTAATGGATAAAGAAGAGGTTGGTTTCACAACTGTTAGGGGTCCTACCTCCTATCTGATAGCTGCCATCCGGAATCAAGGTGATGAAGCGCAAGCTGCTTACCTTGAGCACATCCTGGATGAGCTAGAGGAGTCGGTTAAGATCTGCAAAGATCTGAATCGGGGAGAGGTGGAGCCTTTGGTACAGGCCGAGTTTGAGAGAATGTCACAAGAGGTTGCAGTTGCGAAGGTTGATCTCCAGATTATCTTGGACACTTTTACTGCCAAATCTTTGGAATATAACTCTCAAATAGAGATCGTAGCATCTGCTGCCGAGGAGAAGGAGAAGAAAGTTGCTGAACTAAAAGCAGAATCTGCCCGTCTTCAAGAAGAGTTGAGACTTGTTCAGCTTGCTCTAGAGGATGAGGCCACACAACATCAAGCTACAATTCAGCAACTGGACGTCCTGACCCAGGAAAGAGATGAATATGTCACAACTCATCAAGCTGAAATCTCTTGCTGACTAGTAACCATGCCGACTTTTGACGATAAGTCTGGAATGGAGGAAGCTAGGAGGCGAGTGATAGACACTCGTGAGGAGCGACTGCAATCTTTAAAGTAGTAGATGACTAGCTTGATGACCCCGCCAGTAGAATGAGAAAGACTTTTTGTATCTTCAACTTTTGTGACATGTAATTCTGTAATGTCTCTTAATTTTGATCAATCAATAAAAAGACATTTTTTTGTGGCTCTATTATTTATTGCATATCTTATTCAGAAATAAATAATAGCGATAGAAAATATATTCAGAGGTGCAAGACATGATATATTTCTTGATTTTAGAAAATAATTATATTCAATTATATCTGCTCAAAGGTAATGTGGATATGGAAGAATATAACTTATTAAATATTATTATTTCAGTAGACAACTTAATCAAAGATGATAAGTTGCTGATATGAACGAAATAGATGATTCGTCAAAATGTGTGAACGAAATGAATCGTCAGGATGAACAAATGGACCGTCAAATGAATGGAATAAACGGATGAACCGTCAGGTAGATGAAATAAACGGGCGAACCGTCAAGCGAATGTAATGAACGGGCGAACCGTCAGATGAATATGATGAACGGACGAACCGTCGGATAAATGTGTGAACGGGTGAACCGTCGGATGAATGTAATGAACGGACGAACCATCGGATGAATGTAATTAACGGACGAACCGTCAAATGAGTGTAATGAACGGACGAACCGTCGGATGAATGTGTCGCTTCATTGTTTTACGAATCTCTGTCTATAAATAGAACAGAAAATCAGATAGACTGATCACTTTCACTTTTCAACATAAAGATGTCGTCCGGAGATGCATCCAAGAAGGCTGAGATCGCCTCAAAGGTTGAAGCAGTTACTGAAGAACGTCCAGTCGAGCTGGCCCAGCCAAAGCAGACAGAGGCAGGCGAAGGTTCGTCTGTACCCAAGCCGCCAAGAGATATTTTAGACTTCTTTCTTGAACCAGGGAAGACTGAAGAAGAAGATGCCGTGAGGATGGCTGCTTGCAAGTTCTTGGTGGGTGCGAGCAAGGATGTTCTCGACACTTTTGTCGATCATGTTTTTGAGAAGGACGGTAGTGGTCCTTGTTCCAATTTTGAGAAGGATGATAGTGACCTTTCTTGATATTATGTACAATTATTCATGATGAAATAACATCAAATTTTATTTATGAACTTGTCTGATGATTACAAGCAATGTCTTTTACATTTATACATAATACTTTTTGAGGAACTTGCCATTGATGGGCATCATTGCAACTCGACCATCCAGCTCTGTGAGTTGATAGGCTCCATTTGAGAAGACTTTGCTCACGATATATGGCCCTTCCCACTTCGTATCGAACTTGCCCTTGCTCATGTGAGTCATAGTCATAGGACGTCTGACAGTTAGAACAAGCTCTCCTTTCTGAAAGGCTCTGACTTTAACTTTGTGATTGAAAGTCTTTGAGATACGGGCTTGGTATAACTCAATATGTTGTTGAGCCAATAGCCGTTTCTCGTCAAGCGCTTCTAATTCTTGGAGCCGGAGAAGGTCGTTGTTCTCTGTAGTGAGCTCATTGGCGATGGCAATCCTTAAAGATGGAATTTGAAGTTCCAAGGGTATAACTGCTTCACAGCCGTACACCAAAGAGAAGGGTGTACAAACTGTAGGGTTGTGGACCGTAGTACGATAGGCCCAAAGACATTCCCCAAGCTTTTCACTCCAGTTTCGTTTGTTAGTAGACACAAACTTTTTGAGGAGCTTGATGATAGTCTTGTTGAAAGCTTCAGCCAAGCCATAGCAGCAGGATTGTAGGCTGTCGAAGCGATATTGTCAATGCGGTAATCGTCACAAAACCTTGTAAACTTTTGGCTGATGAACTGAGGTCCATTGTCATGAATGATCCTTCGAGGTACACCAAATCTATAGATGATATGATGTTTGACAAAGTTGATGACACTGCTGGTCTTGACTTCAGCCAAGGGTATAGCTTCGGCCCATTTGGAGAAGTAGTCGGTTATTACTAGTATGAACCAATGTCCTCTAGAAGAAGGAGGATTGATAGGACCTATAATGTCCATGCCCCAAGCTTCAAAAGGCCAGGAAGCAGCAGTCGGATGAAGGAATTCTGATGGTTGATGAATGAAATCTGCGTGGATTTGACAAGCTCGATATTTCCTTGCATATTCGATGGTATCAGATACCATAGAGGGCTAGTAGTAACCCATGCGTCGGATACGGTCTTGTAGGTTAAGACCGGGTTGATGTGCTCCGCAGACACCGTCATGAGCTTCACGCAATACTTGCTTCACTTTATCACCAGCAAGACAGCGCAAGAGTAGGCCGTCATAAGTCCGCCGGCAAAGAGTTTTGGTAGTCTGATTGTAGTAGAATCGCAGAGACCGTCGACGAATACTCGTAGCTTCCTTGGGATCTTCAGGAAGTATGTCATGAACTACTAAGTCGATGAAAGGAGTTCTTCAATCTTCACTGATAACATTGACTTCAGTAAGATTACTGAACTCAATATTACGATTGTTTTCGATGCAGAATAATTTCTGATTAGAGACAACCACCACCTGCTGTCTTTTGATAGGGATGGCTAAGACTGCTGCAAGATTGGCTAAAGCATCGGCTTCAGTATTACAAACTCGACGGACATATTAGATGAAGAAGGCTTTGAATGATGTAGCTATGTTGATTGCCGCTTCATAGTAAGGTACTAGATCTTGACGGCGAACTTCATAGGTTCCTCTAACCTGGTTAACAACCAGCTTGGAATCACCATAAACTTTAAGATATTCAACGTCTAGTTATTTAGCTAACTAAAGGCCAATGAGTAGAGCATTGTATTCTGCTACATTGTTGGATCAAGGTTCGTCTAAGGAATAGGCTCTTTGAATAGTTGACCTGTCTGGAGAAACAAGTACAACTCCAACTCCTGCGACAATGGCACCATTGGGTCCAATCCTGGATGCACCGTCAAAGAATAGACGCCAAGTAGAAAATTCTTCAGAGATCATATTTGATTCCAATGTCTCATCTAGAATTTCATCATAGAGTTTGGATGTCTCTGGAACAGCATGAGCTGCTAAGAAATCTGCCAGTACTTGACCTTTGACAGACTTTTGAGGAATATATACCATGTCATATTGGGCTAGCAGAATGGCCCATGTAGCCAGCAAAAAATTGAGTGTGCTAGGCTTTTTCATTAGTATCCGAAGAGGATTAACTCGGAATATGACATGAATAGTTTGGCCAATGATGTAATGCCTCGTCTTTTGAACAACAAACATAAGAGCTAGGCATTCTTTTTCGACCGAACTATAACGGTGTTCAGCACCAATCATAGTACGACTAAGGTAGTAGATGGCTTGTTCATGACCTTCTTCGTTCTTTTGGACAAGTAAAGCTCCTAATGAATAATCTATAGCATGGACGTACATTAAGAATAGTATTCCTGAGATCGGTGGCACCAAGACTGGTGGGTTCATGAGATATCACTTTATGTCGTCAAATGCTTGTTGACATTATTCGGTCCAAATGAAAGATACACCCTTCTTCATTAGTTGAGTAAATGATCTACAGCGTCCAGACAGATTCGAAATAAATCTCCTGATGTATGCAAGTCGACCTTGGAATCCTCGTAGCTCTTTTAGATTGCGTGGAGGACGCATCTCTTGAATGGCTTTGATCTTCTCGGGATCCACGTGTATACCCTTAGAGTTAATGACGAAGTCGAGAAATTTACCACTAGAGATACCCAAGAATGACTTGGTGGGATTCATTTTGAGTTGGTGTTGGCGCATCAGATTGAAAATAGTTCTCAAGTATTGGATGTGATCTTCCTTTAAACGACTTTTGACAGCAATATCGTCGACGTAGCATTCGACAGTCTTGTGCAGATGATCACAAAAGATGGTACTCATAGCTCGTTGGTAAGTTGCACCAGCGTTCTTGAGACCAAATCGCATTACGGTATAGCAGCAGACTCCGCGAGGAGTGCGGAAAGAATTATGTTTTTCATCTTCAGGATTCATCCGAATCTGATTGTATTTGGAGAATCCATCCATGAAAGATATACTTTCGAACCCACAGGTGTTGTCAATCATGACGTCCGTGATAGGGAGATGAAATTCATCTTTTGGACAGGCTTCATTAAGATCCCGAAAGTCGATACAGACTCGAACTTTTTCGGTTTTCTTCAAGACTGGAACGACGTTGGCTACCGAATCAGGGTGTTGTTCTTCTCGGATAAAGCCACAAGCGATGAGCTTCTTGACTTCATCGTCGATTGCGTCCATCATTTCCGGCTTGAAGTGCCGTTGTTGTTGTTTGACCGATTTTACATTAGGCAGAATATTCAACTTGTGAGTAGCAACTTTAGGATCTAGACCTGGTATGTCTTCGTAGCTCCAGGCAAAGACATCAATGTAATCTTAAATAAGAAGAATTAATTCTTGCTTATCTACTTCTGAAAGGTTCTTGCTGATGAATATTGGATGAGGTGACCCGCTCTCTCCTACATCAATTTGAACTAATTGATCTTCAGTAGGAGGTTCTCATTGTTCGAATCGGAGTTCCCATTTGGTATCCATTCGTTGAGCCCAAGGATCTGTTTCGGGATTTTCTTCAATATCTTCGTCATAGCCTTCTGAAAGTTCAACGGAGACCATATTAGAAGATACGATCAATCGGTAAACTTGACCGATGTTGGTATCAGAATCCCATGATCTGGAATCAGAAGAGTTAGAGCGCTCTTCACTATCGGATTCGGAGGCTGTTCGGGATAATACCGGAGGTGAAGAATATCCGAGACCTCTTTTGGTCCTGCTATAGTACATCTCTGACTTTTCTTTCGGAACAGCCGTACGGATAGGTGTTCTTCTACCCTTGCCGTAGTTAAGGCCATTCTTGAAGTCATAACCCATCTTTCGAATGATATCTTTTGATTGTTGACTATAACGACGAAGTTGAAGATGTCCCGTATCGTTACTTTTGCTATCATCCGTATAGCTGAATTTTTGTTCTGGTCCTTTATTAAAAAGTATCGGACTCTCGCCTCTCTTTCGAGAAGGACAACAAAGTATGAATCATCTGGGTGTTCGAGTAAGACTTCTGTTTGAAAAGACTGTACAACTCCCATTGTAAATGACTGAAAGCTATTTAACATATCCAAATAGCACTTAGCATAATAAATGACATCAGTATACTGGAAAGTAGATGCTTTTTCATTGATTTGTACATCTGTATTTACAACAAGACCTTTAGCCTTAGCAGGCTTGGTCAGATTGATTACAAGAGAGGGAGAAGAAGAACGTGGAGGAGGATTAGACTTGTTTCTACGGAGGTCGATAACAAGCGGCTCAGAAGAGGTGAGCTCCCTTTTATCCTTGTTATGAGATAAATCAATAACAAGTGGCTCAGAAGAGGTGAGCTGCCTTTTTTCCTTGTTACAACGTAAGTCAATAACAAGTGGCTCAGAAGTGGTGAGCTCCCTTTGATCCTGACCACCATCAGTTGGTTGCTTCTGGACTGGCAAGTGAATAGCCAGTGGTTTGGAGGATTGAGGACGAGAAACACGCCCTTTGACAGGTATGATGAGAGTGTCATTAGGCACTGCTTCTTCTTTTTTTCAGTGTCCAGAGACAGTACTACTTTCGTGAACTCATCCTTGTACATACGAGCATCGTTGCAGTATGCTTCGACACCTTTGAAAGGATAGAGATCAGCAACCTCCTTTTGAACCTCTCCAATGTCATCGACATATTTAAAACATTGATGGAGAGTCGAAGGAACAATATTATGTTCATGCAGGAATGGTCTCCCCAACAGAGCATTATAAGAACAACCATGGTTGTCAATGATGTAGAAGGTCACCTTTGTGCAGAGATTGCCTATTTGGAGTTTTAGGCGAATCTTGCCCAGAGGCTCACTTTTTCCTTGGTTGAACCCCAGGATGGTGGTGATTGTACTAGAAAGACTATGTACTGGGACCTTCAATGCATCTAACATTATCTTCGGCATGATGCTGAGGGCAGACCCTGGATCTATCAGAATACGATCGACTTTCATCGAGTCGACATATCCTGTATAGTACAGAGGGCGGTCATGCCTATTATCATCCATTAGCATATCTTCCTTTGTGAATGTAATATTTGGAATTAACTCTAACATAGTATGACAATGGCGGTAAGGGACTAGCTCTGCTTTTGGCTTCTTTAGAAGGGCTAGACAGGTTTCTGCCTGCATGAGAGCTTCACTCAGAGTTTCTCGAATCTCTTTGGAGAGGCGCAAGAGCTCAAAAATTGACAGCCGGGCCGGTGTATTGGCTAGTTGAGCCAAGATATCAAAGTTGTAAGGCTTTTCAAGTCCAGAAGGAGATGACTTCTTCAAAGGTTTGTCGAAGCGGACTTGTTGTTTGCCTTTGTCGGCTACCGTCGGCTTGGGAGGAGTAGGTTCTACAACCGGTGAGGAGGCAGCAGGAATATCCTCAATGGAAACAGGTTGCACTGGAGTGGGCTCAGAAGAAGAAGCAGGATTCTCCTGAGCTTCGGGATAATCCTTTAGATTGGCTTTCCCTGATCTGGTGCCCAGCATGATTTTCTCTTCAACTTTGGGGTCAAAAGATACAATATTGCAGATCTTTGTTTTGCCCTTTGAGCATCCTTTCTTCTTGGAGGAGGAGGAAACTTCGAATTCCGGAGCAAGATTGGGGTGAATCCACATAATCTCGCTATTGTCAAGAGACAAGGGGACGAGACCTTCACTTCATGGAGGAGGGAGATTCTCGATCTCAAGAGTAGCTCTAGGGATAGGGTTGACACCGTGTTGTACCATCTGTGGAGGAAAGTTACCGAACTGAACTGAGACCATGTTCGCGGTAACCGTCTTCTCGTCTTGCTACAGAGTGACAACACCAGCATTGACTAGCTCTTGAATTTTGCCTTTGAGCACATAACATGCTCGAGTGGGATGCCCAATGAACCTGTGATAGACACAATATTTGGGATGATCAGTCTTACCGACCTCATCAGGCTTCTTCGGGTCTGGGAGTTGGAGCTTATTGCTTTTGATCAAGCAATCAAAGATGCTTACGGTGTCATTCTCGTCAAATGAGTACTCTACTTTCGGACGAGGTTCCCTTGGTGGAGGTGTAGAAGGAGTGGAAGTAGACGTAGGTGGAGCTACGTTGACCGCCAGAGATTCTTTGTTCTTTAGGTTGATGTTCAAAGTTTCTTTTCCCCTGCGGTTGTTTTGGCGATTACCACCACTCGATGTCTGATGTTCATCCCGGTCGGGGTTAGACATGTGTACCCCTAGCTGCTTGAATTTGTCAGCATTAACTTCAGCTGCTTTAGCATTGACAATGAAGGATGGCCAGTCTTGGAACTGAGTTGACCCCGTCCACATGCTTATGATAGGCAAAAGATTTGCCTTACAGGTATCAATAGTCACAGCGGCCAGAGTTCCAAGAGGCATTTTTAAAGCTTCTCGGCAGAACCTTTCAATGAAACTCTCAGCGGTTTTATTATGCATTTGTTTGATTTTATTAAGGGCTGACATGGTCATGTCATTGATCTCCTCATAGAATCGTTCTAAGAAGATTTGTTTTAGACCTAAAAAAGAGGTGATACAGCTATCGGGCAAACTCCTGTACCAATCGTATGCTACGCCGGCTAAACAGCCGACGAACACCCTAGTAAGAAGAGTGTCATTTTGCTGAAGTTGGACAGTCATTACCTCAAAGTGGTTAATGAACTGACTAGGAGAAGTGCTGCCATCAAACAGAAAGATTGTTGGAATCTTGTACTTTGGAGGGAAGAGGACTTTCTTCCATTCAACTGGTTATGGTTGCTTGATCCCCAACCTCTGCAAGTTGTCCTTCTCTTTGAAGGCCTGGAATTGAGTGTGCAGGAGTTTGACAGCTTCATTAGCATCCTCCAATGATGTAGAAGGAGTAGGCTGAATCAGAGTGTTAGGGGGAGGAGCAGCGTGGTAAGCACTACCCCCAGCACCTAACTGACTGGGTGTAGGTTGAATTGGTACAAGGGGTACTTGAGGAGATGCTACCCCCAGCCCTACATTGACAGGCACCGACGATGCTATGATCTCATAATTTGCAGCAGGTACAGTCGATGGTACTGTATGTTGGGCCATAATAATAGAATGCATGCTTGCAACCATTTCAGCCATGGTCTTCAGCTTGTCTTCTAGTGCAGCTATCCGTTGTTCTTGACTTGCTGAACTGGAAGCATCTGGGTCATCAGTAACAACATAAGTTGTCACTTCTCTAGGTACAGTAGAAGATACTGTATGTTCAGAACTTTTGCTGTATGCATCATAATCGGAGAAAGAATCATCTCCTGGGTGAGAAAAAGGAAGATGACCGGAAGGAACTTGAAGATTCCTTTGACCGATTGTGTCTCGTCTTCGGGATCTGGTATGTCGAAATACTCCTTCATAAGATTCTTGGAGTAGATCTAAATACCGCTGGCTGGACTTGCGAGGCTTGCCATGCTTGGAGTACTTTCTACCCCCAGTGTCTCGGGAAGTCATGTTGACGGAAGCGTACAACACTTCGTCTTCGTCTTCTGACATAGGTTCAGACGTTGCAAAATTCAAACGATCGAAGACAGATCGTTTTGTTGTCTGACAACAACACTTGATGACAACCTTGTGATTACAATGGTATCCAAGTGGTTGTACTGGAGGTGTTGAGATATTGTCCCATTTTTGTCTGAGGTGTTCTCGGAGATCGGAAACAATGACGGGACGAGAAAAAGTCTGAGGGATATGTTCTTTGACAACATTCGGAACATGGTTCCGGTTCTTCAAATGTTTTTTTCCTTGAGTGTACAGGGAAGTACTCATTTCATTAGCATAGGTGTCAGGATTTTTGATCCTGGGAGTTTGCCTCTGATGCTGGTTGGTCTTCGGCATTGGCTGTTTGCGTTTCGCCGAAGTTGGTCTATTGAGATAAGATCTTAGATCAGCAAATTCACCCCAGAGGTTTCTGTCTGAGATACCAGCAATTATCCCTATTTTGAATGGGATATCCTGAGAGTTGGAAAATCTTGGAATTCTTCTACCGGAGTAGGCAGAATACCTCTTTGATCAGTACACTTCCCTTTGGCAAGGAAGGAAGAAGAACTCTTGTTTGAGAGAGTTCTTGTACTGACTGGTGCCGAAGCACGCTCAGATTGATCTTCTATAGTAAAATCGAGGAAGACTGAGAAAAGACCAAAGGGCCTTTTTCTTTGTTTTGTAAGGAAGGGTTAGCTAAAGAGCGTTTCCCTCTATTGTCTTCCAAGTCGTAGGACGAAGAAGTTTGAAAAAAGACCAACGGGCCTTTTCCTTTGTTCTGGAGAGGAGGAATAGTCTACAGACTACCCCCAGTGGATTGTACTGGAGCAACAGGGTGCTTGGAAAGAGGAGCAGAGTTTTTCTCCTTTCTGTGAGAAGAATGAAGATTAGCCAAAGGGCTGTCCCTGTTAGACTGCGATGGCACTGTTTGTGCAGGGGTTGAAGTGGCAGTAGGCACATTGGCAGGTTGCGCATGAGGAGCTCTGACAGATGGTCTTCTGGCCACAGTCACAGCAGATTGTGCAGTAGGAGTCTTGACTTCAGAGTGCTTGAGTTGCATTCTGGTTGCTGGAGTGGTGGACTGCGCAGGCAGAGTTGCAGCCAACTGCGCCAGAGGAAGAAGAATCTTGTACTTCGCCAGAGCAGCATAGGAAGTACTTTGTGCACTGGCTAGAGGAGCAGCATACTGTGCATGGGCAGTAGTAGCAGATTGTACAACAGTCTTGGGAGCAGAAACAGCAGACTGTGCATTAGAGACAGCAGGCTGCGCAGAAGGTTGTGCAGAGGACTTTGGAGTCTACACTGAACAGACTTTGCTCTTGGCAAAAGTTACAGTGCGACGAGTAGTCCCGGAGTTGATCATCGCCTCGTAGGCCGTCTGGTTGACCCTTACAACCAGCGTCTTCTGCGTCTTTCCAATAGACGCAACGTCACATTGAGTTGTTACTTCCTCGTCGGAGGAGAAAGTCTTCCCCAGCAGAGTCGCCATTTTGTTTGCAAAAAACAAAAGTGTTCTTTATTTCACAAACTTTGTAAGAAGATTACAATAGAATTCTGGGAAAGTACAACTATAGGAATCCGATCTAAAGACGATCGCTTTATCCCTTGGACGATGTGAACTTTGAAGACGGTAGCCTCTGAAGAATGCAGCAGCACTTTGGCAAGAACTCATGATCTCTGGTGATGACTTGAATGATCTCTGATCTGATCTCGGCCTTGATAATGAAGACTTGAAACTCTATTTATAGAGTTCTGGAAATAACTAATTTTTAGTTATTCTGAATTACGCAGGATGGACTGTGCAGACATTGGACTGCGCAAGCAGCGAACTGCGCAGGGAGTTACTCGATCGTGGACCACATGTATGTGATGCGTGGCATTGTTTGATTGAAATACGCTTGGTCGTGTACAGACGGTTGCCACATGGTGAGTAATTGATGGCATATCGGCCACGTGTAAATTGTCAGTTGTCTTGATAGAGTGCGCCACATGAACTGCGCTGGCTTCAGACTGCGCTAGATTGAATTGCGCTATAGAGAGTCTGGCAGATTGTGCTTCGTTTGGGCTAGTAGCTTGTGCTGCATGTACAGCTGTCCTCGAGCGCTGTGCTGCACGAGAAATGAACAGTTTTCTCGTTCTTCGGTCTGTCAGCTGTCAGAAGATCTGATTTTCTGTCAGATAATGATGACGAGGCCACGTCAGCTTGCGCGCTTGGATGTATGCGCAGTTCAGCTTACGCAGTTGAATTGTTGCACAATCTGTCTTCTGTGCAGTTCATTTAAAGAGTGCACAACTTGATTTTCTTTTCTTTTTTGATGGGTTCAACTTGATTTTTAGGACCTATACTATCCTAAGCTTCTGAATCCTTGGGTCCCGTGCCTGGGCTGCCTTGATCCTGTCTACCAAGTCGGATTGAACTCGTAGACCTGCCAGAATTCCTAAATCGCTAGGAAGTATAACCTCGATGCCCATCTCCTGAAGATCTTCTAAAGTATGTTTTTGTGATGTCAACATAAATGCACTGCCTCTCCTGCTGAGAGCATCTGCTACCACATTAGCCTTGCTTGGATGATACTGAAGCTCTACGTCGCAATCCTTGATCAACTCTAACCACCTTCTCTTCCTCATGTTCAATACCTTCTGAGTAAAGATGTACTTCATACTTTTATGGTCTGTATACATATCCATTCGATCACCGTACAGGTAATGCCTCCATAGCTTCAAAGTAAATACTACTGCCGCTAACTCCAAGTCATAAGTTGGATAATTCTTCTCGTGGTCCCGAAGTTTCCAAGATGCATACGCTATCACCTTCCTATATTGCATTAGGACATACCCAAGTCCCTTCCCTGACACATCACAATATACAGTAAAACCTCCGGGTCCAACTGGTAATGTAAGAATATGTGCCGTGATCAACTTCTGCTTCAAATTCTCAAATGATGCCTGGCACTCTGCCAACCAAATGAATGGCACATCATTCCGTGTTAAGCGGGTCATGGGTGCTGAGAGTCTTGCAAAGTCTGATACGAACCTTCTGTAATATCCTGCCAATCCCAAAAAACTACGTACATCTGCTATGGTCTTAGGTATTGGCCAACTCTCTACTGTATCTACCTTCTTGGGATCCACTGCTACTCCAGCCCCTGATATGATGTGCCCCAAGAATGAAATATGATCCATCCAAAACTCACACTTGCTGAGCTTGGCGTACAACTGGTTCTCTCTTAGAACCTGTAACACTTTCTTGGGGTGATCTTCATGCTCTTCTTCACTAGCGGAGTATAAGAGAATGTCGTCGAGGAACACAACGACAAATTGATCTAAGTACGACATAAAGATGCGGTTCATCAAATTCATAAATATTGCTGGAGCATTGGTCAACCCAAACGGTATTACTAAAAATTCGTAGTGCCCGTACTTGGACTTGAATGCCGTCTTAGGAATATCCTCTTTTCGAACTCTCATTTGATGATACCCTGATCGAAGATCTATCTTGGAGAAAATCCTTGCACTACTCAATTGATCAAACAAGTCGTCGATCCTTGGTAGTGGGTATTTGTTCTTTACTGTTGCCGCGTTGAGCTTTCTGTAGTTAATGCACAATCTTGATGACCCATCTTTTTTCTCTACAAGTACCACTGGTGCTGCGCATGGTGATTCGCTAACTCGAATGAACTTCTTTTCCTTCAGTTTCTCTATGTGCTGATATACCTCGGCTTGCTCTGAATCTGCCATTCTGTAAACTCGATCTGATATCGGTTTAGTTCCAGGTGCCAATTCTATACTGAACTCAATATCCCTAACCGGGGGTAGACCTGGAAGTTCTTCGGGAAATACATCTAAAAACTCTTCAAATATCTTCGGAACTTGAACTTCTTTCATTGCCGCTACTATTCCTTCTTCTTATTGAGTTGCCTCTGATCTGACTAAGGTGAACTGCTCTATGCCTGGGATATTAAAGATACACTCCCTCTACGACAATCTATTGTCGCATGACTGTCTTTCAGCCAGTCCATGCCTAAGATAACGTCGAAATTTCCAACAGAAAATTCTATTAATCTGGCAGGTAAGGAACGTCCGCAAACTACAACTCTACACGCTAGAATAACTCTATTGACTCCTACGAGCCCATTACCAGTGAGTATATTCAACCTTCCTGGCAATGCCTCAAATTCTATTCCTAGTCGTGTCGCAAATTGTGCAGATATAAATGAGTGTGATACTCCCGAATAAAACAATGCTACTGTAGGTATCACGCCCCAGTACCGAAATACGGGGACGGACGTAGGCCAGCTACACCGTATAAGGTACGAATACGCTATACGGTGATGACAGCTGTCAAGTCTGCTGGGTATCCTAGCATGCAATCAATCTATGGCCTAAATCTGATCTCATGTCCACAGGCAAATCACAATGAAACAACATCAAAAGAGATAATCATATGGAAAGCAGGGAATACTCATATAAAAATCTGGAATCTATAGTACAGAATAGTAATGTAGACAAGTATACCTTCCCACAGTTCCTAGCATGGTCTGGAACTGAAGCACACCCTCCAAGTCAAGTCTGGAAGATCCACCGGGTCGGTCTCAGACAATCTGGGAACAATCCAGGGTTGGTCAGGCCAACCGCAGCAAGTACCAGAAAGGAAGGCTCAAGGACGGGCGAAGAAAACCAGCAGGATAAAATATGACAAGAATAACATCTAAAAACAGTAAATAAAGGTGAAGGATCGTGCGGTACCAACGCACGATAACAATCCACAAGTATAGTGAAGCTAACACAATCACAATCTCCCTAGCATCCACTAACACCTGCATTGCCAGCTGGAAATCAATATCAGCTGGCTAACAGGCAACAAGCCAAACGACACAGAAGGACAAGCGGCCACACAATGCCTACGGCTTGCTATTATTAGCTAACTAGGGTTATCACAGGCCTAATTACTAACAAGATGCAATGAGACTTCAAAGTCCAGCTCCTGCTTGCTACTACCCGAATGGTCCCAGCAAAAGAAAAAGATAGATATAGCAGGCACACTGCAGTAAGATACATGTGCCCTAAAGAAGTGCCATACTCGACGGAGGGCTGGGAATGCGCTCATCTCGACGGATAGCAACAATCCCTAGTATATATATAGATACATAGGGCCGGGGCCAGACAAGCAACAGGTCACTGGGAAGTCTCCATGAACTACATGATTAATCTAGTTATTAGCCTAGTCAGTTTCATTATGGATTCCTGACCGTGGTACTCAGGGATCCATGTCCTAGACATGATGCAAGACAAGACTAGACCGGTGGCTTATACAAGCATAATCAAGAGAAATCAACCACGGTGTCAAGACGGGGTCATGCCTAGCAAGTCAGGACTGGCTGTCGCAACAGCGGTCAAGAGTAAACATGTCATGTCAAGAGTACTAGTCAGGAGTACGCCACCACGGGCCACTATCAAGAATCAAGGGTATACATGACAGGTTTACTGTCAAGTCCAGAGTGCTAGTCAGGAGTGCACCTCCACGGGCCACTAATCAAAAATCAAGACAGGTCCAGGTCATCGTGTAATACCAGGAACAAGGTCAAACCTATCAGTCACAAGAAGTCACATGCCCAAATCGTGACATGGATATCAAGTCGGGTACAAGATCAAAATCTCTACTATAATAGCTAGTCAAGTACACATGGGAACCTACAGCTCAAATCATCAAGTCGGTCATTCCACCAGATCAATCTAGCAAGAGTCTCCCATCCATGAAGGAGTGAATATCACGTCAATAAAGAAAACCACCAAATACCAAGCTCATTCCCCTCACAATGCTAGGCCCTCTGACTCACAAGAATCCTCCAAGTCAATGATCACAAGCCACTAAAAAACAAGCCCCTCAACTAACAAGACACAGCAATCAAACCAGGTTCCCCAACTACCGGAATATACAAAGGTACCAGGTTTGGGCATTTGGGAAGTCGAGTAAAAATCATATAATAATACCCTCGAAATTCTCCTCGTTCCACAAAATATTCGAAATCACCAAAATCCAAGAATCCTCATAGATCCACCAAGTCAATATCCCAAGATCGTACTCTCTATAATAATCAATCCTCAGTCATATCCACAAGTCGCAACTCCCAATACATAGGACAGCTGTCAGCTCTATCTGACAGACTAGGACAACCCCTAGGATGAAGGGTCAGGGGACAAGAGTCCGGTAATAAATGCCGCCAGAAGTGGCAAGGATTACATGGACCGCTCTGGAGCAAATCCACAACCCTTAAACCAAACAAGGACCAGGGTTACAGACCGTCTCCCGAGTGGAACCGTTCTCCTTACGCTATCCGACGGACAAGACATGTCAAGACGCTAGGCGACTAATCTAGTCGAGAGTCTACCTGGCAGGCAATGGGATCAGGTATACTATACCAAGGTGAACGGGCACGAGCCCAGTCCAACAAACCAAAGGAATGGTTCTGCTCAGTCCTTCGAACCAAATTCCCGATCGAGAATTTTGGAAGAATCCGGCAGAGTCTCCTCTGTATTCTGGACAGGAGCTCCCAGCGAATTGGGGCTAAAACCACTCGGCACAACCCGTCGCAGAATCGCAGGCTGAGAACACTAAGTCTCAGCTACCAGCAACACTATGATGCGTACTGGGAACAAGTCGATAGCCGAGAACACTAAGTCTCGGCCTCCAGCAGCACTACGATGCGTACTGGAAAATCAATCGAACCCGAGACCACTAAGTCCCGGCCTCCAGCAGCGCTACAATGCATACTGGGCGCCAAGCCAACATGCATAATAATAAAATAATCGCCTCGCAGGGCGCATCACAGCACATGCTCATAATTCTAACCCAAGCGCAATCACAGCCACAAGAATAGTTCGCCAAGCCGTTACCCGACCGCGAGTCGGACACGGGGCATACAGGGACAATCCATACATGTGAGTCATGCTCGTGTCCTCGGAGGTGTGGATGACCCATCCGAGTTGTCCGATACGGTCTATCCCGGTATCGGACCAAGCTATCCTAAGTTATCATCATGGCAGATCTACTGCTAGGCTACACTAATCATGGTTATAAAATTTACAAGAATTAAATGAAATAAATTCCAGGAGAGAGGGCAAGAGCCGTCGATAAGCAAGGGATACTTGTCTAGAGGGCTCGGCTAGGTAAGCAAGTCTTCGGCGATCTGGATCCAAGCTAGCACGTCCATCGAGGTCCTCAGAACACATAATAAACAATCATTAGAATTAAATAATAAAATAATAACAGGAAGCACGGAGGATGGCAGGAGGCTATACCGTGCGGGTCCCGCAAGTAGCACAGGGATCTGGCACGGAAACTGAGGTACGCAGATCGATACGGGCACGCAACCCGAGATGCACACGTATATCGAGACGCGCACGAGAATCGAGATGACTTGAAGATCGAGATGAACAGGAGACAACGTGTACGTAAATCGAGATGCGCACGTAGATCGAGGAAATCACAAATATCGGGATAGCACACAAATCAATGCGACACACAAATCGAGGCATGCACACGAATCAAGACGGAGCGAGATTCAAGGAAGCACGCAAATTAATGCGGCATACAAGTCGACGTATGCACGCAAATCGATACGGTGCGAAGTCCAAAATGATACACAAACCAAGGCGGTACGTAAATCCGTACGTACACGCAAATCGAGATAGCACAAAGTCCAAGGTGGCATGCAAACCGATGCGGCACACAAGTCGATGCGTGTACGCGGATCGATGCGACACGAAAATCAAGATAGGCACAAAGGCCGAGGCACGAAAAATGAGGCGGTGCACAAAACGAGGTGGCACGGTGCCCGAGGCAGCGTGGGGCTCGAGGCGTCCCACTGCCCTAGGCAGCACGTAGACCGAGGTACATGCAAAACAAAGCGACACGTACACCGAGGTTCACACGACCCGAAAACACGGGGAACGAGGAAGCGCACCAACCGAGGGTGCGCTGCACGGGACAGCACGCATCCCGAGGGGTTTGTACCCCAAGGCAGCGTACAAACCGAAGAAGTGTACGCTGCACGAGGGCACACTGCTCGAGGCAGCACACTGCACAAAGCAGCACGCTGCTCGAGACAACACGTGCCCCGAGGCACGCAGATCAAGGAAGAGAGAGGCAGGCGTAGGGGCTCATCGGGGCTGGCCATGTCGCGACGGCTCCAGCAGAGGGAGGACAGCAGCAACAGGAGGAGCTCCGGCCAGGTCGCGGCGGCTCCGCGACAGAGGAAGGGCGGCAGCAGCAGCGCTGCACCACGAAGGGGAGGTGGAGGAGATGGAGACGGTGGCGTCGGCGGAGGGGGCCGGAGGCCACGGAGGAGATGGTGGTGAGGGCGGTGCTGGCGATGGCGGTCGCAGCGGAGGCCAGAGGGGCGACGATGATGATGAAGGCGGTGGTGGTGGTCGCGGAAGGGGTGGTGGAGACGGTGGCTGGCGGTGGCGGCTCCGGGAAGAGGGGGTGGAGAAGGAGGAGAAGAAGACGATGGTGGCGACGACGGTAGCTGGAAGTCATGGTGGTGGCGGTGGCTGGCGGAGACGACGATGATGGTGGTGCTGCTCGAAGTGGTGGCGGTCGCAGGGGTGACGGGCGGCCGAAGATCGGGGGAGTGGCCGGAGGTCGGGGGAGGTTGAGTGAGCGGGAGAGAGGAGAGAGGATTAGAGGGGGCGGCTGCTCCAGAGATGGTGAGGAGGGAGAGAGGGGAGTTAGGTAGGGGGAGGGGGAGAGTTAGTTTTAGGGTTTGGGTTTGGGTTTGGGTTTGGGTTTAAATGGGTAGACATAGGAATATAAAATTTAATAATAATGATGATAACAATAGCAATAACAAAAATAGGAAAAATTCTAAAATAAAAATAACAACTCTACCATAGCAAAGTCAAAATCTAGAATTTAAATAATAGTTTATGCAACAATTACAAAATTTTAAAAGTCCTCCCAAAATACAAAATACCATCATATACCCATTTTCAAAAATGGGGATTGACAGCGGGATATGAAGTGATGAGAATGTTACCTGCCACAACATCTCCCGATGCCAATGCCTCTTCCAAAGATAGATTGAATACCTGCCTTCGGTTTCCTTGTTGGTTTCCATATTGTGGCCTAGCCGGGTGTTACTGCTGGCCCATGCCTTGGTGATGCTAGGGTGGTCTTTGTTGCTGCTGCATCGGCGGTCCCTGCTGCCGAAACATCTGAGCCTGTGACATGAACGGGCGTTGTGCCAATGACCTCACTTCTACTGCTGGTCCTTGATACTGGCCTGCCCCTGGTGCTGGTAGAGCCGGATACTGCTGTACTGGTCCTCCTGACCTTAAATTCATGGGACAGATGGAAACTCGATGATTTGGACTTCCACATACCAAATACTGTCCATTCAATGCCTGACACACGCCTCTAGTGTGTCCTGCCTTTCCACAATAGGTGCAGCCCATTGGAGGTTGCTGGTTCTTCCTCTGCTGCTGCTGCTGCTGTTGTTGTCTTGGTGGTGCTGGCCCTTGTATCGCCACATCGTGAATGCGAATGCCAGGTGATGTTACTGTTCTTCGGGGCGCTACTCTCCCTCCTCTTTCAATCTGATTGTGAGATCTCTTCTGACCAACAGTCCTTGCTGTGATCCTCTGGATGGTGATCTCATGCCTTCGGGTTGCCATCAATACCTTATCAAAAGTCTGGTAGTTGTGTCCCTCTATCAATTGCAATAGTTCAAGATAAAACCCTTGCTGAAACATCATAGCCCTCTGGCTCTCTGTTTCTACCATCTCTGGGACAAACCAACTCAGTCTGTAGAACTCTACTGCATAAGCATCCACTGTCTTGTTAGCCTGCTTGAGGTTGATAAACTTCTGTTGTAGCTCGAATTGTGCCACAACTCCATAGTACTTCGTCTTAAATCTTGCAGTAAAATCGTCCCAAGCAACAGGACGTCTGATGTCCACTTCTTCTGATTCCCACCAATCACGTACGAGGTCCTAAAGTAACAGCTTTACTAGATCCACACGTTCTTCTGTCGATACCTTAGCCACTGTCAAAATAGCCTCGATGTCCTTGAGCCATGCATCTGCTGAAATGGCAACTTCCGTGCCCTCGAAACGACGGAGGTTGTACTTGCAAAATCTGGTTGATGCTCCTGAATCTGTCCTTACCCCTCTTTCCAAAGCCATTTGTAATCCTTGGTTGAGTAATACATTCTGCTCTTGTAGCTGAGTGTGTATGTGTTGCTGAGCCAACATCTGATGTTGATGAGTGGCCATCATCCCCCTTATGATTTCCAAAAGGGCTGGTGTGTCTACTGCCATAGGGGTAGGTGGAACTGTTGGTGGTGTTAGAACCTTCGGATACTGCGGTCCAGCTGTTGGTTCCACTATCACCTCTTCTTGGATGTTCTCTTGAGGCATTACTGGCCTTTGTTGCTGACCAACGTGGTCATGTTGTTTATGCTACCCTTGTTGTCCTTGTTGTTGTTGTCCAGCTCTGACAGAAGCGGACGAGGTGCCCCTAAGAAAAAGGACAAGAGAACAATCAAACGATCGGACAGAAAAGATCAATGAAGTCAAAGGATACCAAATGTCAAGCTAGGGTCGAGAATAACGACTCATGAGATCAAGGAGAAACATGTGTGATTGAGATATCCTATAAATTAAAATACCCCACAAGTCTGAAATCAGACCTGCATGGGCTACCACTAAAACCTTGTCACGTCCCAGAACCAGAATACCAGAGAGCGGGGAAGTGACTCAGCCAGCTACGTATTACGGGTAGATAAATACCGTATAATACGATCAATGTTGTCTAAAAGACGAGGGGGTGCATACTACATGAAAGTCTCACTAGGGTTACCTGACATCTATTGTCTCAATCATTCAACAAGAAGGAATAATAGAGAACATGTAAGAATAAGCAGTAAGGCGTCCCGAACGCTCAGTCAAAATGTTCTTGAGTTCTGGCTGTACAAAATATAGCCAGATGATATAGCAAGGTATACACAATTGTTATCAGCTGCAGTCTGACTTAGTTACAATTATGTAAAGGTAAGTACAAGAAAGTCCGACTAATATGTCGGTACCAAGTGGCAAAATATAAAGTAAGTAGCAAAACGAGCAGGTAAGTAAAGAATCCACTCGTGTCCTCCTCGATCATCCCTCTAGTATTGACCATCTTGGAGGTAGAAGTAAGCTGAGTTCTCGGGAACTGGCTCTAAATCTGGCTAAGCAAAACGAGAGAAGTTAGACCTCTAATAGCAAGTACCACAAGGAAGCACAACATGAGAATTAAAACCAGTGGTAAGAGTAAGAATATGATAAATAAGTCTCCGCTTGCTACTGTGGTTCACACAACATTACGACACTTCAAACTAACTTCCCAACCAAACAAGGACAGAAGTTGACCTGTCATGTCCTGACATTCTGATCATCTCAGTAGTTAATAGAGTAAGTACAGTACACAAACAAATCAATTTAAACAGTCATGCAACTACTACGGCTTTCTACTTGTAAGTTCTAAGTTGTCTTAGAAATATGCAATAAGGATTCCTCAGTTCTTACTATGCACTGTAACACCCATATTCTGAATGCGTATTTTGTCAAGCTTGCATATATTTTAGACCTGTATTTATTTTCTCGGATTTTGGCATGTACTTATAATTGGCTTGACTTGCAGATTTTGGTTCTCGTAATTGGGTTTTACATGACTTGGTTTTATTTTGTGGAGGAGAATTGGTTTGATTTGGTTTGGTTTGGTTTAAAATACATTGGAACACCTTAGCCTATGCTCCACCCTCAACACAACACACCCACCTCCATTAAATCCCACCTAACTTTCTCTCTCCTCTTTATTTTTTATTTACTTCTCCATCTCCTTCTTCTTCCTTCCTCTACACAACTCACCAACACCCATAGGCAAGTGCACCTTGCCACCACATGAGAACCATATTTTATTTGTTCATTAGCTAGATTAGGCCATAGTGATCAACATTAGAACTTGACATTTTGTGATTAGGAGTCTCCATTGTTCTAGATCTAGGTTTTAACTATTTTCGGATTTACATAGTTTTGATCTATTTTGGTTGGATTTTTGTGGGTTTTGATGCTTCCATGTGGAAGAGGATTCAATTTTACTCAAGTTAGAACTTTGAAAATCTAGATTTGGCTTTGATTTGACAAAGATATGAAAATTTGAATTCTTGGTGTTCTTGGTGTTCTTCTCGGCCTGGAGTAGCAGCCTGCAGCCTGCGCTCTTTAGCGCAGTGCTGGACTATGCAGCCCCTCTCGGCCTGCGCTCTTTAGTGCAGTGCCGACCGTACAGCTTGTCCTATGGTGAACTGAGCTCAGCCCCATGCGCCAACCATTCCTGCGCACTTCACCCTGCGCAGTTCACTCTTGGGCAGTCTGCTCATGCGCAATCCACCCATGCGCAGTTCACTCCTGCGTAGTCTGCTCATGTGTAATCCACCCCTGCGCAGTGCACCCCTGCGCAGTTCACTCCTGCGCAGTCTGTTCATGCGCAATCTGACCCATGCGCCATCTGCCCCTGCGCTTTGTGCCCCTGCGCACTCGGCACCCTGCGCAGCTGACACCTGCGCAATCCAACCCCCTTACCCCTTGCGCAATCCATTGGCTCTTGGAGTTTTAGTTTTATTTCTCTAAGCTTGGCTCTTCTATAGCCCTGTATATTGATATTTTATTAGATATTTTACGCCCATTTTATATCCTTACGTCTTTTGTCATAAAATAATTTTACTTAACATGTTTGGAATGACTATTGTACATGGCATGGTATGGCAAGAACTAGCATAACACGACAGTGACCCGTAGTGGTGCACTCCTGACATGACCAACCTGACATGATAGTGGCCCGTCGTGGCACACTCCTGACAAATACCCTGACATGATTTACCTTGATAACTTGATAGTGGCCCATGGCGGCGCACTCCTGACTTGACTTGACTTGACTTGACTTGTAACTTGTAACTTGACTCGTATAATCAACTTGACACCGTGGGTGTTCCTGCTTGCTTGCTTGTGCAATCCACTAGTCTTGTCTTGCATCATGTCTAGGACGTGACTCCCTGGTTCCCACGGTCAGGAATTCATACTGAATATGGATTAGGCTAATGACTAGATCAAACTATAGTTCATGGAGAATTTCAAGTCACAGGCAATCTTGTTATCTGGGCGCTCTTAATTGGACTTGTAGCTTGTCGACGAGTAGAGCATATTTCCAGCGCACTGTCATGTGTTGCACCCTCTAAGTCACCTAAGGGTATATCGTCTCCGGGGCGATGTACCCAACCATACTCTCAACCCGCGGAAGGATAACTGGATGGTCTGCAGGGCTTGGAACTGGGAAATTCTTACTTGCATCTTGTTAGTAATTAGGCTTGTGATAACCCTAGTTAGTTAAAGTAGTAAGCCGTAGTAATTGCTTGGCCGCTTGTGAATGGATGATGTCTAGCCCTGTCTAAGTCTTGTCTAGTCCCTGTACCCTGGTACCCCTGAGCATGATTGTTTTACTTGCTTCAACAATAATAGGGTAGAGACAAGGTGCTATTCAGGCGAAAGGTTACAACCCCGGTCCTTGTTTGGTTTACGGGTTGTAATCTGGCTTTCGGAATGGTTCCATATCCCTAGTCGTTTATTGTCTTGTTGTACTCTTTATTACTTGTACTTTTTTTCATTTTCTTATGTTCAGATATGCTGACTTTTGTTCTTATTTCGTGGCCTCCTTTGTGGCACTTGCTCTTTCTGGGGTTTGACCCAGCTGGTTTTGTGTGGCCAGATTTCGGAGCAGCACCCGAGGATCTACCGAACCTCCAGTCCGATGGTGGCGACTAGAAGGAACCCGGGCTACGAGTGGGTTTTCTATTTTGTTTCGCTCACTCTATTGTAAAATTATTCTTTTGAGGCATTTAGTCGACGAGCACCTGTTAGCTCGATGCACTTTTACTTACTGTCTGCCTACGGGCTGTAAACATGATTAACAAATCCTTGGGTTGATCATGTATAACTTAACTCTTGCTAGTCCTAGCATTTTGTACGACTAGCTTCATGATCAGCTGATATGTAATACTTGGGACGCCTTTTATTGTATATTTGGTGGGCAAACATCTTGTGATTATATTATTTGCTTGAGATTGAGACAGTAGGCTTGACCTTAAGAGACTGTTGGCTTGTAGTAAACCCTCATATCTAGACAGCCGTGACCGTATAACAAGATGGACTTCATTTCAATATACGTAGCTGGCTATGTTCGCCCCCGCTCTCCAGTATTCTGGTTCTGGGGCGTGACATGGTTTAAGTGGTGGCCCATACAGGTCTTGTCAATCAAGAAATATGAGGGTTTACCGAATAGATGTCTCAATCATTACTCGTCCTTGATCTCTGTTCATATCCTCTGAATCTCTGGATTCTTGCCTTGATTATGTGCTTGTATCGTTGATCTGTCCTGGTCCTTCATAATTGTTTTCCCTGTGTCATCATCTTCAGCGGCACTGTACCTGACCCCGCCGATCAGCAAGGTGGAGCACCTCCCGCGGACCAACAGCAACCTGGAGATCAAGCCCAGCATTCCGGAGTTGCCTCCCGAGTTATACCTCCTGGAGGAGAGCCCCAGTTCAGCCTGTTCAGCCTGCTGAGCCGGATGATGGCACCTTGGTAGGTCTCATCAGGGCCTTGATAACTTCTCAAGATCGCAGAGGAGACGCCTTGCACCAGACAGTGGCAGATGCTTTGACCAGAGGCGGTCATCCAAGAAACAGCGCGGCCAACAGCTTCAAGCGCCTGAACCCTCCCTTCTTCGACGGCAGTGAAGATGCGATTGCCGCGGACGCTTGGCTTCAGGATACTGAGGTGGTTCTGGAAGCAGCTAGGACACCTGAGAATGAGAAGGTGGCGGTGGTACGTCTGCAGTTGCTGGACTTAGCTCACAGTTGGTGGGCGACGCAGGCCATGGGATTAGTGGCACCCATTGCTTGGGCAGTGTTCAGAGAGAGATTCCAGACAAAGTATTTTGATGCTGTGGCTCGGTACGACCTGCAGACCAGATTTACCAACTTGAAGCAAGGAGGCAGAACAGTCGACAGTTATGCATCTGAGTTTTCTAGACTCAGTAGGTTTGCCCCCACCTTGGTGGCGACCGAGTTTGATAGGGCCCAGCGGTTCTAGCAGGGACTGCATTTGGAGATCTTGTTGGCAGTCGAGCAGTTCGAGCACCAGACGTTCGATGCAGTATTGAGGGCAGCTAGGAGGCATGAGTACACTTCCCAGCAGATCGTGGATAGGACAGAAGGCAGGAAGCGGTCCCACAGTCAGATGCACCAATCATCAGCTCCGGCCCCGGCAGCTAGAAGTTTGACCATTGGAACTCCGAGGCGGGCGGCCTCAGAAACGTCGGTTCAGCATTCGACCCCGACGTACCCGCAGCAGCAGAAGCAGAAGCAGACTTTCGCGATGGGATGTTCTCATTGCGGGAAGCCAGGCCATGTGGTGGCGGATTATCGTAGGACGCAAGGATTGTGCCTAGCTTGTGGAGCGGCAGATCACAAGATAGGAGCCTGCCCGAATAGGGGTAGTTCTTCCTCTTCCAACCTAACCAGTCCATCGGTTAGGGGACCAGCACCCATGCAGCAGCAGCAGTACCCAAGGCCATTGTTGCCTCAGGCCCAGGCATTCCAGCAGCAGTGTGCCCAGGCTCCAGTACAGAGCAGGCAGAGAGGTTTCCAACAGAGGGTACCCGCAGCTAGAGGTCAGGCCATGATGATGGCTATGGAAGAAGAAGTTGCACCAGGTGAGGTAGTGGCAGGTACTATTCTCGTAAACTCCTTTCCAGCATTGGTATTATTTGATTCTGGTGCATCGCATTCATTCATGTCTGCACGATTCGCGACACGGATAGGATTGGAGCCCGAGTCATTATCAGTGAGGCTCAATATACTTACTGGTAATGGTCTTGTGGGAGTAGATCGAGTGTTTCCTCGTGTCGGATCGTAGTTAGCGGTAGAGAGTTCCCCGCTAGATTTATAGAATTCCCTATGGCAGACTATGATATAGTCTTAGGCATGGATTGGTTGAGGAACCAGTATGCTAGGATAGACTGCCATGTTGGCAGGGTTATCTTTAGTATTCCAGGCGAGCCAGAGTTTTCATTTTCCAGAGACGCGGTGGAGCTATCTTCTCCTGTATTACGGATGGCAGTAGCAGCAGTGCAGTTGCCCCGGATAGTTGAGGAGTTTCTAGATGTCTTCCCAGAGGAACTTCCAGGGATGCCGCCAGAACGGAAGATTGAGTTCACTATAGACTTGATCCCCGGGACAGCACCAGTATCAGAGAGAGTCTACAGAATGGTGCCTTCAGAGTTGGAGATTTTGTACAAGATGATTGAAGAACTCAGGACCAAGGGATTCATTCATGCAAGTGGATCGCCTTGGGGAGCCCCGATGCTTCTTGTGAAAAAGAAGGATGGTACGTCCAGGTTATGTGTAGATTATCGTACCTTGAACTCAGTGACAATCAAGAACAGATACCCTCTCCCGAGGATAGATGACTTGTTTGATCAACTCAGAGGGGCTTCAGTGTTCTCAAAAATAGACTTGCGGTCAGGATACCACCAGATCAGAGTCAGAGAGCAGGACATCCTGAAGACAGCGTTTAGATCAAGGTATGGACATTGGGAGTTCCTTGTTATGCCCTTTGGAGCGACCAATGCGCCGGCAGTATTCATGGACCTCATGAATCGCATTTTTATGCCTTACTTGGATCAGTTCGTGATCGTATTCCTAGATGATATCCTGGTCTACAGCAAGAGCGAAGTAGAGCATGAGCAGCATCTCAGAGTCGTCCTTCAGACGCTTAGGGAGCATCAGTTGTACGCCAAGTTCGCGAGTTCTGGCTCGATCGCATTTCATACTTGGGTCACATCATTACCCGAGGAGGAGTAGAAGTGGATCCCCAGAAGATTGTGGCTATCGAGTCATGGCCAGTACCCAGCTCAGTGGCAGAAGTTCGCAGCTTCCTTGGATTGGCCGGCTACTACCGGCGGTTTGTATCAGATTTTGCAAGGATTTCAGCGCCGATGACCCAGTTGACCCGTAAGGATGTGCCGTTTGTTTGGACAGCAGAGTGTCAGGAATCATTTGAGAAGTTGAAGGGAGGATTGATAACGGCTCCCATTCTCACACTTCCAGATGGGACCGGAGGATTCACAGTTTATTACGACGCTTCAGGCAGAGGATTGGGATGTGTCTTGATGCAACAAGGGAAGGTAATATCTTATGCATCACGCCAACTTTGTGACCATGAGAAGAGTTACCCGACCCACGACTTGGAGCTAGCAGCAGTAGTATTTGCACTTAAGTTATGGAGGCACTACTTGTACGGAGATAGAGTGGAGATATTTACTGATCACAAGAGCCTGAAGTATGTTTTCACCCAGAAGGACCTTAATATGCGGCAGAGAAGATGGCTCGAGCTACTGGTGGACTACGATGTGGATTTGCAGTATCACCCGGAAAAGGCCAACGTTGTAGCAGATGCGTTGAGCCGAAGAGCCGGAGTTTACTTCTTGACGGCGCAACCAGAGTTATTGGCAGATTTTCAGAAGATGGGAATTGAAGTGGTTCTTCCTTCCAGTGTGGCATTGATGGCCAGTCTACAGGTTCAGTCCAGCATAGTTGAGAGGATCCGGACGGCGCAATCTACAGATTCCAAGCTTCAGCGGGTCAGAGCAGAGTGTGAGGCAGGAAGAAGGCCAGAGTTGTGCATTCATGAAGATGGGACACTTCGACACGGCTCTTGTCTTTGTGTACCGAGTAGAGATATCATACAGGAAGTCATGGCAGAAGCTCACAGTTCGTAGTATTCTATTCATCCCGGTGGCACGAAGATGTACCATGATATCCGTCAGCTCTTCTGGTGGAATGGCATGAAGGGGGAGATAGCCCGGTTTGTCTCTCGGTGTTTGGTTTGCCAGCAGGTTAAAGCTGAACATCAGAGGCCCGCTGGACTTCTTCAGCCCTTGCCGATTCCAGAATGGAAGTGGGAGCATGTGACCATGGATTTTGTGACTGGATTGCATAGATCCCCAGCCGGTCGAGATGCTATTTGGGTTATAGTTGACAGGCTCACGAAGGTGGCTCATTTTCTCCCATTTAGAGTTGGGCAGTCAACGGCTCAGTTGGCAGAGATGTACCTCAGGCAGATTGTCAGGCTTCACGGTGTGCCCGTCAGTATCACATCGGACCGAGATTCAAGGTTTACGTCACACTTTTGGCGTAGCTTGCAAGAGAGTTTGGAAACTCGTCTCCAGTTCAGTTCGGCATATCATCCGCAGACAGATGGTCAGTCAGAACGCACAATCCAGACTCTTGAAGACATGTTGAGATCTTGTACGCTCGACTTCGGTGGTTCGTGGGAGGATCACCTGCATCTTGTGGAATTCTCATACAATAATAGTTTCCAGGCCAGTATCCAGATGGCTCCATTCGAGGCTCTGTACGGTAGGAAGTGTAGATCCCCGCTAGCATGGGATGATGTTGGAGAGAGGCATATGCTCGGTCCAGAA
Source organism: Iris pallida (assembly GCA_029216955.1). Lineage (NCBI taxonomy): Eukaryota > Viridiplantae > Streptophyta > Magnoliopsida > Asparagales > Iridaceae > Iris > Iris pallida. The sequence continues at coordinate 4,853,290 of JANAVB010015599.1, forward strand.
ATGATTGCCCAGATAGTTGAAGTGGTCAGAAGGATCAGAGATCGTCTTCGAGTTGCCCAAGATCACCAGCGGCATTGGGCCGATGCTCATCGACGTCCTTTGGAGTTTGCTATCGGCGACCATGTATTCCTTAGGATCTCGCCTAACTGCGGCGTCATTCGCTTTGGCATGCGGGGAAAGCTTAGTCCTAGGTATATAGGGCCGTTCGATATCCTGGAGCGAGTAGGAGATGTATCCTATCGTCTTGCTCTTTCGCCGTCGTTAAGTGAGGGGCATGACGTATTCCATGTGTCCCAATTACGACGGTACGTCCCGGACCCGAGCCATATCCTAGACCATTCGGAATTGGTTGTTGGTACCAACCTTTCGTATGAGGAAAGGCCCGTGTCTATATTGGACCGGAGAGAGAAGATACTCAAGAACAAGACTATTAGCTTAGTCCGCGTTGCTCGGGGTCATCACTCTCTAGGTGAGTCAACGTGGGAGCGTGAGGATGATATCCGATCGCGATATCCCTGCCTGTTTGACTCGTAAGGTATAATGTCTTCCTTATGCCTTATGTTTTCCATCCCTTGCTTGCATGTATGATTGTCTGATTGCTTGCCTGGTTATAGCTTGCCTGTGATTAATATAGCTTGTCCTTGTCTCTCTAGCCTCTTAATTAAATTCCGAGGACAGAATTCTTTTAAGGTGGATAGAGCTGTAACACCCATATTCTGATTGCGTATTTTGTCAAGCTTGCATATATTTCAGACCTGTATTTATTTTCTCGGATTTTGGTATGTACTTGTAATCGGCTTGACTTGCAGATTTTGGTTCTCGTAATTGGGTTTTACATGACTTGGTTTTATTTTGTGGAGGAGAATTGGTTTGATTTGGTTTGGTTTGGTTTAAAATGCATTGGAACACCTTAGCCTATGCTCCACCCTCAATACAACACACCCACCTCCATTAAATCCCACCTAACTTTCTCTCTCCTCTTTATTTTTTATTTACTTCTCCATCTCCTTCTTCTTCCTTCCTCTACACAACTCACCAACACTCATAGGCAAGTGCACCTTGCCACCACATGAGAACCACATTTTATTTGTTCATTAGCTAGATTAGGCCATGGTGATCAACATTAGAACTTGACATTTTGTGATTAGGAGTCTCCATTGTTCTAGAACTAGGTTTTAACTATTTTTAGATTTACATGGTTTTGATCTATTTTGGTTGGATTTTTGTGGGTTTTGATGCTTCAATGTGGAAGAGGATTCAATTTTACTCAAGTTAGAACTTTGAAAATCTAGATTTGGCTTTGATTTGACAAAGATATAAAAATTTGAATTCTTGAGAAGCTATCAAGGTCCTGACGAGTCCTACTAATGTGCCATCATCAGGTTCGACAGGCTGAACTGGCTGAACTGGGGGCTCTTCTCCAATAGGCTCGACTCTGGAGGCTACTCCGGAGTGCTGGACTTGATCTCCAGGTTGCTGCTGGTCCGCGGGAGGTGCTCCGCCTTGCTGGCCGGCAGGACCACGAACAATGCCGCTGAAGAAGACGACATAGGGAACAATAAGGAAGGACCAGGACAGATCAACGATACAAGCATATGATCAGGACAAGAATCCAGGGATTCAGAAGATACGAGCAGAGATCAAGGACGAATACTGATTGAGACATCTATTCGGTAACCCCTCACATATCTTGATTTACAAGACCTGTATGGGCCACCACTTAAACCATGTCACGCCCCAGAACCAGAATACTGGAGAGCGGGGGCAGACATAGCCAGCTACGTATATTGAAATGGATTTCATCTCGCTATACGGTCACGGCTGTCTGGATATATGAGGGTTTATCTACAAGCCAACAGTCTCTTAAGGTCATGAACAAGCCTAGTGTCTCAATCACAAGCAAGTAAGTAAAAGTTACAAGATGTATGATCATTAAATATACAATAGTAAGGCGTCCCAAACATTACATATTCCGCTGATCATGAAGCTAGTCGTTACGAAATGTCAGGACTAGCAAGAGTTTAGTCATACATGATCAACCCTAGGACTTGTTAATCATGTTACAGCCCGTAGGCAGACAGTAAGTAAAGTGCAATCGAGCTAAACAGGTGCTCGTCGGCTAAACGCCTCAAAAGAATATTTTTACAATAAAGTGGGAGATCAAAAATAAACCCACTCGTTGCCAGGGTTCCGTCTAGTGGCCACCATCTGGTTGGAAGGTCGGTGGATCCTCCGGAGCTGCTCCGAAATCTGGCCATACAAAACCAGCTGGGTCAGATCCCAGAAAGAGCAAGTGCCACAAAGGAAGCTTCACTTAGGAACTAAAACCAGCAATCATCACAAGATATAAATAAGGAAGAACTGGAAATAAAGAAAATACATCAGGATGATATACGATGAGATAACCATGGAACTATTCAGATTACCAGGTTACAACCCGTAAACCAAACAAGGACCGGAGTTGTAACCCTTCGTCTGAACAGAACTTGGAATTCTCACCATTTATTGGTAAAGTAAATACAGGCATTCTGGTCATGCAGTAGTCTGGAACAGGATCAGGACAAGACTAGACTGGTTAAACTCCATCCAATCATTTCACGGCCAAGCAAGAATTACGGCTTGATACTTTAACTAACTAGGGTTATCACAGGCCTAATTACTAGCAAGATGCAGTAAGATTATTCCACAGCCACAAGCCCTGCAGACCATCCAGGTTACCCAGGTCGAAATTAGGGGTTGAATTCAGGAGGGTACACCGTCCAGGAAACGCATGTACCCTTAGGTAGCTTGAAGGGTGCAACACATGACAGTGTGCTGGAAATGTGCCCTACTCGACGGTAGGCTACAGATCCCAAGCGCGCCCAGGTAACGGGATTGCCTGTAGCTGGGAAATCTCTTCATGACTAATATATTAATCTAGTCATTAGCCTTAGTCCATTTCAATAGGTACTCCTGACCGTGGTACTCAGGAGTCCCTCCCTAGACATGATGCAAGACAGGACTGGTTTATTTGTACAAGCACAATCGCCCACGGTGTCCATGTTATTATATAGGTCATGTCATGTCAGGTAGTCGTCGCAACAGCTTATCAGATATAATCATGTCAGGTGTACTTGTCAGGAGTATGCCACGACGGGCCACTATCAGGTCATGCCAGGTCACTTATCAGGAGTGCACCACTACGGGTCACCATCGTGTTATGCTAGTTCCTTATCATACCATGTCATGCACAATAGTTATTCCAAACATAATAAAAATCAAGTTCATGACAAAAGGCGTAAGGATATAAAATGGGCGTAAAATATCTAATAAAATATCCATATTCAGGGCTATAGAAGAGCCATGCGGCTAAGGCCTATGCGGCCAGGAAGGATGAGACTCATGCGGCCCAATTAGGAGAGCGCACGCGGCCAGGGTCACTGGATTACATGCGGCCAAGACAAGGGGGCGCATGCGGCTGGAAGGGAGCAAGGGCGCATGCGGTCAGGAAACAAATCTCCATGCGGCCAGGAAATAAAGGATGTACATGCGGCTGGGATAAATCGAACTCATGCGGCCCAGACTAAGAAGTCCCTGCGGCTGAATTGATATGGGGTCATGCGGCCCAAAATTCGAGTTCATACGGCTCGAATAATTTCGGCCTCAAGACAAGGCGGGCGCATGCGGCTGCAGGAATGGAGAAGGTCTCATGCGGCTGGGAGGGGATCAGGGCCTATGCGGCTCAAGGATCCAGTCAGTCATGCGGCTGAGAGGAACTGAGGACTTATGCGATTAGGTTCAATTCGTATTCATGCGGCCAAGGATAAAAGTAGTCTTATGCGGCCAGGACGCAAGGGCCTCATGCGGTTTAAGAATGAGACTCAGTCCATGCGGCTGAATCACTTGCCGCATGAATTGCCTTGCGGTCAAGTCAAGCACTATTCTTCTTCTCCAAATTTCAGAGAAGAAGAACACCATGAACCCAAGCTTCCAAGCTCCATAAAACCTTCATCCAGATCCCAAATCCGAACTTCCATAGGTCAAAATGGGGTAGAACGAGATTCTCTACAACATGGAACCATCAAAACTAGGAAATAACAAGATTAAATAGATCAAAACCCAAGAAATCTAAAAATGAAATAAACTTAGATCTACAAGAATCCAGCCATGGAAATGAGAAATGTCAAATACTAAAGTACTTTAGAATATAGTAAAGAAGAGAATGGAGCAATAAAATCAGAGTTCCTCCATGAAGTAAGTTGCACTTGCCTAGAGCTCACTCTCTCTCTCTTGGTAGGTGAAGGAGTAATGGTGGAGAAGATGATAAATGAAGAGAGAGAAAGAAGAAGGGTTAATAAATACCAAGGTGGTGGTAGGTAGGGGGTTCACATTGGTTCATATTGAACCAAAGAAAACCGAGCCAAGCCGAACCAACCAACCCGAACCAGGAATAAACCAAGCCAAGAAGGAAATCATGCAATACAAGAATAAAATACGTACACGTATTCCAAGAATACGAAATACGAACACAGGCATTACAACTCTACCCACCTTAAAAGAATTCCGTCCTCGGAATTTAATCAAGAGGCTAGAGGAGCAATGACAAGCTATACTAATAACAAGCAAGCTATACTAGACAATCAATCAATCATGCAAGCAAGGAATCGAAGGCATGAGGCATAAGAAAGATATTATACCTCACGAGTCAAACAAGTCGGGATATCGCGATCGGATATCATCCTCACGCTCCCATGTTGACTCCCCCAAAGAGTGATGACCCCAAGCAACCCGGACTAACTTGATAGTCTTGTTCTTGAGGATCTTCTCTCTCCGGTCCAATATAGACACGGGCCTCTCCTCATACGAAAGGTTGGTACCAACAACCAATTCCAAATGATCTAGGATGTGGCTCGGGTCCGGGATATACCGTCGTAATTGGGATACATGGAACACGTCATGCACCTCGCTTAGCGACGGCGGAAGAGCGAGACGATAGGATACATCTCCTACTCGCTCCAGAATGTCGAACGGTCCTATATACCTAGGACTAAGCTTTCCCCGTACGCCGAAACGAATGACGCCACGGTTAGGCGAAATCCTCAGGAATACATGGTCACCGACCGAAAATTCTAGAGGGCGCCGATGAGAATCGGTCCAATGGCACTGGCAATCTTGGGCAACTCTAAGATGATCTCAGACTCTCCTGACCACCTCAACTGTCTGAGCGATCATTTCTGGACCAAGCATTTGTCTCTCTCCAACATCATCCCAGGCTAGCGGGGATCTGCACTTCCTACCATACAGTGCCTCGAACGGTGCCATCTGGATACTGGCCTGGAAACTGTTGTTGTACGAGAATTCCACCAGGTGTAAGTGATCTTCCCATGAACCACCAAAGTCAAGTGTACAAGATCTCAACATGTCTTCAAGGATCTGGATCGTACGCTCCGACTGGCCATCTGTCTGTGGGTGATACGCTGAACTGAGCTGGAGACGAGTTCCCAAACTCTCCTGCAGGATATGCCAAAAGTGCGACATAAACCTTGAATCTCTGTCCGAGGTGATACTGACTGGCACTCCATGCAACCTGACAATCTGCCTGAGGTACATCTCCGCTAGCTGAGCCGTCGACTGACCAACTCTGAACGGGAGGAAGTGAGCTACCTTCGTGAGCCGATCAACTATAACCCAGATAGCATCTCTGCCAGCTGGGGATCTAGGTAATCCAGTCACGAAATCCATGGTTACATGCTCCCACTTCCATTCTGGAATGGACAAGGGCTGAAGAAGTCCTGCTGGTCTCTGATTTTCGGCCTTGACTTGTTGGCAAACCAAACACCGAGAGACAAACCGAGCTATCTCCTGCTTCATGCCATTCCACCAGAAGTGCTGACGGATATCTCGGTACATCTTCGTACTGCCAGGATGGATGGAATACTGAGAACTGTGTGCCTCTGCCATGATCTCCCGTCTGATTTCTCCACTGGGCACACAAAGACGCTTCCCATACCTAAGTGTACCGTCCTCATGAATGCATAACTCTGATCTTCGTCCTGCCTCACACTCTGCTCTGAGTCGCTGAAGCTTGGAATCTGTTGACTGCGCCATCCGGATCCTCTCGACTATAGTAGACTGGACCTGCATACTGGCCATCAATGCTACACTGGAAGGGAGAACAACTTCTATACCCATCTTCTGAAGATCTGCTAACAGCTCTGGTTGCGCTGTTAGAAAATAAACTCCGGCTCTCTTGCTCAAAGCATCTACAACAACATTGGCCTTTCCAGGATGATACTGCAGGTTGACATCATAATCCACAAGAAGCTCCAGCCATCTCCTCTGACGCATGTTAAGATCCTTCTGGATGAAAACATACTTCAGGCTCTTGTGGTCGGTAAAAATCTCTACCCTGTCTCCATACAAGTAGTGCCTCTACAACTTAAGTGCAAACACCACTGCTGCCAGCTCCAAGTCATGGGTTGGGTAATTTCTCTCATGATCACGAAGTTGCCGTGATGCATAAGCTATTACCTTCCCATGCTGCATCAGAACACATCCTAAGCCTCTGCCTGAAGCATCACAATATACTGAGAATCCTCCGGTTCTATCTGGAAGCGTGAGAATAGGAGCTGTTATCAGGCCTCGCTTCAACTGCTCAAAAGAACTCTAACACTCTGCTGTCCAAGCAAACTGTACATCCTTGCGGGTCAACTGCGTCAATGGTGCTGAAATTCGAGCAAAATCCGAAATAAACCGCCGGTAGTAGCCGGCCAATCCAAGAAAACTGCGAACTTCTGCGACTGTGCTGGGCACTGGCCATGACTCAATAGCCACAATCTTCTGGGGATCTACTTCCACTCCTCCTCTGGTGATGATATGACCCAAGTACGAAATGCGATCGAGCCAGAACTCGCATTTACTGAACTTGGCATATAACTGGTGCTCCCTGAGAATCTGAAGAACTATACGGAGATGCTGCTCATGCTCCGCCTCACTCTTGCTGTAGACCAAGATGTCATCCAAGAACACAATCATGAACTGATCCAAGTAAGGCATGAAGATGCGATTCATGAGGTCTATGAATACTGCCGGCGCATTGGTCGCTCCAAAAGGCATAACAAGGAACTCCCAATGCCCATATCTCGATCTAAAAGCTGTCTTCGGGATGTCCTGCTCTCTGACTCTGATCTGATGATAACCTGAGCATAAATCAATCTTCGAGAATACTGAAGCCCCCTTGAGTTGATCAAACAAGTCATCTATCCTCGGAAGAGGATATCTGTTCTTGATTGTCACTGAGTTCAAGGTACGATAATCAACACATAACCTGGACGTACCATCCTTCTTTTTCACAAGAAGCATCGGGGCTCCCCAAGGCGATCTACTAGAACGAATGAATCCCTTGGTTCTGAGTTCTTCAATCATCTTGTACAATATCTCCAATTCTGAAGGTGCCATCCTGTAGACTCTCTCTGATACTGGAGCTGTCCCGGGAATCAAGTCTATAGTAAACTCGATCTCCCGCTCTGGAGGCATACCTGGTAGCTCTTCTGGAAAAACATCTGGGAACTCATCCACTATCCTGGGCAACTGTACTGCTGTTACTGCCATCCGCAATACTGGAGGAGAAGGCTCAACTGCGCCTCGGGAAAAGGAAAACTCTGGCTCGCTTGGAATGCTAAAAACAACCATGCCGATATGGCAGTCTATTCTAGCATACTGGTTCCTCAACCAATCCATCCCTAGGACCACATCATAATCGGCCATCGGGAACTCTATCAATCTAGCGGGGAATTCTCTATCGCTAACTACGATCCGACACGAGGAAAACACTCTATCGACTCCCACAAGTCCGTTACCAGTAAGTATATTGAGCCTTACTGATAATGACTCGGGCTCCAATCCTACCCGTGTCGCGAATCGTGCAGACATAAAAGAATGCGATGCACCAGAATCAAATAAAGCTGAAGCTGGAAATGAGTTGACGAGGATAGTACCTGCCACTACCTCACCTGGTGCCAATCCTTCCTCTGCGGTCATCACCATAGCCTGACCATGCCCTCGGGGTGCTGGTCCCCTCTGTTGAAATCCTCGCTGCCTACTCTGACTCAAGGCTTGGGCTTGAACATGCTGCTGGGGGTTCTGCTGCTGGAACATCTGGGTCTGAGGCGGCAAGGGCCTCGACAACGTATACTGCTGCTGCTGCTGCTGGACTGGAACTGGGGCTGGTCCTCTCACCGAAGAGCTAGAAAGGTTGGACGATGAGGAACCACCCCTATTCGGGCAGGATCCAACCCTATGGTCTGGTGCTCCACAAGCCAGACACAATCCCTGTGCCCTACGACACTCTGTCACTACATGGCCTGGCTTCCCATAATGAGAACATCCCACTGCGGAAGACTGCTTCTGCTTCTGCTGCTGCTGAGGGTACGTTGGGGTGGAATGCTGAACCGACGTTACGAAGGCCGCTCGTCTCGGAGCTCCAATAGTCAAAGCCCTGGCTGCCGGGGCTGGTGCTGAAGACTGATTCATCTGGCCGTGAGATCTCTTCCGACCTCCGACCCTATCCACAATCCTCTGGGAGGTATACTCATGCCTCCGGGCTGCTCTCAAGACTGCATCAAAAGTCTGATGCTCAAACTGCTCAACTGCCAATAGAATCTCCAGGTGAAGCCCTTGCTGGAATCGCTGGGCTCTATCATACTCGGTTGCCACCAAGGTGGGAGCAAACCGACTGAGTCTGGAAAACTCGGCCGCATATCCATCGACCGTCCTGTCTCCTTACTTCAGATTGGTGAACCTGGTATGTAGGTCGTACCGAGCTACAGCATCAAAATACTTGGCCTGGAATCTCTCTCTGAATACTGCCCAAGCAATGGGTGCCACTAACCCAACGGCCTGTGCCGCCCACCAGCTACGAGCAAGATATAACAACTACAGGCGCACCACGGCTACCTTCTCATTCTCTGGAGTCTTGGCTGCATCGAGAATCACTTCAGTATCCTGAAGCCATGCATCTGCTGCGATAGCATCTTCACTACCGTCAAAGAATGGAGGGTTCAGACGCTTGAAGCTGTTGGCCGCACTGTTACCCTGATGACCTCCTCTGGTCAAAGCATCCGTCACTGCCTGTTGTAAGGCATCTCCACGACGATCTTGAGAAGCTATCAAGGTCCTGACGAGTCCTACTAATGTGCCATCATCAGGTTCGGCAGGCTGAACTGGCTGAACTGGAGGCTCTTCTCCAATAGGCTCGACTCTGGAGGCTACTCCGGAGTGCTGGACTTGATCTCCAGGTTGCTGCTGGTCCGCGGGAGGTGCTCCGCCTTGCTGGCCGGCAGGACCACGAACAATGCCGCTGAAGAAGACGACATAGGGAACAATAAGGAAGGACCAGGACAGATCAACGATACAAGCATATGATCAGGACAAGAATCCAGGGATTCAGAAGATACGAGCAGAGATCAAGGACGAATACTGATTGAGACATCTATTCGGTAACCCCTCACATATCTTGATTTACAAGACCTGCATGGGCCACCACTTAAACCATGTCACGCCCCAGAACCAGAATACTGGAGAGCGGGGGCAGACATAGCCAGCTACGTATATTGAAATGGATTTCATCTCGCTATACGGTCACGGCTGTCTGGATACATGAGGGTTTATCTATAAGCCAACAGTCTCTTAAGGTCATGAATAAGCCTAGTGTCTCAATCACAAGCAAGTAAGTAAAAGTTACAAGATGTATGATCATTAAATATACAATAGTAAGGCGTCCCAAATATTACATATTCCGCTGATCATGAAGCTAGTCGTTACGAAATGTCAGGACTAGCAAGAGTTTAGTCATACATGATCAACCCTAGGACTTGTTAATCATGTTACAGCCCGTAGGCAGACAGTAAGTAAAGTGCAATCGAGCTAAACAGGTGCTCGTCGGCTAAACGCCTCAAAAGAATATTTTTACAATAAAGTGGGAGATCAAAAATAAACCCACTCGTTGCCAGGGTTCCGTCTAGTGGCCACCATCTGGCTGGAAGGTCGGTGGATCCTCCGGAGCTGCTCCAAAATCTGGCCATACAAAACCAGCTGGGTCAGATCCCAGAAAGAGCAAGTGCCACAAAGGAAGCTTCACTTAGGAACTAAAACCAGCAATCATCACAAGATATAAATAAGGAAGAACTGGAAATAAAGAAAATACATCAGGATGATATACGACGAGATAACCATGGAACTATTCAGATTACCAGGTTACAACCCGTAAACCAAACAAGGACCGGGGTTGTAACCCTTCGTCTGAACAGAACTTGGAATTCTCACCATTTATCGGTAAAGTAAATACAGGCATTCTGGTCATGCAGTAGTCTGGAACAAGATCAGGACAAGACTAGACTGGTTAAACTCCATCCAATCATTTCACGGCCAAGCAAGAATTACGGCTTGATACTTTAACTAACTAGGGTTATCACAGGCCTAATTACTAGCAAGATGCAGTAAGATTATTCCACAGCCACAAGCCCTGCAGACCATCCAGGTTACCCAGGTCGAAATTAGGGGTTGAATTCAGGTGGGTACACCGTCCAGGAAACGCATGTACCCTTAGGTAGCTTGAAGGGTGCAACACATGACAGTGTGCTGAAAATGTGCCCTACTCGACGGCAGGCTACAGATCCCAAGCGCGCCCAGGTAACGGGATTGTCTGTAGCTGAGAAATCTCTTCATGACTAATATATTAATCTAGTCATTAGCCTTAGTCCATTTCAATAGTACTCCTGACCGTGGTACTCAGGAGTCCCTCCCTAGACATGATGCAAGACAGGACTGGTTTATTTGTACAAGCATAATCGCCCACGGTGTCCATGTTATTATATAGGTCATGTCATGTCAGGTAGTCGTCACAACAGCTTATCAGATATAATCATGTCAGGTGTACTTGTCAGGAATACGCCACAACGGGCTACTATCAGGTCATGCCAGGTCACTTATCAGGAGTGCACCACTACGGGTCACCATCGTGTTATGCTAGTTCCTTGTCATACCATGTCATGCACAATAGTTATTCCAAACATAATAAAAATCAAGTTCATGACAAAAGGCGTAAGGATATAAAATGGGCGTAAAATATCTAATAAAATATCCATATTCAGGGCTATAGAAGAGCCATGCGGCTAAGGCCTATGCGACCAGGAAGGGTGAGACTCATGCGGCCCAATTAGGAGAGCGCACGCGGCCAGGGTCACTGGATTACATGCGGCCAAGACAAGGGGCGCATGCGGCTGGAAGGGAGCAAGGGCGCATACGGTCAGGAAACAAATCTCCATGCGGCCAGGAAATAAAGGATGTACATACGGCTGGGATAAATCGAACTCATGCGGCCCAGACTAAGAAGTCCCTGCGGCTGAATTGATATGGGGTCATGCGGCCCAAAATCCGAGTTCATGTGGCTCGAATAATTTTGGCCTCAAGACAAGGCGGGCGCATGCGGCTGCAGGAATGGAGAAGGTCTCATACGGCTGGGAGGGGATCAGGGCCTATGCGGCTCGAGGATCCAGTCAGTCATGCGGCTGAGAGGAACTGAGGACTTATGCGATTAGGTTCAATTCGTATTCATGCGGCCAAGGATGAAAGCAGTCTTATGCGGCCAGGACGCAAGGGCCTCATGCGGTTTAAGAATGAGACTCAGTCCATGCGGCTGAATCACTTGCCGCATGAATTGCCTTGCGGTCAAGTCAAGCACTGTTCTTCTTCTCCAAATTTCAGAGAAGAAGAACACCATGAACCCAAGCTTCCAAGCTCCATAAAACCTTCATCCAGATCCCAAATCTAAACTTCCATAGGTCAAAATAGGGTAGAACGAGATTCTCTACAACATGGAACCATCAAAACTAGGAAAACAAGATTAAATAGATCAAAACCCAAGAAATCCGAAAATAAAATAAACTTAGATCTACAAGAATTCAGCCATGAAAATGAGAAATGTCAAATACTAAAGTGCTTTAGAATGTAGTAAAGAAAAGAATGGAGCAATAAAATCAGAGTTCCTCCATAAAGTAAGTTGTACTTGCCTAGAGCTCACTCTCTCTCTCTCTCTCTTGGTAGGTGAAGGAGTAATGGTGGAGAAGATGATAAATAAAGAGAGAGAAAGGAGAAGGGTTAATAAATACCAAGGTGGTGGTAGGTAGGGGGTTCACATTGGTTCATATTGAACCAAAGAAAACCGAGCCAAGCCGAACCAACCAACCCGAACCAGGAATAAACCAAGCCAAGAAGGAAATCATGCAATACAAGAATAAAATACGTACACGTATTCCAAGAATACGAAATACGAACACAGGCATTACAAGAGCGAAGTAGAGCATGAGCAGCATCTCAGAGTCGTCCTTCAGACGCTTAGAGAGCATCAGTTGTACGCCAAGTTCAGTAAATACGAGTTCTGGCTCGATCGCATTTCATACTTGGGTCACATCATTACCCGAGGAGGAGTAGAAGTGGATCCCCAGAAGATTGTGGCTATCGAGTCATGGCCAGTACCCAGCTCAGTGGCAGAAGTTCGCAGCTTCCTTGGATTGGCCGGCTACTACCGGCAGTTTGTATCAGATTTTGCAAGGATTTCAGCGCCGATGACCCAGTTGACCCGTAAGGATGTACCGTTTGTTTGGACAGCAGAGTGTCAGGAATCATTTGAGAAGTTGAAGCGAGGATTGATAACGGCTCCCATTCTCACACTTCCAGATGGGACCGGAGGATTCACAGTTTATTGCGACACTTCAGGCAGAGGATTGGGATGTGTCTTGATGCAGCAAGGGAAGGTAATATCTTATGCATCATGCCAACTTTGTGACCATGAGAAGAGTTACCCGACCCACGACTTGGAGCTAGCAGCAGTAGTATTTGCACTTAAGTTATGGAGGCACTACTTGTACGGAGATAGAGTGGAGATATTTACTGATCACAAGAGCCTGAAGTATGTTTTCATCCAGAAGGACCTTAATATGCGGCAGAGAAGATGGCTCGAGCTACTGGTGGACTACGATGTGGATTTGCAGTATCACCCAGGAAAGGCCAGCGTTGTAGCAGATGCGTTGAGCCGAAGAGCCGGAGATTATTTCTTGACGACGCAACCAGAGTTATTGGCAGATTTTCAGAAGATGGGAATTGAAGTGGTTCTTCCTTCCAGTGTGGCATTGATGGCCAGTCTACAGGTTCAGTCCAGCATAGTTGAGAGGATCCGGATGGCGCAATCTACAGATTCCAAGCTTCAGCGGCTCAGAGCAAAGTGTGAGGCAGGAAAAAGGCCAGAGTTGTGCATTCATGAAGATGGTACACTTCGACACGGCTCTCGTCTTTGTGTACCCAGTGGAGATATCAGACAGGAAGTCATGGCAGAAGCTCATAGTTCGCAGTATTCTATTCATCCCGGTGGCACGAAGATGTACCGTGATATCCGTCAGCTCTTCTGGTAGAATGGCATGAAGTGGGAGATAGCCCGGTTTGTCTCTCAGTGTTTGGTTTGTCAGCAGGTTAAAGCTGAACATCAGAGGCCCGCTGGACTTCTTCAGCCCTTGCCGATTCCAGAATGGAAGTGGGAGCATGTGACCATGGATTTTGTGACTGGATTGCATAGATCCCCAGCCGGTCGAGATGCTATTTGGGTTATAGTTGACTGGCTCACGAAGGTGGCTCATTTTCTCCCATTTAGAGTTGGGCAGTCAACGGCTCAGTTGGCAGAGATGTACCTCAGGTAGATTGTCAGGCTTCACGGTGTGCCCGTCAGTATCACCTCGGACCGAGATTCAAGGTTTACGTCACACTTTTGGCGTAGCTTACAAGAGAGTTTGGGAACTCGTCTCCAGTTCAGTTCGGTATATCATCCGCAGACAGATGGTCAGCCAGAACGCATAATCCAGACTCTTGAAGACATGCTGAGATCTTGTACGCTCGACTTCGGTGGTTCGTGGGAGGATCACCTGCATCTTGTGGAATTCTCATACAATAATAGTTTCCAGGCCAGTATCCAGATGGCTCCATTCGAGGCTCTGTACGGTAGGAAGTGCAGATCCCCGCTAGCATGGGATGATGTTGGAGAGATGCAGATGCTCGGTCCAGAAATGATTGCCCAGATAGTTGAAGTGGTCAGAAGGATCAGAGATCGTCTTCGAGTTGCCCAAGATCACCAGCGGCATTGGGCCGATGCTTATCGACGTCCTTTGGAGTTTGCTATCGGCGACCATGTATTCCTTAGGATCTCGCCTAACCGCGGCGTCATTTGCTTTGGCATGCGGGGAAAGCTTAGTCCTAGGTATATAGGGCCGTTCGATATCCTGGAGCGAGTAGGAGATGTATCCTATCGTTTTGCTCTTTTGCCGTCGTTAAGTGAGGTGCATAACGTATTCCATGTGTTCCAATTACGACGGTACGTCCCGGACCCGAGCCATATCCTAGACCATTCGAAATTGGTTGTTGGTACCAACCTTTCGTATGAGAAAAGGCCCGTGTCTATATTGGACCGGAGAGAGAAGATACTCAAGAACAAGACTATTAGCTTAGTCCGCGTTGCTCGGGGTCATCACTCTCTAGGTGAGTCAACGTGGGAGCGTGAGGATGATATCTGATCGCGATATCCCTACCTATTTGACTCGTAAGGTATAATGTCTTCCTTATGCCTTATGTTTTCCATCCCTTGCTTGCATGTATGATTGTCTGATTGCTTGCCTGGTTATAGCTTGCCTGTGATTAATATAGCTTGTCCTTGTCTCTCTAGCCTCTTAATTAAATTTCGAGGACGGAATTCTTTTAAGGTGGATAGAGTTGTAACACCCATATTCTAATTGCGTATTTTGTCAAGCTTGCATATATTTCAGACCTGTATTTATTTTTTCGAATTTTGGCATGTACTTGTAATCGGCTTGACTTGCAGATTTTGGTTCTCGTAATTGGGTTTTACATGACTTGGTTTTATTTTGTGGAGGAGAATTGGTTTGATTTGGTTTGGTTTGGTTTAAAATGCATTGGAACACCTTAGCCTATGCTCCACCTTCAACACAACACACCCACCTCCATTAAATCCTACCTTACTTTCTCTCTCCTCTTTATTTTTCATTTACTTCTCCATCTCCTTCTTCTTCCTTCCTCTACACAACTCACCAACACTCATAGGCAAGTGCACCTTGCCACCACATGAGAACCACATTTTATTTGTTCATTAGCTAGATTAGGCCATGGTGATCAACATTAGAACTTGACATTTTGTGATTAGGAGTCTCCATTGTTCTAGAACTAGGTTTTAACTATTTTTATATTTACATGGTTTTGATCTATTTTGGTTGGATTTTTGTGGGTTTTGATGCTTCAGTGTGGAAGAGGATTCAATTTTACTCAAGTTAGAACTTTGAAAATCTAGATTTGGCTTTGATTTGACAAAGATATAAAAATTTGAATTCTTGGTGTTCTTGGTGTTTTTCTCGGCCTGGAGTAGCAGCCTGCAGCCTGTGCTCTTTAGCGCAGTGCTGGACTGTGCAGCCCCTCTCGGCCTGCGCTCTTTAGCGCTGTGCCGACCGTGCAGCTTGCCCTATGGTAAACTGCGCTCAGCCCCATGCGCCAACCATTCCTGCGCACTTCACCCTGCGCAGTTCACTCCTGCGCAGTCTGCTCATGCGCAATCCACCCCTGCGCAGTTCACTCCTGCGCAGTCTGCTCATGCGCAATCCACCCTTGCGCAGTTCACCCCTGCGCAGTCTGTTCATGCGCAATCTGACCCATGCGCCATCTGCCCCTGCGCCCTGTGCCCCTGCGCACTCGGCACCCTGCGCAGCTGACACCTGCGCAATCCAAACCCCTGACCCCTTGCACAATCCATTGGCTCTTGGAGTTTTGGTTTTATTTCTCTAAGCTTGGCTCTTCTATAGCCCTGTATATTGATATTTTATTAGATATTTTTTGCCCATTTTATATCCTTACGCCTTTTGTCATGAACTTGATTTTACTTAACATGTTTGGAATGACTATTGTACATGGCATGGTATGGCAAGAACTAGCATAACACGACAGTGACCCGTAGTGGTGCACTCCTGACATGACCAACCTGACATGATAGTGGCCCGTCGTGGCATACTTCTGACAAGTACCGTGACATGATTTACCTTGATAACTTGATAGTGGCCCGTGGCAGCGCACTCCTGACTTGACTTGACTTGTAACTTGTAACTTGACTCGTATAATCAACTTGACACCGTGGGTGTTCCTGCTTGTTTGCTTGTGCAATCCACTTGTCTTGTCTTGTATCATGTCTAGGACGTGACTCCCTGGTTCCCACGGTCAGGGATTCATACTGAATATGGATTAGGCTAATGACTAGATCAAACTATAGTTCATGGAGAATTTCCAGTCACAGGCAATCTCGTTATCTGGGCGCTCTTAATTGGACTTGTAGCTTGCCGACGAGTAGAGCACATTTCCAGCGTACTGTCATGTGTTGCACCCTCTAAGTCACCTAAGGGTATATCGTCTCCGGGGCGATGTACCCAACCATACTCTCAACCCGCGGAAGGATAACTGGATGGTCTGCAGGGCTTGGGACTGGGAAATTTTCACTTGTATCTTGTTAGTAATTAGGCTTGTGATAACCCTAGTTAGTTAAAGTAGTAAGCCGTAGTAATTGCTTGGCCGCTTGTGAATGGATGATGTCTAGCCCTGTCTAAGTCTTGTCTAGTCCCTGTACCCTGGTACCCCTGAGCATGATTGTTTTACTTGCTTCAACAATAATTGGGTAGAGACAAGGTGCTATTCAGGCGAAAGGTTACAACCCCGGTCCTTGTTTGGTTTACGGGTTGTAACCTGGCTTCCGGAATGGTTCCATGTCCCTAGTCGTTTATTGTCTTGTTGTACTCTTTATTACTTGTACTTCTCTTTCATTTTCTTATGTTCTGTTATGCTGGCTTTTGTTCTTATTTCGTGGCCTCCTTTGTGGCACTTGCTCTTTCTGCTATTCAGGCGAAAGGTTACAACCCCGGTCCTTGTTTGGTTTACGGGTTATAACCTGGCTTCCGAAATGCTTCCATGTCCCTAGTCATTTATTGTCGTGTTGTACTCTTTATTACTTGTACTTTTCTTTCATTTTCTTATGTTCTGATATGCTGGCTTTTGTTCTTATTTCGTGGCCTCCTTTGTGGCACTTGCTCTTTCTGGGGTTTGACCCAGCTGGTTTTGTGTGGCCAGATTTCGGAGCAGCACCCGAGGATCTACCGAACCGCCAGCCCGATGGTGGCGACTAGAAGGAACCCGGGCTACGAGTGGGTTTTCTATTTTGTTTCGCTCACTCTATTGTAAAATTATTCTTTTGAGGCGTTTAGCCGACGAGCACCTGTTAGCTCGATGCACTTTTACTTACTGTCTGCCTACGGGCTGTAAACATGATTAACAAATCCTAGGGTTGATCATGTATGACTTAACTCTTGCTAGTCCTAGCATTTTGTACGACTAGCTTCATGATCAGCTGATATATAATACTTAGGACGCCTTTTATTGTATATTTGGTGGTCAAACATCTTGTGATTATATTATTTGCTTGAGATTGAGACAGTAGGCTTGACCTTAAGAGACTGTTGGCTTGTAGTAAACCCTCATATCTAGACAGCCGTGACCGTATAGCGAGATGGACTTCATTTCAATATACGTAGCTGGCTATGTTCGCCCCCGCTCTCCAGTATTCTGGGTCTGGGGCGTGACATGCACAAGCAAGGCTAGTCTATCTAATAATCAATTGCGCCAATCATGAATTAGACGAGTCCCAGCGGGACGCCCGTCATCAGTATACAGTAAATAAATATAAGCAGATACCGCTCCCTGCCCGTGTGGCAGATTTACAGTATCTGTGGAAACCAGCCGGCATGTCGGGGCACTAATTGTCCCAAGGATGGCTGCCATGTAAGAACTTGGAAATCTATTCTCTCCATGCAATCGTTATTTTATTTAACTTAGTAGTCCCTATGTTAATTGAAATCCCATGTCGTGGATCATGGTCATTCAAAATGAGTACTTTCGTACAGAGTACGATATGCATAACTCTACAACGATGTTCGTGCGGTTAGGTTGTAGGTCTTACATAGCGTAATGCAACAATCAAACCTAGCCACAGAATAATCATGCCTTGACTGTAAAGTACACATGCTGCTTTTGTAGAAAATCAGTTGAAGCCTGCACGTGTCCATATGCCAATATCCGAGATCGGGTAGTCGATTGCAATGGTTCATAGTTAATATGAACATGTCTCATTCAATTTCAATAAGACAACTAGCCAGTCTCTTAGTTCCAACTAGGAATGCATGATCAATCGTTAGTCAAGGTAACAATCATTATCAATTATGACAAGGCATGAAATTCAACTAGTATTCAGTATGGTCGAGTTTATAACTCTCAGGGTTATGTTCCAGTCATTCTGGGTATCCATAAACCAGTCGAGACACCGGGCACATTCCACACAAAAATATATATTAAAAATATTAACATATCATGATTATACCAAGTTCATATCAAAAAAGGCGTAAGGATATAATAGAAGAAATGCCATGCCGACATAAGGTGAATAAAGTATTGAGCAATAGGAACACCGAGGTTAGATTACGCCAAGGCTGATCTATGCCATGACTAGTTTACGCCAAAGCTTTACGCTAAGGCCACCGGTTCACGCCAAAGCTTTATGCTAAGGCAAATATGCGCATAAAGAAAGTACGTGTAAGGAGTGACATTGCGCGTAAACTTGTACGCGCAAGGGTCGAAGTTTACGTATGGATGAATACGCATAAAGGAAGTACGCTCCAATAAAGGAACAAAGTTGCGCATAAAAACTCGTCTTACGCCAAACCAAGGAGTACGCGTAAATAATAAAGTTACGCATAAAAACTCGTATGCGTAAAGAGTCCAAGTTTACGCATGAATCTTGTGTGCGTAAAGAATAACGTTACGTGTAAGACAATGTACGTGTAAAGGATAACGTTACGCGTAAAACAATGTATGCGTAAAGGAATACACCAAGCCAGAGTAGACTTGCGTAAACCGAATTCACGCTGACAAGAATGATAGTGGGCGTAGAGCTCGAAATTACGCGGACACGTAAAAACGTGGGCGTAGAGCCTGATATTATACGGGCACGTAAAAACGTGGGCATAGAGCTCGATATTATGCGGACACGTAAAAACGTGGACGTAGAGCTCGATATTACGCGGGCACGGGCGTAAAGCTCCTCCCGAACTCGAAATTCTATGGAACCTTCATTCCAGGCCGAAAAATAGGATTTCCATGGGTCAGAATGGCGGATAACACAATCTCAACAATCTGGAACGAATAAAACTTGGAAATAAGGAAGTTTGATATATCAAAACCAATGAAATCCGAAAAATAGTAATTTCTAGATCTACTAAAAATGAGACTTCAAAATGCAAAATGACAAGTTCTAAGCTATCTTAGAATCACGAGAGGAAAATAAATAAACCATAAAAAATATGGGTTCTCATGTGGAAGCAAGATGTACTTGTCTATGGGTTTGGTAGGTGGAGAGAGTTATGAGGAAGAAGAAGAGTGAATGAGAAGGAATAAGTAATGAAGAGAGAGAAAGGGATTGGGGCTTTAAATGGAATGATGGTAGGTAGGGAGTTAGGTTCGGTTCATGATGAACCATCAAAATTCGAAAACAAACCGAACCAAGCCAAACCCAAGAGCCGAAAATAAAATACAAAAAAATAATTAACAAAAAATTAAAGAAATTAAATACAGGACAAATGCATGATAAATATTAAATAAATACATTAAAGCAGTACACGTATTAAAATACGTATTCTGGGAACGGGGAGTGATAAGAAATTTCCCCAAATTGGACAAAAAAACTCAATGTAGCAATCATAATATAGGTCATTATACCCTAGTTCTTCCTCATATAGGTACTCCTAATCCATGGTGTTGGCCCATGTAGCCATGATCAACTTGATTTCGATAATTGACTTAAAACTCTGACTTTAATATGAAAAGACAAAAGACGATTACAGAAGATTGCAGCCGACATCATCAAGCAATTTTTCTACTTTATTATGTATTTTTTATTTCTTCAGTCTAGATTATTTGTGAGTCGAGATCACTGACAATTTAGAAGATTACCCTCACACAAACCTATTTTTGACCCAACCCAAACCAAACATCCAAAACCCTTGCTTAACCAAAAGTGGCCAGAAACCTACTAGCCGAACTCGGGCCAAGTTTCAGCCAAACTCGGACCGAACTCGATCCCCTTGGATCACTCCTAGTCAGCAGCTTATTCTCAGTCTTTTGGATCTCAAACGTTCAAAATTATGAACGTTTTCCTCACCGAGTTCTATCCGAACTCTGGTTCAAAAATACCTATAAATGGAGAAAATTTTGTCATTATATTCACTTAATCCATTCTTCATCTTTTCTATCTATTCTAAGCCTTGATATTATAAAGAGCTTTCAACCTTCCTATTTCAAGACAACTTCCATTCTTCTAAGTGCGAGTGGTTTCCGATTAGGAGTATTCAAGTTGTACAAGCTTGGAGTATAAAAGCTTTCTTCAGACGATGTTGAAGTTTGATCATGGGCTTTGGATTAAAACATGATAGTGTTGAAGTTGGTTTGTTCTTCGGAGTAAAGAACCTGGTGTAAACTCTATTTCAAATAATGGATTTAACATTGAGCAAAGTTTTCGAGACTGGACTAGTCCTCTCAGAGGAAAACTAGTATAAAATCTTGGTGTTTGTCTATTGCTTTCTTGTGCCTATTCACTTACTGCTTTACTGTAAACACTGCATTCAAGTATTTATTTATATCCACCTTTACATGCTTAATTTTTATTAGGAATAATTCTTCTGCTACCCGCTATTCACCCCCCTCTAGAGGTGCCATCGATCCTATAATTGGTATCAGAGCATGATTTTTCTCTAGTTGGATTAAATTCTCCTTTAGATATGACATCATTATACACTAGCAATGGTGAAGGCTAGTCTACAAATAGGCTACCCCTATTTGATGGCAAAACTACACATATTGGAAGACACGTATGAGCTTTTATCTTAAGTCTCTTAATTTTGATTTATGGTCAATTGTCATTGACGGTTATAAGAAACCACTTCCTATTGTTGTAGATGGGAACCTGTTTGAAAAATCACATGACAAGTATACTGATCATGAAAAGAAGCAAGCAAGTCTTGATGCAAAGTCTATCAATACTTTATACTGTGCTGTAGATAGAACAGAGTTTAATAGAGTATCAACATGTGTCATATCTTACGAGGTTTAAAACTTCTTGAGGTAACTCATGAAGGAACATCACAAGTGAAGGAGTCTAAAATCTTACGACTTACACAAGAGTATGAGGCCTTCAAAATGAAGCCTAATGCGACTATTACCAATATGTTTACTCATTTTCTAGATATTGTTAACCCTTTATCTTTCTTTAAAAAAAATACAACCATTATGAAAAGATTTGAAAGGTACTTCGTGGGCTGACCAAGAACTGGAATCCCAAGACAATGACCATTATTGAAGGGAATGATCTCACTACGATGACTCTCGAAACGTTTATGGAATTTTATGACACATGAGCTGGACCTTAAAGATTTTGAAGAGCCAGCACCAAAGGAGAAGACTATTGTATTCAAAGCACGCCATAAAACAGGCTCTGATGACAAAAGTGAGACAATAGCTCAGACAATGAGCAAATGGCCCTCATGACAAGGAACTTCAGAAGATTCCTGAAGTATGAGAAGGCTAATAAGAAGAAGAAAGATTCCAAAGACGACGAAGAACCAATCTGCTACAGCTGTAAGAAGACAGGTAATATAAAAAAAGACTATCCTGTTGTAAGAAAGAGAAGTAGATACGATCAGTCAGGCAAAAGAAGGACTGCGATAAAGAATTATGCTAATACCAGCATCTGTTATAAAAGTGAGGTGAGTGATTCTGAAGAAGAAGAAGAAGAAGAAGAAAAACCTCACAACACAGCAAAACCTATGCTTCATGGCTGCGAATGCTAAGGTAATTTTGAATCCTCTTTGTGAAGAATTTACATTTGATGAATTATCTGATGCCTTCACTGATCTACTAGAAGATCAAAGAAGATGATGGATATGTACAAAAGTGCCAAAAAGAGCTTAAAGCTGTATAATCTGAATTCTCTAAGCAATCTCGAATACTAGAAGATATTAGAGATAAGAATTCTTCTAATAACACAGATGAGATTTTTTCTTTAAAGTTGAGATTACATGACACTCTTGATAAGCTTGAGAAAGCATATCGAAAAAATGTAAAGCTCAATAATCTCTATGAACTAGAGAAAAAGAAGCATTATATTGCTGCACAGAGAATAGATGCACTCACGGCCAAGTACAATGAAGCTTGTGATTTCTCTAAAAAGTTAGAGATTAAATTGGGTAAACAGGTATTCAAGCTTGTAACTCAAGTGAACCCAAATCACAAGGCTAAACACAACACAACATGACCAACACTACTAGAACTGCTAGAAGTCATGCTTTCATATACAATTCCACACAAGAAGTCACATACGTTTTCAAAAGCTCATATACATGATCTTCAAACATTATCTAGCACTAACACTTCAGCTACATGTCATTATTGTGGTATAAGAGGACATATATCACTTTAGTGCAAGATTAGAAGCTTGTAGATATGCATATATATATTTGGGTTCCAAAAACTAACATATCTGGACCGTCAAGAAAGTGGGTACCAAAGGTTACATCTTCAACTTGCATTGTAGGTGGACCTTTCTCCTCCCACTAGAAGTAAATGGAACCTCAATAGTGGTTGCTCCAGACATATGACGGGCGATAACACTTTGTTTGTAACTCTATCAATGAAGAAAGAAGCCTATATCTCATTTGGAAACAATTTAAAAGGACATATAATTAGAATTGGCGACATAAGTACTTCTCCCTCTCCTATTATTAAAAATGTATGTTTAGTAACGGGATTAAACATAACCTGCTGAGTATTAGTCAGTTGACTGATCATGGTTATGGAATTAATTTTGTTAAGGATAAATATTTTGTTTATGATAAATCTTCTGGAAAACTTTTCTTTAAGGGAATAAGAAAGGACAACATATAAGTGTTATATATGTCAGAAAGTACTAACAGTACAAAAAAGTGTCTATACACATCTCAAGACGAAAGCTGGGTATGGCATATGCGTCTTGGACATGCCAACATGGATACTATTGCAAGACTGTCCATAAAGAAACTGGTAAGAGGCTTACCTGATATAACTTTCAAAAAAGATATAGTCTGTGCAGAGTGTAAAAAGAACAAGGCATCCAGATCATCTTTCAAATCAATAAACATTGTAGGTACCTCTAGACCACTTCAACTGTTACATATGGATTTGTTTGGACCAAGTAAAGTTGTCAGTCTTGACGGTAAGCTATATGCTTTCGTAATAGTTGATGACTATTCACGATATACCTGGGTTTATTTTCTTACAAATAAAAATGAGGCATTTTCAAAATTTTTGTCATTTTGTAAAAAGGTATAAAATGAGAAAGGATTTATGATTACTCATATTCGAAGTGATCATGGAGGAGAATTTGATAACAATGATTTTAAATCGTTTTGTGATTCGAATGGTTTAACACATGAATTTTTTTGTCCCAGAACTCCTCAACAGAATGGCATTGTGGAGAGGAAGAACAGAACTCTTGGCGAAATGGCCAGAGTTATGCTTAACTAGCATAATCTTCCAAAGTATTTTTTTGGCTGAACCTGTTTATACAGCATGCCATATTTTGAACATAGTTCTTATCAGACCTCCAAGAAGACTCCTTATGAATTATAGTTCGATAGGATTCCTAATATCAACTATTTTAAAGTGTTTGGTAGCAAATATTTTATCTTAAACTGTCACGACCCGCACCCGCTTTTGGAATGTGAGTACGTGTCCAAGCTCAGTCTATATCGAATCATCGACGGTAGTATACTGTCTATGACAAAAATGGTCCGTACCAAGTACACGGTTCACATATATCATCCACAACTAAGTCATGACAAAGAGGTTAACTTAAAGTCTCAATAATAATTAAAGAAAAATCTACTACAACTCAAGATAGTCTCAGGAACAAACCCGCTAAAAATAACTCATAAAACAACAAGAGCTAAAGTCCTCTAAGCTCACTAGCTAAGTATAATATGAAGAAGCATAAGAAAGAAATATGCTACTCTGTATCAGTAGAAGCAACAGACACATTGGTAACGTCAGTGTCACCAAGATACGTACCATAAACCACAGGACAAACCACGTTGTCTAAAGCTGAAAAATAGTTATCTAGTCAGGATTGGAGCACGATCACCATAAACTATATTACACAATATAATATACAAGCATAAAGAAACAATAATAAGGAAGATAAACTATAGACATAACACGATATGATAAGAAGAATACTACTATGACATGATAACAGTATGAAGTAGACTCGACAAACGATAACCAATATAGAAACATTGATCAAGGCACATGTACTGTGTGTTCTAGAATACAAGTATTCCATATATGGACGGGTTAGGACATCCGACAGTCGGTACGTGAGGTGCAACGACTGCTATCAACATTGACATTGGAGAAAATTTGTACAATGCATAGACCACATGCATACTAGTCGTATTTCCCCTCCTGACTCCCTCACAATTAAACATGATCCCTTGACATTAACTTTGACTTAAACATTGAACATTGAACATTGAACAAAAACATTAAGTGAACATGTACGGTCATGGTAACAAGTATAACTCTCGTGCACCAATGTTATCAAAGATAAGACTAACAGTTTAAAAAAAAATAACATGCAGCATAAAATAAAGGTAACATAGGTCATAGTGATACTTGCCTTGCTCCGCTAGATGATGAAGTCCTAACTCCAGACGTCGTAGATCGATCTACCCTGTCACATAAATAATCATAAGTTAGATATGAAAATCCCACTCTAAAAACTCTAGAAAGTGGCTAATGGTTTAGCATAACTAATTATATTTAATTCTGGAATAAATCATCAAAAAATCTAATATAATCTAATATAATTCTGAAATAAAAATTAAACACAAGTTGTTGGCGCAAAAAAGTCACAGTTTCCAATTCGGGACCCGTGGTATGCAAATCGAGGCACATCGTTGACTAAGTAGTCAAACGTCATGAGGTCAAGGACTTACGTGTGCATTCTAATAGATTTCAGTGTCACGAATGCACTGGAATTGACCGTGCCATAAAATCACGATTTGGTCAAAAGATATTACCATTATGGCTAATAGTGACAAAATCGATTAATCGTCGACCAAAACTGAGTTCTATGAATTAATTAAAATATTAGATAAATTTATTAATTTCTGTAGAAATTCTAAGTTGTAGATCTCTGTGTCACGACCCGCACCCTGATTAGGGGCACGAGTACGTGGTTACGTCCAGCCTACACCGCAGAATCGGCGGTAGAACGCTGTATAGGTCGTCTATAAATACTACAACTAGACAAAATATAAGGGTACCTGTCATCTCCGTACGGAGGTATAATATGGCATAACTCAATCACAAGACAAACTAGGATAAATAGCACGAAAAGGAAATATGATAGAAAGGAAAAACTGGAAAGGAATTTAAGATCCAACACAAGCTCAGAGATATAAACACATCACAGAAACTCAAAATATACTATAAAACTATAGTCTGAAAATACTAGCTGGATCGCAGTCCAGGCAAACCTATCTAACAGTCTAAACAGGGACTATATCATCTATGGGCTCCAGGGGTAATGTCTCATCAAACTCTATCCTGGCCATACCCGTAAAAGGTAGAGCAATCAGCTAACATGTACTCTTTAAACATCAACGGTTATCCTTTCAGGAAAATAAGCAAGTACAAGCACTAACAGACTTCCATATGAATTGACAAATTTTATAAGGGACAATTATAATGAAATACAAGACAAAGATATAGGATGACTTGGAAGCTATTCAAAAGCCGAGTTACAACCCGTAAACCAAACAAGGACCGGGGTTGTAATCCTTCTCCCGAACAGAACTTAGCCTCCAATCAAGGTTTAGCATAAGTTCATGTAGAACATGTGAGTAATGAATATCATAACATGATAAAAAAAGTACTGAATGTAGAACTGAGCAGGATATATGATGTGATAAAATAAATATAAAATGTGCCATGAATTATTAGAGGGTTATGTGATCGGCTTGGAAAAGTTAAAGAACAGGCTATCCACTTGGCCCGACAATCACATAAAAATCACTGGAAAGGGTCATGCCGACCAACCTGGATAACGAGCACAAGAAATAAGATCTCGCTACACCCTACGTGAGGTGAGAGTGGCGCAAGCACAATAATATAGTGACAGGGTGGCTTTGATCACATAGCCCGTAATAATTTTCCATCTCCGAATAGTATAATGGATCCGGACATGACACGTCATGACACGGGATTCCCTAAGAGGGTAGCTACTCCCTCTCAAGAATCGGTGTCTATACAAGTACATAAAATAAGACAGGAAATGTACCAATATACCAAAAAAATCCAGGAACAACATCTCATGTCACGATCCGACATATACTAGTTCGTGAACCATCGTGTCGAAAAATCAAGTAAGACACTACAACTGGATCGGATATAGCAGATATCAAGACAATAAAAACTATCAGTGAATGTACTCGCCTGCAGTCCTGAGCTGTGAAATGGGGTCGATGCTCAGAGTGATGCCACAAACCTAAAGATGAGATATATATATAAGCTAATTAGGGTTCAACAGTGTTAAGCATGACTATATAGTATAAGCTATGTAATATAGGTCAATCTCAGTCCAACTAAGTCAAACTAGGTCACACTGAGTCACACTGAGTCACACTAGGTCACAGGAAGTCAAACCAAGTCAAACTAGGTCAAACTGGGTCAAAGGTTGACTTACTGTTGACTTTTGATCAACTGGTCAACTCTAGGTCAAACTAGGCTAATGTTGACTAACAGTTGACTTTTGGTCAACTGTTCAACTCTAGGTCAAGTTCTAGACATTTCTAAGCCAAGTGTTGAATGATAGTTGACTTTTAGTCAAAAGTAGTCAAACTTGGTCAACCGATGTCAAAACTAGCCTAAGCATACTATTCCTAATATTTACCTACCAAGAACCATATATTTTGGTCAAACATGATCAACTAGGGGTGAGCATTCGGTTAATTCGGTGTAAAACCGAACCGAATAAGAAAAACCGAATTCGACCGAACCCGAATAAAAAAAACCGAAACCGAACCGAAACAACTTAAAACCGAAGTAAACCGAACCGAATTAAATCGGTTCGGTTTTCGGTGTATTCGGTTCCCATAAATTTTTCAGCAAGCTGGCCATGCTCACAAGCAAAGCCCAAGAAAAAACATAATTATTATCAATTAAACTTTTTGTCGGGCAAAGCCCAAGCAAAAGCCTAAAAGCCTGCTGGCCATGCTCACAAGCAAAGCCCAAGAAAAAACATAATTATTATCAATTAAACTTTCTGTCGGATAAAGCCCAGGCAAAAGTCTAAAAGCCTGCTGGCCATGCTCACGAGCACAGCCCAAGCAAAAGCCTAAAAGCCATGCTCAAAGTGACATGCTATAACTCCCTTTTATAAGGGAGTGTTGCTCCTCTTCCTCTTGATGTTTCCGATGTGGGACTAAAATGTTCTTTGAAATAAATTGTTAAAGGGAGTGTTGCTCCTCATCAGCTCAGCCTCCTCTTGTTTTCGATGTGGGACTAAAATGTTGTTTGGTATAACACAAAATAAATTGTTAAAGGGGAGGGGAACGGTGGGAATCGAACCCCTAACCTCCTGCACACTATCATTTGCTCACTACCAACTGAGCCATCACAAGCTTTTGTTACAAAGTAGAATCTTGTTATATATATTTCTTGTTATTCGGTTTTCGGTTCTAAACCGAAACCGAACTCCAAAACCGAAACCGAAACCGAATAAGGAATTTTAGCATTTTCAAAACCGAAACCGAACCGATTATTTTTAAAACCGGACAGAATTTCTTATTCGGTTCGGTTCGGTTCGGTTTTCGGTTCAAAACCGAATAATGCTCACCCCTATGATCAACTCTAATCTAAGAATTAAAATATTAAGTTGTACCTCGTTATTCGTACATCAAAACCTACAACACGTAAATCGAGATAAAATAATCAACGGTAAGGTTAATAATCTTATCACAGTGATCCAAATGATCATCTTGCCAATTTTAGCGATATGAGATCACTGGAATCGACTGATCTCAGTTTCGTTGTACTAATTCCGAAATACAAACTTAATAAGAATTAATTATAATATAAGGTTAATACACAGAGAAATATCTACAAACATTGTCGGATGATGAAACAAACATCACCAACGTGTCTAGAATGGTCAAATCAGCTATGATGGCCTATCCATAAGTCCAATTTGGACACAGGGGCAAAAAGGTAATTTTGGGTCAAAACGGTATTCGTGTCGGACCCACTTTGCATCGAAAAATGTACAAGAATACTAGTCCACTAAACCTAACAAATTATATGTCCACGAATTCAGAATAACGATACAAACCCAACGGTATATCCAGAATTGGATTCCGTTGACCCGATCTCAAATTGGTCTGTTGACTAGGAAATTAAAATTCTGATTTACACAAAAAAGCGTGTCGAAGCTAATGTCCTCAAAACTCAGCAAATTATATGTCAACGAGTCCAGAATGATGATACGAACTCAATGGTATATCCAGAATTGGATTTCGTTGACCCGATCTCAAATTGGTCCGTTGACCAGGACATTAAAATTCCGATTTGCACGAAAAAGCGTGTCGGAGCCAATGTCCTCAAAATTCAGTAAGTTATATGTCAACAAGTCCAGAATGACGATACAAACTCAACGGTATGTCAAAAATTGGATTCCGATGAGCCGATCTCAAAATGACCCGTTGACCCGGATATTTGTATCCTTCTTGTATCGAATGCGTGTCGGAACCAATGTCCATTAAAACCTAGCAAATTATATATCAACGAGTCCAGAATGACGATATGAACTCAACAGCATATCCGAAATTGGATTTCAATGAGCCGACATCAAAAAGTCCCGTTGACCCGAACTGTGGGGCCCGCTTTGCACCGAAATACGTGCCAGAGCCCACGTCCTCCAAATCTAACAAACTTTATATGAAAATGTGCCAGAACGACGCCACGAGTCTACTGGTGGTGTCAGAAATTGAATCCGGTGCCCCGGGTCCAAAAATAGAATTTAACAAGTTGGAAATTACGAATTCGGATGGCCAACTTTGGCGTCGAATTCAACCAATCAAATGTGCTCACAATGAAACGAAACTTAAGAGGTAGGAAGAGGGTTATATCAGCTGCGCATAGGAACCAATGGCATTCCAGACGGAGCTGCGATGGAGGAGATACGAACCGACGAAGTTAGCTCCATAAAACTGTCCAAAAATAACATAATTTAAAGCGTCAACTTGGTGGCCGATTTTGATGTATCAAACCGCAAAATTAACGGACGAAAATTGAGGGGAGTAAAAAGTGATAAACCGAGATTGTGACGAAGCAAAGAGTTCGCCGATCTAACGGTCGGATTTCCCAAAAAATGTGCGCGAAGTCGCTACAACGAGGCACCATTTCTGGATCTATTCCAAGCGTGTCACGACGGGATCTTGTGCAAATGCACAAATCGCCTAGACGGCGCGTCCCGGAGGACGGTGGTCGCCACGGGAAGGTGCGCCCAGCCCACATACAGCCCGGTGAGGCTTGCCGGCGACGTTGACGGACGCGACGGCACCGTGGCTGCTGTGCATGCGCACACGCTACTGCCGCTCGCTGCTGCTACAAGCCGATGCAACAACTGCTGCTGCTCTATGTAGTAGCTGCTGCTGCTGCTGCTGCTGCTGCGCACGACGACGCGACGGCAGGGCGGCGATGGCACGGCGGTGGTGCCCGACGACAGTGGAAGTGGCGTTGATGATGGTAGTGGTGTTCATGGTGGTGGTGGTATGTGGTGATGAAGATGGTGATGGTTAGGATGATGATGGGGGTGGTTGTGATGAAGAGTATGATGTGGAGGAAGGAGGCTGAAGTCGAGGATAGTGGTGATGGTGGTGTCGGTGTGGTGGTGTTCGGCCGTGGAGGAGTAGGGGGAGGTGGCTGTTGTTGCTGTTGAAAGAAATAGTAGGGAGAGAGGGTGAGGAACTAATGAAGAAAGAGAGAAAGAACATTAAGAAGAGAGAGAAAGAGAATAGAAATTTTGTACATAAATTTTAGGGCCGGCCACATGGAGGGGTTGTGTTTGTGTGAGTGTAGGAAAAAGTTGTGTGGTGTGGATGTAATGTAGTAGAATGGAAGGCTAGGATTATATGGGGATTAGATTTTACTCTAGGGATTTAATTAAAGAAGGGGTTGTAAATTAAATATTAAAAATGGATAGACTAGGTATTCAATATTTGTAGAAAAATGAGTGTGTAGATATTCACGAAGGGGACAACATGAAACTTGGGTTTGGTTCGGTTGAGCCGGGTCGGGTCAAAATCGGATTTGGTGCAATAATTGAATTAAATAGGTATTTATGATCATGGATAAATAAGTAGCATGCGGGGGCTCAAATAAATGGGGTGCAAGT
This sequence comes from Iris pallida, assembly GCA_029216955.1. Classification (NCBI taxonomy): domain Eukaryota; kingdom Viridiplantae; phylum Streptophyta; class Magnoliopsida; order Asparagales; family Iridaceae; genus Iris; species Iris pallida. The sequence goes on from JANAVB010015599.1 coordinate 4,883,951, forward strand.
GTCATGTGGGTCGTAGGCTTCATGTGGGCCATGTCCATATTTTGGGTCGACTAGGTTGGATCGATGTCGGGTCCCGAAATTAAATTGGAAGTCGGGTCACATTCTACGGTGGATAATTAATCGGCCTAAATTAACTCAAAAGTTGTGCGAAGCAAATGAAGCACAATATGGTGTGTCTGAGTGGGACACGAAGGTCATGGGTGTAGGGCGTCTCGAGTAGATCATGCATGAGAAGTTGGTTTCGAGGAAACGACTAGTCTTGTCCTCCTAAATTAAAAGTCACGGTAACGTGCATATGATGATCAAAGATAAAAGTGGAAAAATTAATTAATAATTAATTAATGATCAAATGGTCTAAATTGACCCGAAGTTGTGTGAAGCAAAAAGAGTACAAGGGAACAAGTTTGGGTGGGACATGATTTATCAATATGAAGGTAATCTTGTCTACTACACACTGATGAAGAGAGTTTCCAGAGATTGGCATCTCTGACGCTCCAGAAGTCGAAGTCACAGAAAAGAATATTAAATCAAATAATAATCAAATAATAATATCTATTACAAATAATTGATTTATAAAACTGAAAAAAAAATAAGCCCTAAATTCAGGGGGCTTACACTCTGTGTCAGCTTTCCAAAATTCAAACAGTTCATGATTCTGATTCATGGTGCTCCCGGAATCTCAAAAATACCAAAACGTGTCAAATTTTGGACAACTAGCACTCTACAAATTTTCCAAAAATTTTGGTTTAGAATTTATGAAAACTAATTAGATATTCAGAAATCTAACCTCGATACGTTTCTAACTAAAAAATGGCACACGAAAAGGACATCTATGTTGATCGTAACTGCCTTGTGAAGTTGGAGGATCTTCAAGATCAAACCACAAAGGAGGGTGGAATAATAAACTACGGTTTCGAATTTAATACATATACATAGGAGAGAGAGAGAGAGGTAGTGGCTGAGTCAACTGGGCGCCGACAGGTGGGCCAGGGGTGGCTGACTGGGTTGTTGACCGTGTAAATACTTATTTTAATTTCAGAAAATTATTAAAAATTTATTTTAACTCCAAATAAATTCAAATAAATCATAAAAAGTCCAAAAAATTTCCAAAAAATTCTAGAAACTATTACTATTTATGTTAGCCTAAATAAAAAGTTTAGCATGTAAATCTCTTTGTGTGACCCAATAGTAAATCCCAAAAGCCTATAGAAAAATAAATTCTATAGATTTTAATTATTCCAAAATTTCCAAAAAATTAAAAATTTATAGAAAATATTTCTAACTATCTAGGACTTAAATAAAAATATTTGATCATAAATGCACCCGTGTGTCCTATAAAAATTCTCGAAAGCTGATAAAAATAATAATTCTATAGATTAAAATTATCTAAAAATTACCAAAAATTCTAAAAATTCCAAAATAATAAAACAACATATATGGGACTATCTTGGGACCCTAGGGGCTATATGTGACATAATATTAACATATATCACCTTTAGACCTAGGTACATACTATTGCGATTTCAAAATTAAATTTCCACAAAAATCCCTATTATTTTCTATTTTTTTAGTTATCAATCAAAATAGAAATTTTGGTAGAGGATGCTACAACATACCACCCTTAAAATATTTTTGTCCTCAAAAATCAAATGTCACTAATAGTATAATACAATATACAACTCCTATAAGCAATCTAATGATAACTCTTAGGCTAAATCATGGAGATAATGGTTGAAAAAGTCCAAAGAAAACTAAATCAATAACATCTAACCAACTAAGCTTACCCTCTTACTCTTACGGATCACATGTATCAACTATTGCTAACTAAAATGAACGAAAAGACATGGTTAAAACGATAGATGCAAACATATCGAGGAAATTATGGACTGAATCAAGCAGGATGTATAAGAGAGACGATGATGGAAGACTCATTGGGTTGGAAATTCTATTTACGGATGATAACTCTCCTAGAAGTTATTCTAAATATATTTTTAATTCTATTCATAGGATCACGGCTAGTACTACTAAGTTGAAGTACTAACCATGAGTTTGTAACCTTATGCGAAACCTGACCTGCATGGGCCACCATAAAAATTTGTCACAACCCGCACCCGCTTTTGGAATACAAGTACGTGTCCAAGCCTAGCCTATTTCGTAAGTTCGGCAGTAGTACGCTATCTATAATAACAATGTCTATAACAAGTACACGGTTCACATATATCATCCACAACTAAGTCATGACAAAGAGATTAAACTTAAAGTCTCAATAAATAATTAAAGAAAAATCTACTACAACTCAAGATGGTCTTGAAAACAAACCCGCTAAAAATAACTTATAAAACAACTAGAACTAAAGTCCTCTAAGCTCACTAGCTAAGAATAATACGAAAGAGCATAAGGAAGAAATATGCTACTCTGAATCGGTAGAAGCAACCGGTACATTGGTAACGTCAGTGTCACCAAGATACGCACCATAAACCTCGTGACAAACCACGTCATCTAAAGCTGAAAATAGTTATCTAGTCAGGATTGGAGCAAGATCACCATAAACTACATTATACAATATAATATAGAAGCTTGAAAAAACAATAATAAGGAAGGTAAACTATAGACATGATACGATATGATAAGAAGAATACTACTATTACATGATAACAGTATGAAGTAGACTCAACAAACGATAACCAATATAGAAACATTGATCAAGGCACGAGTACTGTGTATTTTAGAATACAACTGTTTTCCATGTGGACGGGTTAGGACATCCGACAGTCGGTACGTGAGGTGCAATGGCTGCTATTGTAATGTCCCGCTCCGTACGGTACATTATGATGATTCGTTGCCTCGAAGAATTACGTTGGCCAAAGTTAAGCTTTGAGTCGATTGGAATCTATGAATCGAATCGATGCAAAGGATAAGTCCCATTTGAGCAAGTGCTGAATTTAGTTGATCTGGTGTGCAGGCTATGCTTTTACGTTGGACGATAAGGAGTTGACATTTTGCCTTATTCAGTGAAGTGTCCGCGAAACCAAATCGTGGCCTTGTAACGGATTATGGCATGGACATAGTAGGCCAAATCAACCGAGTAGTTCAAAGGAATGGCTAAGTCCAAGAGTTAGCTATGCGACCAGGTTATGGAAATCGAGCCGCATCAACTCAGCAGAACGATAAGGCGTATCGACTTAAGGTGGGCAGGTTCTTGTCTCTCTCTCCCTATTCCTTCACGTCTAATAAAATATATTCTTGTATGCGTGCGTAAGTTACCATTAAGTAACCGAGCGTGGCTCGGACGGTTACGGGTCTAAGTATATGTTGAACATTAAGATAGAACATTGAATAATTGAAGCGACGTGTATCAAATATACGGGTCGCGGTAGGGCAGTGGTGGTAGGACATTGAAAGACAACATCGAGATGTGTACCACGTGCACGGCTCCGAGAACATTGAATACTAAGTCAAGAACATTGATTATGGTGTTAAGCATGCCCTCGTTCACGAAAGCTACGAAATGACTAAGTAACAACGGAACCACGATTATGTGAATAACTATGAATGCAACGCGTTGAGTATGAGTACGAGATGTCTAAGTCGTTGGGCGTCGTGCATCAATACGAATGTGTTGGGGCATAACACCAAAGGGACTTAAGAAAGAGATAGATATGTTTATGTTTATGGAACGTGAGATTTGTTGGAATGTATGATTTGTATGTTATAGCACGTATTACATGGTCAATGGACTCGGATGGCCCGTGCACGGGTTCGGCTTCCCTCGGACGGTTACGACCGGGGCATCGGGACCGTTCGGCCTAGGAGGGAATTATGTATGATATTTATGGTGTACATCATTCGGACGGGTTACGATCGTCCAGTGTTGTGATAAGCTATAATATCAGTAAGTTTAGGATTCTTTGGATATTGGGCTAGCAACCCGTATCGAAGAGATCATAGGCTTACACATAAGGATGCCAAGTTCATTACGGTGCGAAACACCGTGACCTTTATATAGATAGGACCGGTGGGCAGAGATTAGAGTTGGGTACAGGCGCAGGGCCTGCTACCCTTATGCATATGGCTATGTTTATGGTTGGTTGCGTGAATATTATAATTTCTTATGTTAAGTTCTAACCACTGCAGGCTAGGGAAAAAAGGACAGAGAGGAGCATGCACTATGTTTATATTCATATTATGGCTAACTATATCTGTCGCAGGGACACAGTATCGGACACATTTATGATAAGTTGCTATGCATGAATATTGCCATGAAACTGATCCTAAGGCTAAATAGAAAGATCACAAATTAAGATGTATGTTTCACTAAATATATTTAGTGTTTGGTTTGGGTGCGAGCGGGTCTTGATCAGTGTGAAGAGAGGACGAAAGCACTAATCTCCCACTAGTTTGTGTGGAGGTTCAGTATTATGATCAGCTCAGGACGGGGATTGGCTTGGACGTGTCGAGGCATGGAGTCCTTAGCGTTTCAAGAGGAGCTACCGCATAGGTGTTTGGACTTGCGACATGGAGATGTTCGGCCGAAGACTACTTGGTGGCTATAAAGAGGCATAATGTATGGAACAATATAATCCTTTGTGAGCTAGAGAGATCATGAGCGTTGTAGCCAATTGGCATAATATGTTAGGCTATTTAGAGCCGTTATAATCTTCATTTTGTTATCAATAAAAGAGATTCTTATGTTATACTTTGTTTTCTTCCGCTGCTTATGTTATCAATTTGAGATAAACACTATATGAACCTGTTATCTTGCCTTGCACGAGCGTAACCCCAGGCTCGTGTGGCATCATGTCCCAGCAAAAACGATAAATTCAGATGAAATCTAGTGAGGACGAACGATTTCCCGGATCGGAGCGTGACAATCAGAGCGGTTCCATCCTCTGGACCGTGCATGAATCTCTTTGACCCTCAGTTGTTTCGCTATCGAATTCAGTTAACTCTAAGTTGTTTCTGCAACCGTATGGCTCATGGATCTGCTCGACGCTATATTGGATGTTCCATACAATAAGTTTATATTAAGTGCGTACGTCTGCCACAAGTATGTCGTGACTATTATGCTATCTCCGGGTGCCATCGGAGAATGTTGGTTGCACGAAGTGCAACGAGTTATAAAATTTTGGTCGTACGAAGTGCAACGAATACGATGATGTTGGTTGCATGAAGTGCAATAATATACGTATTGTGGATCGCACGAAGTGCGAGGAGTTATGTGTTGTTGGTCGCACAAAGTGTAAAGAGATACATGTTATCGGTTGCATGAAGTACAATGAGTCGATATATGAGGCAATGCGTATTATATTTCTATAAGAACGGTTATGTGTTGTTGGTTGTACGGAGTGCAGCAAGTCGTTAATCGTTTGTTGCATTGGCACAATGAGTCAACATGGTAGGATACGTGTTGTATGGCTATGCTGATGGATAGCGATATGTTGCACGAGATTGAGTAAAGACCTTAAGTATCGAGAATGAGTTGTTGTACAAGTTACAACGAGTGAGATTGGAAGATCGCGGATGCGATAGTAACGAGTCGAGTTGGTCGCTAAGTCGAGTTGAGTAGACGAACATGTATGTTGGCCGAATGTCACGTTGAGCTTCAAATAAGCGAATGTTGCGTATGTGACTGATATGATCGCTAAGGCACGGTTAGATTTGAATGAAAAGTTGAACTTGAGCGAACGATAGGGCATGTTGGTCCAGTTGTTGTGCCAACTCGAGTAAGAAGAACTCTAGAGCTGGGATCGGAAAGATCGCCACGGGATAGTTAACTTAAAATAGATGTCGGACCTATGCGAAGTGTGATGTCGAGTAATGACTTGATTTTGAGTGGTATATGCAATACCAATTATGCGATCAGTATAGAGAAGCATTGTATGGAGAACGATAGGCTCAATTTTGGAATGGTGTATACAATACCACTTAGCGATAGTTATGTTAAGCCGCTTGGTGACTTACAATAGACTACATCGAGACGATTGTGTCGATTAGGATAGGTTTGTCCCCAACGGACGAAATAGTGCCGAGCCTCGAATAGGAATGATTCGATAAAAGTCGATATGAGTATGCCTCGATGAATTGAGTTGAACGATTATGTGCGAAGTCGTACCTAGGGATGATACGTCGGACGAGGATTCGTTAAGTGTAAGTCGAACGATAGGCTGAGCATAGCGAAGGAATATTGTGTTGAGGAAATAGTCGGCCCGCTCAAGATTATGTTGATTTGGTACGAAAACTTATTCGAAATGAGTTGAGTAGGTACGAAGTGATCGTGCAAACAAATTTGAGTTAGTGCGATGAGTCGGTAGCACGATTTAGAAGTGCGAGTTAGGGATATGAGAATGGATATGTGAATTGGAAATTGTGTCACGATTACGGTAGTTAGTTACAACTGAATAGATCTTGATGCGTGCTAGACTTGATTCGTATTTGAGTTCAGATAATGACAGTGATTGCAACGAATTGGAGCTTATGAGAGAGAAAGATGTTCAAGTTATGCATAACGACGATGGTATTGAGGCGTATCAAAGACGATATACAATAACTCGAGGATTGGATGAATAAGATGCAAGTTAAGTTGATGGTAGTTGGATGATGACGGTAGGATGCTTCGAGAATTTGAGAGTAGATGGATATTACTTGGATGCAAATGAGAGTGTCTGGATTGTTTCGAGGATAACCACAATGTTGATATTCTTGTCTTATGCGAGTGCAACTCCAGTATCGCACATGCGTCATGCCAAATTAGGACGATCATTCCGCGTAAGCGCTGGTATGGTGATTCATCCAGCGGGGATGGTTGAACTTACAAGGCATGGCAAATTGGATTTGACTTGTGGTTTGATGCGAAAGTTGTTCGAGGATGGTTTTGATGAGTGTGAAATATGTCAAACTATGATCACGGATAGGTAAACTCGGACTTGACGCGAGTAGATGTCATACAACTAGGAAAGATAGTCGACGGTAATACATGAGTGATTCGAGTAGTAACGGCATGTAATGTTCATAAGTGATTCAAGTAGTTAACGGCGCATCAGTTACACGGGGGTAGATAAATTATGGATTGGTATGTCGGATTGGGTAAAGTCCCTCCCATAGGAATTTTTGGAAATTGATTTGGCTCTGCGATAGGATATAGCATGGTTCGTTGTAACTGTCCCTCATTGATGATCTTCAATTATTGAGCATAGTTTCGCGGCAGATGACCCTAGAAGACTTGACCGCCAAATCAAGTAAATGTTGAAGTCCCATAGGATGACCCAATGAAGTCGCATAGAGATTTTGTCGAGGATGAGGAATGATGTAGTGCATGTTGAGGATAAGTCTAAGCGAGTGAGTATCGTGTTTCAAAAGTTAGCGAGTAGTCTTTGACTAGAACGATATGGTCAGAAAAGGAAAATTATGATCGATCGAATAAGTATAAAAATAGACTTGGTTGGTCGATGATCGAATAGATGTTGTAGAATGTACTTAGCATAGGGATGCGGTAAGGCGATTGCAAGAATTCTGCAATGTACGAGAGCGACGGATAGTAGAACGACCCTATGAGTTGTGTCGTAGATCGGCTTGAGTAACGGTTAGGCTATGTGTGTTGAACGCGCTATCTATGTTATGAAACGAACTAGTCGGGATTGATTCAAGAATTGAGTAAAGGGTTCGTACTCGGTCGAGAATAGGAGATGGACGTATCGTAAGAGACCTTGGGTCAGAAAGATTATTGCCTTTGAGCATCGTAGACTCAAGTAGACCTCTTGTGTCGGGAGAGATTAAGCATGATGTCTGGATAAGTTATCTAGCGGGGGTATCCCCAGATGCGATGCATAGGCAGTTCGAGAACGTGGGTCGTGTTGGGATAGTTGTGTGCGAGACTTAGTACGGATTGTAGGCAAAGAAATTTGTGACATGTTGGACTTAGTCCATGTCGTTAAGGCCAAATGTTATGAATGATTGGATGAAAGACTTGAGTTATGTGAGAGATAGGAAACGATTCGGCGAGTAGGCATTGTGGAGAATTATTGCGATCGGATGCACAAAGACTTGATACAGTGTGAGTGTTAGGTGGCCAGCAAGAAACTTATGAGATCGAACTAATAGTTTCGAGTTAAGTTATGTGCAAGATGTTGGAAGATGATCGCATGTTATGGAATAAACATACGAGGAGTATTTTGGGAATAGGCGCTAAGATATGACTAAGTCGAGTACGGACTGATTGGTGCTTGAGGATTTAAGTTGAGCTTGTTAGTTGTCTCGATATCCTATAACTAAGCTTGGCTGAAATGCATATATTGGTGGGATGCCTAAAATATGTGTATGATCCAAACTAAGTTGTATGATTCCAACGATAATAGCACGAGATCGTGAAACGATCTAGCGAGATACTTAGATTAAGTGTTGGTTTCGGTTCGAGGACGAACCTTGTTTTGAGTGGTATATTATGTAATGCCCTCCGCTCTGTATGGTACATTATGATGAGTCATTGACTCGAAGAGTTACGTTGGCCAAAGGTAAGCTTTGGTTCGATTGGAATCTATGAATCGAATCGATACAAAGGATAAGTCCCATTTGAGCAAGTGCTGACTTTAGTTGATCTGGTGTGTACGCTATGCTTTTATGCTGGACGATAAGGGGTCGACATTTTGCCTTATTCAGTGAAGTGTTCGCGAAACCAAATCGTGGCCTTGCAACGGATTGTGGCATGGGCACGGTAGGCCAAATCAACCGAGTAGTTCAAAGGAATGGCTAAGTCCGAGAGTTAGCTATGCGACCAGGTTATGAAAATCGAGCCGCATCAACTCGGCAGAACGACAAGGCGTATCGACTTAAGGTAGGCGGGTTCTTGTCTCTCTCTTCCTATTTCTTCATGTCTAATAAAATATATCCTTGTATGCGTGCATAAGTTACCATTAAGTAAGCGAGCGTGGCTCGGACGGTTACGGGTCTAAGTATTTGTTGAACATTAAGATAGAATATTGAACAATTGAAGCGACGTGCATCAAGTGTATGGGTCGCGGTAGGGCGGTGGTGGTAGGACATTGAAAGATAATATCGAGATGTGCACCACGTGCACGGCTCCAAGAACATTGAACACTAAGTCTAGAACATTGATTATGGCGTTAAGCGTGCCCTCATGCACGAAAGCTACAAAATGACTAAGTAACAACGGAACCACGGTTATGTGAATAACTATGAATGGAACGCGTTGAGTATGAGTACAAGATGTCTAAGCCGTTGGGCATCGTACATTAATACAGATGTGTTGGGGTATAACGTCGAAGGGACTTAAGAAAGAGATGGATATGTTTATATTTATGGAATGTGATATTGGTTGGAATATACGATTTGTATGCTATGGCACGTATTGGATGGTCAATGAACTCGGATGGCCCGTGCACGAGTGCGGCTTCCCTCGGATGGTTACGACCGAGGCACCGGGACCGTTCGGCCTAGAAGGGAATTATGTATGGTATTTATGGTGCACATCATTCGGACGGGTTGTGACCGTCGAGTGTTGTGATAAGCTATAATATCAGTAAGTTTGGGATCCTTCAGATATTGGGCTAGCAACCCGTATCGAAGCGATCATAGGCTTACACATAAGGATGTCAAGTCCATTACGGTACAAAACACCGTGACCTTCATATAGATAGGGCCGGTGGGCAGAGATTAGAGTTGGGTGCAGACACAGGGCCTGCTACCCTTATGCATATGGCTATGTTTATGGTTGGTTGCGTAAATAGTATGATTTCTTATGTTAAGTTCTAACAACTGCAGGCTAGGCAAAAAGGGATGAAAAGGAGCACGCACTATGTTTATACTCATTTTATGGCTAACTGTATCTGCCGCAGGGACATGGTATCAGACACATATATGATAAGTTTCTATGCATGAATATTGCCATGAAACTGATCCTAAGGCTAAATAGAAAGATCATAAATTAAGATGCATGTTTCACTAAATATATTTAGTGTTTGGTTTGGATGCGAGCGGGTCTTGATCAGTGCGAAGCGAGGACAAAAGCACTAATCTCCCACTAGTTTGTGTGCAGGTTCAGTATTATGATCAGCTCGGGGCTTGGCTTGGACGCGCCGAGGCATGGAGTCCTTAGCGTTTCAAGAGGAGCTACCGCATAGGTGTTCGAACTTGCGACATGGAGATGTTCGACCGAAGACTACTTGGTGGCTATAAAGAGGCATAATGTATGGAGCAATGTAATCCTTTGTGAGCTAGAGAGATCATGAGCGTTGTAACTAATTGGCATAATATGTTGGGCTATTCAGAGCCTTTGTAATCTTCAGTTTGTTATCAATAAAAGAGATTCTTATGTTATACTTTGTTTCCTTCCGCTGCTTATGTTATCAATTTGAGATAAACACTATACGAACCTGTTATCTTGCCTTGCACGAGCGCAACCCCAGGCTCGTGCGGCATCACGCCCCAGCAAAAATGATGATTCGGTTGAAACCTAGCGAGGACGAGCGATTTCCCGGATCGGGGCGTGACAGCTATCAATATTGACATTGGAGAAAATTTATACATTGTGTATACTACATGCATACTACTCGAATTCCCCCTCCCGACTCTCTCATAATTAAACACGATCACTTGACATTAACTTTGACTTAAATATTGAATATAGAAGTTCGAACGAAAATATTAAGTGAACATGTATGGTCATGGTAACAAGTGTAACTCTCGTGCAACAATGGTATCAAGGATAAGACTAATAGTTTAAGGAAAAGAATAACATGAAGCATAAAATAAAGGCAACATAGGTTATAGTAATACTTGTCTTGCTATGCTAGATGATGAAGTCATAACTCCAGACGTCGTAGACCGATCTACCTCGTCACATAAATAATCATAAGTTAGATATAAAAATCCTACTCTAAAAATTCTAGAAATTGGATAATCGTTTAATATAACTAATTCTATTTAATTTTAGAATAAATCATCTAAAAACCTACTTTAATATAATATAATTCTGAAATAAAAATTAAACACAAGTTTTTGACCCGAAAAAGTCACAGTTTCCAATTCGAGACCCGTAGGACGCAAATCGAGACACATCATTGACTAAGTAGTTAAACATCACGAACTCAATGACTTGAGTATGCAACCTAGTAGATTTCAGTACCACGAGTATACTGGAAATTGACCATGCCATAAAATCATGATTTGGTCAAAAGATATCGCCATTATGGCTAACCGTGACCAAATTGATGAATCGTCGGCCAAAACTGAGTTCTATGAATTAATTAAAATATTAGATAAATGTATTAATTTTTAGAAAAATTATACTTCGTAGATCTCTATGTCAAATTTCCAAAAATTCAAACAGTTCATGATTCTGATTCCCGGTTCTCGCAAAATCTTGAAAATACCAAAACGTGTCAAATTTCAAACAACTAGCACTCTACGGATTTCCCAAAAAATTAGGTTCAAAATTTATGAAAAATAATTAGATATTCAGAAACCTTACCTTGATATGTTTCTAACTAAAAAAATGGCGCATAGAAAAGACGTCTGAGTTGATCGCAATCATCTCGTGAAGTTGGAGGATCTCCAAAATTAAACCACAAAGGAAGCTGGAATAATAAACTAGGGTTTCAAATTTAATACATATATATAGAAGAGAGAGAGACGGTGGCTGAGTCAGCTAGGCACCGACAGGTGGGCCAGGGGTGGCTGATTGGACTGCTGACTGTGTAAATACTTATTTTAATTGCAAAAAATCATTAAAAAATTATTTTAACACCAAAAAAAATTCTAGAAACTACTTCTATATCTCTAAAGCCTAAATAAGAAGTTTGGCCTCTAAATCTCTTCGTGTGACCCGACAGTAAATCCCAAAAGCCTATGGAAAAATAAATTCTGTAGGTTTTAGTTATTCAAAAATTTCCAAATATTGTTGAAAAATCCAGAAAAATATTAAAATTTTATAGAAAACATTTTTAATCATCTAGAACTTAAATAAAAATATTTGATAAAAAATACCTCATGTGACCCTACAAAAATTCCCGAAAGCTGATAAAAATAATAATTTTATAGATTAAAATTATCTAAAAATTAACAAAAATTCTAAAAAATTCCTAAATAATAAAATAAAATATATGGGACTATCTACTGACCCTAGTGGCCATATGTGACCTAATATTAACATATCTCACCTATAAACCTAGGTACATACCATTGCGAGAGTTTGTTAAAATCCTAAATCAAGGATCAATTTCTTGATCTGCAAGGATTTTCTTGCTCTGTTCGAACAAAGCGTGCGTGGGAGGATACTGGTCCCTTTGCAGAACAGGAAAAAATTTCATACGCATATACTTTTGTGTTACATATATATATATATATATATATATATATATATATATATATATATATATATATAATATAATATACATATATATATATATATATATATATATATATATATATATATATATATATATATATATATATATATATATATATATATATATATATATATATATATATATTATATATATTTTTTTTATATATATATATTATATATAATATATATATATATATATATATATATATATATATATATATATATTATATATATATTTTTTTTATATATATATATTATATATATAATATATATATATATATATATATATATATATATATATATATATATATATATATATATATATATATATAAAATGTATATATATATATATATATATATATATATATATATATATATATATATATATATATATATATCTATATTTTTTTTACATATATATATATATATATATATATATATATATATATATATGTATATATATATATATATTTTTACATATATATATATATATATATATATATATATATATATATATATATATATATATATATATATATATATATATATATATATTTATGTATGTATATATATTTATGTATGTATATATATATATATATATATATATATATATATATATATATATATATATATATATATATATTTTGTATGTATATATATATATATGAAAAATATTTGAAAGCGATATACAAAAATAATTTATTTATACGAAAGAATTATATAGCATTTTACTAAACTTATAATACAACCAATGGTATAAACTCTAAAAGTAAAATAAATAAAAAAAACTTTTCTGATATATATACATAATTTGGTATATTTTATCTATGTATGTGTGTGACGTAGATTTTATCTTGCTACCCAATATATATTAACAAAAATCAAAAATTGAAAGTCCAATTATAAATAAATACAGTAAAATATATTACGTAAAAGTCTTTAAACATATTTAAGGTTTAGGGGTTTATATCATACCCAACTTATAGAAATTTCGTCCTCGAAATTAAGATAAAGCTTATATCAAGGAACAACGAAATTGAATACGAAGGGAGCGCAAGTATACCCAATCATAACCCAATTTTTGAAAAGATGGAGGAGGTAGTTATAAAAGAATCCAAATTGACATTATATTCTACAAGATGGGGTATTCTTTGCTCAAGGCCCTACCCAACTTTTGGAAGTTGGTTAAACGTGGAAATTATTGTTACAAGACTTCTGAGATGGAAAAATTACTAAAGGGAGAAGCACGAGAATATTGGTCACTTCTGGCCACAGTCGTAGGTCCCAAAGGATACCTAGACATTACCATAGCATTCTTGGTCAAAAAACTACTATAAGAAAGTTATTACAATCAGACGTTGTTCCTATCGGTCATGCTTTCAACAAGATAGTAAGAATCTCTTTGTTCGAATATAACTATAATAGATTGGTTCAAGGACTTTCAGTCCTCACCTATCATAGATACTTAGAGATGAGATTGAAGAGTTTAGGAAAAGGTAGAATTCATAGTTCGAGAGTTGAGAATCCATGGTAAGTGCATAACCCTTCTATAGAATATGGTTAGACAAGTGTTTGAAGTCTTTAAGTCATAATTACTAGTGTGTGTGGTACCGGTGTTTGGTTTTGTGTAGGAGGCATGTGCTTGCTTGAGTGAGAAGCATAAGTCATAGTGCGATGCATCTTGTATGGATCCTGGGTATTCAGTTAGTTCGAGGAAATGAATCGATATTGTAAGGTTTAAAAATCAAATAGAACAAAATGGGCATCTATGGTTGTTCTAGGGGGAATATGTCATACTTGTGGTGTAATTGAAATGGAGCAAAAGAAAGTATATTGGTGTGGGACATGCATGTCATGTGTGTAGCTTGACTGGTCTAGTTCATGAGCGTGAAATTTGTTAGAAAGAAAATGCTAGTATTGTGCTTCAAATATCAAAGTCATTATAGGGGTTATCCGATGATATGGATAGGAGTAGATGTTATAAACCACTATTTTATTAGTTCAATTGGAACCAATCCATCCCCAATCATTACTAACTCAAGGAATCCCTATGTTTCCTAGAGAGGATTACAATCTATGCATTAGAAAAAAAATTCGTGTTTCGAAATTTATAAAAGCTCGATACTACGATAGAATGGAATTTGAAGAACCAAGATGGCAATCCTTTAACGCGGTTATCTAAACGCACGAGTAAAGGGATAGTAAATGCAATACGAAGATTGTGTCACATCTTCTAAACAATTGGAATAGCAGTTATGAAAGGCATCTCATTCCAAGAGGTAGAGTACACTATGTTCAAGTTCTTATCCCACTTACAGAAATTGGTTAATCAGGGAAGTACCGTAATAGGCCTTCTATATATGAAGATCAATTTCATGGTGACGTATGAGTATATGAGGTTCTTTTGATCGTAGCCACTGACTCTAAAGGAAACATTGATATTATTAATTCAACATTGCACAAGATAAATTAACCATGTTTCATCAAAGTAGTAGAAGAGGTCTTGGTCAGGCATAACCGAAAACAAGTTGGTACATCGGAACTCCATTCATCTCACAACATGGGTTACGAAGAGATACGGTTAAGGGATTTATGGAAGGAAAGTTAGTAGCCAATGAGATGGGGACTACATAATAGGTGCAGTGACCTATTTCATCAAGTTGTATTTTATAGTCCAAATTATAACGATATGCATGGATGGAAGTTTCTAAAGTTTAATGGGTTCTCTAATTGGATATCAATATTTTATTGAATAAGTCTTTGGTTTTAATCTATATTGGTTGCGCAAGATCCACAAAATCAATCTAGACCATTCCTATTAGGCTAAGGTAACCTAGAATAGGTTCCAATTCAAGTGGTTGGGCTAATTGCCAGTCGGGTTGGTTAACTAGGCTCCTAAAGCCCAAAATGTGTCTTTTGTGACTTTTGTGTTTAAGTAGCACAAGAAGACTCAATTGTGTGGCACACTAGTGGCATGTGCATAGTGGGCTTCAAGTAGATCACAACAATGTATTGGGTCGAAAGGTTTGAGTCGAGGTTGAGTCTCTAATTGTAGTCGGAAGGTATATCGGTATTATGGTAAGGGTTCTAGTTAGTCTTTTTGACCTGAAAGTCGTATCATAAAAATAGAGTACAATTGGACATGTTTTAGTGGGATATGGTATATCTACATGAAGGTGGACTCATCTAGATCTTGTACATAGAATTTGTTGGAAGAAAACAACCGATCTCATGCTCCGAATATCTATGTCACGGTAAGGGACACCAAAAGATCTAAATAGAAAGTGAGTGTTTCAGAGGCACTAATTTGTCATCCTAGTGGGAACCCACTCCTCCTAATCAATCGTAATCCCAGAAGTCCTAAAATTCAGAAGGGCTTACAATATATTCACTCCAGAAACTAAGAAACGGTTTTTGGATTAGTGAGGTTAGAAAAATTCCAAAGTAGTGAGATGATACCTCGACTCTCGATTATAAAAGAATATTACACGACACAATGGACAATGTGATATGGTAGATATGCATCAAGTTCAAGATCGTTCTTCGATTCCAACTAGATGGAACATGATTGTGTATGTATAGCTTTCATGGCTATAAGTGATATGGTGAACTAAGAGAGACATTATGTGTTTATCCTCTCTCAATATACAAGCATTTGTTTTCCCAAAGTAAGTAAAAGGAAAAACAATAAAGAGTTCAAGGGAGAGGGAATCGAATGCGAATGCGGGGTTCCAAGGCGATTGAATAATTCAAGAGAATTATCAAGGCAGTTGCGGATGAGATTTTTGACACATCTATATCGCAGTCTACGTAGGTTAATATACGAAGAGCGAATCAAGTACACTAAGGTTGATCAGACCATAATACACTGATTCTAATTAGACAATATTAGTGGGCGTCCCCAATAAACATATGTCATGAGCAAGCTCGATAAAGAATAAGCTTGCAAAACTAAGCTATAATAGCATCATTAGTCAAGGTATTCCAAAAATGTAAGTACGCAATATTTATGATTGAAAGAAGGCGCAAGTAGTTCAAGTTCATCAAATTCTAAGACACATCCAGTGTTGGTGCTTATACAATCATCCTAATGCCTTCTTATCTAAGGCCTTGGTCATTCAATGGGTTATGGACCTCCAAATTCGTTATTTTAGGTAAACCTATTAGTGCCAATCTCGTTAATATGTCATAAAGGCAATGGAAAGCTAGGTTTGGGAGGCATGCTACTCAACTTATAAAAGTTTCCACCATTATTGGCTTTGAATCAATGAGACATACAAGGCTCTTTCCTAACCTCTATAGTATCCGAAAACTGAAATCATGTCTGAAGTCATTTTACCGAGAATTTATGGCTCGCTAGTGTATGCCTTAGCTGTAATAATCGTTCCTACAATAAATCCTTGGTTTCGTGACTCAAATATGATATAATATCTAGTATTTCATTATCTCTATCCAATATGGACATAAAAATAACTATGATCAAATAGGACAACTAACTCGTAGCTCTACAATATTCGATAACCTACTTTTACTTGAAACAATTTCAACTTTAGGGGTCGTGTCTCGTCAGTACACTGCTGGCTGCGGTGAACCCTGCAGTCTCCATATGTCAAATAAATGGTGATAGTGCGCTGCTGTCTTGCCATTGCATATTACCGAATATTCTTTCAACTATATTCGTAAGAATTCAACGGAGCTTCTAGAGATTCAAACAAGTTGACTATGATAGAAAAATTATAAGTATTTGTCCTTGAAGTGAAAGCATCCATTTTTGAAAATCAATTTATCGATTAGGTATCAATTTTGAAAATTAAGCGTTCGACTAGGAGAAATGACCGAAGTAAAATTTTTAACTTTATGTTTCTCTCATACCCGAGGATCGAAGGTCAACATAAAGCAAAAACTGACACAGAATTACTAGATGGATAACTGGGTCATGACAGGCTCGAAAGTCAATAGGAAATAGATTATTGACTTCCTAGAAAATAATTTCTTATGGAAATAAATAAGGGCCTAGGCATGAAGTTAATTCAACAACTTATCAATGTTAGGGATTGAATCCTAGGAGGTCCTAGTTTTACTGGGTGAACAGTCTACTTACCTTGATCATACCATCGTATCAAGCATCTAATACGGTTGTTAGAAATCAATAAATCCTTGGTTAAATCACACAACCTATGTATTATCCTTAACTATCGAACAGTCAATTTGAATAGGGTTTTCCTAGTCCTAGCCATTCTCCTAAAATAAAATTAACCCTAATTTGTGAATGAGCGTTTCCTAGTCGCAAGCTCGCAATAGTACAACTAACTTAAGTACTATCACGAGTTTGCACAACTTTCGAAAACATACCTGCATGGGCCACCACAAAAACTTTTTACGACCTGCTTCCTCTTTTTCGGATGCGAGTGCGTGTCCAAGCCAGCCTACGCCACAGAGTCGGCGGTAGAACGCTGTCTAGACCACAATGCTCATAATCATAATAAATGCTCATTTACAAAACTAAACTGAATACACTATTCACCGGTTTTACATTTTCAAAAAAATATAACCTTTTTACAATTTTTGGAAATGACTACAACTCATCTATGTAGCTAATCTCTAAGTTTTGGCCTGCAAGTACACCCGTCTCCCCAATACTAAGCGTAGTTGCGGCTAACCTGAAAAATATTTGATTACCCAGTCAGGATGGAACGAGTACAATTCATTGAATGCAGTTCCAATATATAAAAATGACTATAAAATAGAGGTTAGCCTTTAAATATATGATTTAAAAATAAATAAAGGAAGAAGAAAGAAAACTGCACAGAAAGTTGGACAGTAAATAAAATAACAAAAAAAACTCTCTAACTGACTGAAGTACCTTTGATATATGATCGGTCTAGGGACAATTACATGACACTTTCTACGATGTCTAAACACTGTCTACGATGTCTACTTTGCAATAATAAATCACTGTCTATGATGTCTACTTTGCAATAATATAACACTGTCTATGATGTCTACTTTGTAATAATAAATCACTGTCTATGATGTCTAATTTACAATAATAAATTGCTATCTACGGTGTCTACTTTACAATAATTAATCACTGTCTACGATGTCTACTTTGTAATAATAAATCAACGTCTACGATGTCTATACTGTATAAGGTCAGATCACACATCCTTGGTACTTCTCTTTTTCGACACGATAAAATATGGCAAAACATAAAAAAGATGAGAACCACATATCTAATGACTAACAATAAGATATAGTAATAATCAATATCGAAAATAAACAACAAAATATACTTGTCTGGGGTCCTTTGCTGGTGAAACCGATAATACAAACCACTAAGTGGGCCACACAAAAGTCCAACTGCACAATAATCTTCGAGAGCTGAAACAGATATTACCAACATGTTCAGAATAGTCAAATTAGCTAGGATAGCCTACCCATAAGTCCAATTTTGGACACAGGGACAAAATGATCGTTTTAGGCCGAAACGATGTCCGCCGTTGGACCCACTTTGCACCGAAAAGCGTGAAAATATCTACGGTCGATAAAGTTGTCAAACTATATGTCTACAGGTTCGGTTTGATGAGACAAACCCAACTGTATATCCAAAGTTGGATTCCGACGGGCCGTACACAAATTTGCCCGTTGGATCGGGTCGCGGGCCCGCCAAAATAGTGTTTCGGTCGACCTTTTCAGAATATGATCAAACTTGGCATACAAGACAAAAAAATAATACGGTCCTGTTGGCATAAGTTTCTTCTCAAGATGACGAATGTGCATTGGCTAGTTTACAAAGGGGCCGATACGGGGTACCTCGACGGATACATTTCGATTTCGTCGCGTACGCACAACGAAATTGAGTTCCGTCGAATCCCACACGTCGACAAAATCCATATGTGCCTTTCAATACTTATGGGTTGCGACCACGTTGCCCGGTTTGTCGGAGCGCACGCCGTATCGGGGAGTTCCATAAAGTTTCTACAGTTTGAAAATGGGTTTTTGCAGGTTTTGGAAATTTGATTCCTTGACATATAGTCTGCAAAATTAATTTCTACAAAAAGGGTTTTAAAGACCTATAGGTTGGCTATAGGATTGTTCAATCATAATTTTAATATCCATGACATGTTGATCGCAAAGTGGTGCCAAACATGGGTACTTGACAGTTTCTAAACTGTTTATTAGAACAGTTTTTCATCGATCTTTTGCGTCGATTCCTGGACAGTGTAATCAATCTTATCATAAAATAATTAATGGGACTAGATGTTGGATATGTCGACTTCTAAAAGGATCAGTTTTTTTGGGATTCAGTTATGTATACGGAGAGAAATTTGATCGGGAAGTGCCATACCTCATGATCGAAACTGATAAATACAGGACTCTACTCTAGCAGCCTTCACTGGCTATACCGGCCAGGCCGGCGCTTCTCCAGTGTCGTGGTTGCCCATCCTTGGTTGGGCACGGTGGAGGAAGGTCGCCAGGCTCCTACGAAGGGCTCACAATCATCGAAAAGGTTTTCAAGAACCAGGTTGCATCACTCGATATCTCATGATAGGAGTGCTCGATTGGTGTATCGTTTACTAGAGGAGAGGATTAGCTTAAGGTTTGGTTAGATTGGATTGAGAGAGATTTGATTTTGTTAAAATCCTAAATCAAGGATCAATTTCTTGATCTGCAAGGATTTCCTTGATCTGTTCGAACAAAGCGTGCGTGGGAGGATACTGTTCCCTTTGCGGAACAGGGAAAATTTTCATATGTATATACTTTTGTGTTATTTACATACATACATACATACATATATATATATATATATATATATATATATATATATATATATATATATATATAAATATATATATATATATATATATATATATAGAGAGAGAGAGAGAGAGAGAGATAGATAGAGAATAAATATATATATATATATATATATATATATATATATATATATATATATATATATATATATATATAGAGAGAGAGAGAGAGAGAGAGAGAGATGTATATCTATTTATCTATATTTTTTTTATATATGTATATATATATAGAGAGAGAGAGATGTATATCTATTTATCTATATGTATGTATAATACTATATATATCTAGAGGCCATAAAATTATAAAAACTTGATAATGACCTTGTATAGTATTTTTAGGGAAAAATATTTGAAAGCGATATACAAAAATAATTTATTTATACAAAAGAATTATATAGCATTTTACTAAACTTATAATACAACCAATGGTATAAACTCTAAAAGTAAAATAAAAAAACTTTTCTGATATATATACATAATTTGGTATATTTTGTCTATGTATGTGTGTGACGTAGCTTTTATCTTGCTACCCAATATATGTTAACAAAAATCAAAAATTAAAAGTCCAATTATAAATAAATACAGTAAAATATATTACGTAAAAAGTCTTTAAACATATTTAAGGTTTAGGGGGTTTACAGATAAAGCCTTTCTCCAATAATTCGTCTATCTGTGTCTTTATCTCTACCAACTCCTTGGGCGCTAGTCGATATACTCGAGATGAAATAGGCTCGGCTCCCGAAATAAGCCCAATGGAAAACTCGATGTCTCGGTCTGGTGGCAGTCTCGACAAATCCTCGGAGAATACATCTTGGAACTCAGAGATGACAGGGTGCTGAGGGACGTCGTACATCATCATGTGAGTCCCTAATGCAGGTGGATCGCTTCTTTCTTCTTTAGTGAACTCAAACTCTGTCTCATTCGGGGGTCTAAAGACGATACTGCCCCTATGGCAGTCTATAATTGCAAAATGCTAGCTCAACCACTCCATCCCAAGAACTACATCGAAAGTCGGCATAGGAAATACAAGAAGTTATGCTTTCATCTCCTTACCATATATCACTACAGGATAAAGTCTACAAACACCACTCACAGGTACAACTCCTCCTCTAGTAAGGATTCTAATGTTTTTAGATAAAGAAATGAGGGGAATGTTGTGTCTAGTGGCAAAGCTAGGGGCTATGAATGAATGCGTGGTTCTAATGCTAAGTCACGTCTTGCTAATAAAATTTTATAACTAGAATAATACTTGTTAGATCCCTACTCTCGGGATAGGTGTCTATCATAGTCATAGTAAATGCTTGCCCTTGCTTTTGTTTATTCATCTCATGTCTAAACTTTGGGGCTTAATCGGGTAAGGGTTGAGTTAAGGCATAAGGGTTGCTAGTTAATGCAAAAATCATGAGAAAATAATTAGAGACTCATAATAATTGGTACCTTTAGAATAGATAGTCTCCTGGGTTGGTGTTTTAACCAAGGTACGATTCTAATCATTCTTAAATTCAAATGACTAGAAGATCAATATAGTAGTTCTAGGGTCGAGGGAAGGATGAGTAACTCAAGGCAAGGTTGTAGTCACATGGCTAGGTAGCTATACTTGTGTATACAACTATCATGGTTATAG
Source organism: Iris pallida (assembly GCA_029216955.1). NCBI lineage: Eukaryota > Viridiplantae > Streptophyta > Magnoliopsida > Asparagales > Iridaceae > Iris > Iris pallida. The sequence goes on from JANAVB010015599.1 coordinate 4,905,750, forward strand.
GGTAATACTCCGGGTCTACTAGCATTTGTTTTTTCGAGATAGGTGACAAAAAATAATAAAGAGTTCAAGGAAGATGTCATCGAATACGAATTTGGGGTTCAAAGGCGGTTAACTAGTTCAAAAGGAGTTGTTAAGGCAGTTGCAGATGAGATCCCAGAGGGTAAGTATATTTGTCACTGTTTCTCAATTCGCGTAAAATAATAATAGAAAGAGCGAACTGTAGGGCCTAAAAATCAAGTTGCGCCCTGAACATACTAATCAGTGATCAAGTTGTGCCCCAAAAATCAAGTTGCGACACTGATATGAAGCTCAGAGAACAAACTGTGCCGCTGAATAGGTTGTGCCATATATCAGACTGCGTCCAGTCTTGTAGTGACAAAATCTACGTGACGTCTGACACTTAATAGCCATCATTACCTGACAACACTGACAACTGACACCAAAGTGAACGAGAAAAATCTCTTCGAATCCCGTAAATTATACTGCTCGAGGAGAGCTGGTAGACAGCTGTCCTGTATGCTTCGTAAGTTACGCCTAGGCACAATCCAGACAAAATATTTAGTTGCGCCTAGGCGCAATCTGAATGAATTCTGCTCAAAAGCTTCCACGTGTCTAGGCGCGGCTCAATCAGGTGCAGTTGACCGAAGCTCGCGCAACCTGATGAAGTTGAGACAACTTACATTCTAAAGCAGGATGATGTGGCGCACATGCCACTAATCTCTCAAGACGTGTCTACTATCCTGTACACGACCACACTCATCTCAATCACATGATGCCACGCGTCTAAATACTGTTAGTACATGACTTAACAACTGAATGAAAGTTGGCACAACAGGAGGTTAGCGTAACCCAATGTGGCACAATCCAGTCTCGCGTACATCAGAATAATTGTTAAAACAGTTATTTCTTGAACTCTATAAATAGAGTTTCCAATTATTTGTGAAATCATCAGATACTGTCACGCCCCAGTACCGAAATACGGAGATGGACTAGGCCAGCTACTCCATATGAGGTATATAAATGTCATACGGCGATCGTGGCTGTCAAGAGACAAGGGGTGCATGCTACAATCAAGTCTCCTATGGTCTCACAGAGCATCTAGGTCTCAATCAATCAAACAAGAAGCAGTAAATAATGATCATATAAGATAAAGCAGTAAGGCGTCCCCGACGCATCATCAAAATGATCATGGGGATCTAGCATTATAAGTTAGCTAGTCCAGAGAGTCATAGGTACATAATTATATTCAGCTGCAGTCTGATTTTATTATAAATTATACAAAGATAAAATATCCAGATTAGCAGGCCAAACAGGTGCCGGTGGCTAAACGCCAGAACATAAGTAAAGGTACTAGAGTGGTAGAGAAGAAACACACTCGAGTCCCCCTCCAGCCATGCTCCTAGTATGCACCATTGACGTCGAAAAGGAAGTTTGGATCCTTAGGTGCTGCTACAAGATCTGGACAAACAAAACCAGCGGGGTCAGTCCCGAATAGCAAGTACCACAAGGAAGCATAAAAGAGTGAGATAAAATTCTAGCACAAAATAATAATACTAGTAATAATAAAAGCCTCTGGTCGTAACCTCGGTCCACAGTCTGTCCTAACACGATAGCCCAACCCAACAACCAAACAAGGACATGGGTTGGACCATGCACCATGACAGTCTATGTCCCTCGGCTAATAGTGGAAGTTACAAGGCACAGTCAAGTCATTTTTTAAGCAGCCATTCATTCATACGGCTTTCTATATTTGGCAGAGTTATCCCCGCGATACTGATTAAAAGGAATTCTCAGATCGTGTCAACCCAGCAGGGCTAGCCAAACCATAAGACATATAGCACATTGATTATGCACCGGTCCCCCGGAGGGCTATCGTGCTAAAATATATAACACATAGCTCGTATACACTACTAAAATCTGCTTAATTGGCGACGTAAATTTAGCGATGTTAAAAAGACGTTGCCAAATTGTGGACTTTAGTGACGTATAAATGAAACGTCGGTAACCGTCGCTACTAGTGACACAAATGGCGACGTGACAACGACGTATACTAGTTACGTGAGCTATTCGTCGCCAAACGTCGGTACAACGTCGCTAATTGCGACTATTTTAGCGACGTTAATAGTAACGTCGCTAAATTCTAACTAAATTAAATTTCCTCCCCCCTTCCGAATTCATTTCCCCCATCCATTTCACTCTCTCACTCTCTCACTCTCTTCCTCCGGCGCTCTCGCTCTCACTCTCTCCGGCGCTCTCGCTCTCTCCGATGACTTCACTCTCTCCGATGACTCTCCTCTGGTACATGACTCTCTCTCTCTCTCTCTCTCTCTCTCTATTTGTTGTTGGTGGTTGGGGTATTGGTGGCTCGGGGGGAGGGGCAGGGGTGGTATGGGTGGTTGGGGGTGAGGAATGGTTGGGGGTGGCTGGGTGGGTGGGGCAGAGAGGGGTGATGGCGGCTGAGGGTGAGGGCGGTTAGGGTTAGTGTTCGGGTTAGGGTTAGGATTAGGGAGGGGTGAGGGTGGTTAGGGTTAGGGGTGGGGTTAGGGTTAGGGTTAGGGAGGGGTGAGGGCGGTTAGGGTTAGGGTTCGGGTTAGGGTTAGGGGTGGTGTAGGGGTTGGGGGGCTGGGGAGGGGGGCTGGTGGGGGAGGGGTTAGGGATAGGGTTTGGGTTAGGGTTAGGGTGGTGTAGGAGGGGAGGGGGGCTAGGTCAGGGGCACTAATAGTGCCGAAAAAACTGATAATTTTTTAATAGTTATTTGTTTTCCGATACCGAAAAATGTGATACTCCGATTCGAAACCACGTACCGATAGTGCCGATATCTGTAACACATAGTTTTGTTGGTTGGTTAATTTATAACACGATAGTGCCGATATTTGTAACACGTACCGATAGTGTCCATATTTATAACACGTAGTTTCCTTGATCCCGATACTCATAGGAATGGTCCCGAGTCACGACCGTAGTTTGTAGTATATTCATTTTAGTTTGTAATATATTCGTTTTAGTTTTGAAGTTTTAGTTTTGAAGTTTATTCATTTTAGTATGTAGTATGTAGTAGGAATGGTCCCGACTCATAGGAATGGTCCCGAGTCACGGCCGTAGTATGTAGTATGTAGTATATTCGTTTTAGTTTTGAAGTTTATTCATATTTGCAGATATCTAGAAATGGCTATATCCATGTATATGCTAGACCGTTCGTGGATGTACAACCGCATACGAGATGACAGGTGCGGTGTGCGAAATGAATACATCGCCGGAGTAGAATAATTCCTCCAATTTACGAAGGCGTTTCCTCAATCCATGGACGACGTGGACATTAAGTGCCCGTGTGCAAAATGTTGGAACATGAAGTTTCAACCAAAATTGGATGTGACGTATCATTCATACACAAAGGGTTTCCTTCCGAATTACTACCAATAGACCGCAAATGGAGAGCTTGTACCTTTAGCATTCCAAGAGGAGCCTTATATGGAGCCTTTTGTGGAGCATTATATGAATGTCCACTACCGAACTGGTGTCGACAACGAGTACGTGAACTTGGTCTTCGACGCTGCGGGGCCTAGTTTTGATCCATACAATCGTGACGTAGCTGAGGAGGCACCGAATGCCGATGCCATAAAGTTCATGGAGTTGTTGGAGAATGCAATGACTCCTTTATACCCTGGCTGTGAGAACCATTCACCGTTAGAGGTGATCACTCGGCTCTTGAGCATAAAGTCTGACTTTAACATGTCCCAAGACTGCTACAATAGAGTGCTTGTCACTCCCGTTTCCCGTTATACGTATTTTCAGGATACGTATATGGATTTCTGACAATTGTCAGGTGGCCCATATTTTTACTTATCTTGCTTAGCTTAGCCTTGGTTTAAATCTTGACTTGCTTGGTTCAACTTGGTTCAACATGACTTGGCTTGGCTTGGTTTGGTTAATTTTGGGTTGAGATGGGAGGGGTTGCTATATAAGTCAACTTCTTCTCTCTCCTCCATTATTTGTATTTACTTCTTCATCTTCTTTATTTACTCCTCCCACCTTCCAAGCCTAGGCAAGTGCAATTTGTTTCATGATGGATCTCCCCTTTTATTTTTCCATTCTCTTCTCCACTTGATTTTAAGCCTCTTTAGAACTTGGCATTTTCGATTTTGATGAATGGATTTTTGTAGATCTAAGTTTTGATCTTTTATTGTTTTTCTTGGTTTTGATCTATCAAACTTTTATTTCCTAAAACCAGTCGTCCCAGGCGGTAGGAAATCTTGTTCTATGCAGTTTAGACCCTTAGAAGTCCAAATTCAGACTTGTTTTGAGCAAGTTATGGCATTTTGAAGTTTTTGGGTTCAATGGGTTCTTCTTTGCTATTTTGGGGAAGAAGAACAGTGCCAGGCACAACCTGTCCTGCGTGCGCTTCTTAGCACGGCGTAATCTGCCCTCCGTGCACTTCTTAGTGCAGCACAACCTGTCCTGCGTGCACCTCTTAGCGCAGCACAACCTGACCTGGCGCAACCTTACCTGGCGCAACCTGGGTCAGGTGCAACCTGAGTCAGGCGCAACCTGAGTCAGGCGCAACCTGAATCAAGCGCAACGTGAGTCAGGCGCAACCTGTCCTAGCGTAACCTGACCTGGCGTACTCCAGTCCGGTGCAACCTAGCCTCGTGCATCCTAGTGCCTAACGCAACCTGACTTGGCCCGACTTGTTCTGGCACAACCCAGCCTTTATGACCCGACTTGCCTTGGTAACACTCAACCTGACTTGGCGCAACTTGACCTGGTGCACCCCATTGCCTGGCACCCCAGTGCCTAGGCGCAACCTAATGTTTGGACACAACATGTAGCCTTGGCACCCCCTAGTGCTTGGCGCAGCCTATTACCCTAGTGCAGCCTATTACCCTGGCGCAACTTGGCTAATGCCACTTGATGGCCATGGTACCCCTTGCCCCTTGCATGATTTGTCCTTTAATTATTGGTTTTATGCCAATTGCTTATTCTTGATATTTGACCTATCTTGTGATGACCCGACTCGATAACTTGATTGAGCATAGCATGACTTGCCAGTATTGATGTTGACATGAATACGACATGTACAATCTTGATAGTGGCCTGTCGAGGCGTACTCCTGACAAGTAATCTTGACAAGTAACAAGTAAATTGACATGATAATTCTTGATGGTGGTCCGTTGTGATGCACTCTTGACTTGATAAAGTAAACCTACATCATAATCTTGATAAGCTGTTGCGACGACTATCCCGACTTGCTAAGTAACTCTTGTCTTGACACCGTGGGTGTTTGTGCTTGTATAAGCTACATGTCTCGTCTTGTATCATGTCTAGGATATAAATTCCTGATTTTCACGGTCAGGGATTCATATTGAATATGACTAGGATAATGACTAGAGTGATCAAGTAGTTCATGAAGAGATTTTCCAGCTACAGGCAGTCCCGTTATCTGGGCACTCTTAATTGGACTTGTAGTCTGCCGTTGAGTAGGGCACATTTCCAGCACACTGTCATGTGTTGTACTTCTAAGTCACCTAATCCAACTCTCTCAACTTGTGACCGGATAACCTGGATTAAGACTGCAGGGCTTGTGGCTGTTGGAACATCTCGATGCATCTTGTTAGTAACTAAGCTTGTGATAACCCTAGTTAGTTAAAGTATCAAGCCGTTCTCTTTGCTTGGTCGTGAATGATGGATGGAGTCCTATCTTGTCTAGTCTTGCCTAGATCCAGTACATGGCTATCTCAGGACATGCTTGTTTATGCTTTACATTATCAATAATTGGTTAGAGACTAAATTCTGTTCAGGTGAAGGGTTATAACCCCGGTCCTTGTTTGGTTTAAGGGTTGTAACCTGGTTACCGAAATAGTCAGTTAGTCATCTTATCGTTTATCACCCTGCTTTCTCTAACTCATGTCTTTCGTTATCCCTTATGTATCATGTGCTAATATGCTAGTTTTAGTTCTTAAGTGAAGCCTCACTTGTGGAACTTGTTCTTTCTGGGGTCTGACCCAGCTGGTTTTGTATGGCCAGATTTCGGAGTAGCTCCCGAGGATCTCCCTGTCTTCCAGCCAGATGGTGACTACTAGACGCAACCCTGGCAACGAGTGGGTTCTTATTTTGCTCTCCCACTCCCTTGTAAAAATATTCTTTTAAGGCGTTTAGCCGTCGAGCAAGTGTTAGCTCGTTTGCAACTTTACTTACTGTCTACCTACGGGGTGTAACATGATTGACAAATCCTAGGGTTGATCATGTATAACTGAAACTCTTGCTAGTCTTCACATTTTGTATTACTAGCTTCATGATCATCTGAATATGTAATGTTTGGGACACCTTACTTTGTATGTCTGATGATCTAACATCTTGTAACATTTACTTACTTGCTTGAGATTGAGACACTAGGCTTGTTCATGACCATAAGAGACTGATGGCTTGTAGTAAACCCTCATGCATCTAGACAGCCATGATCGTATTGCGAGGTGGGATTCACTTCAATATACATAGCTGGCTGTGTTTGTCTCCCGCTCTCCAGTATTCTGGTTTTTGGTGGCCCATGCAGGTCTTATAAATCAAGATGTGTGACGGTTTTACTGAATAGATGTCTCAATCAGCACTCGCCCTTGATCTCTACTCGTATCTTCTAATCTTTTCGAAATCTTGACCTGATCACATATTTATATCCTCGATCTATCATGGTACTTCCTTATTGTTTCTCATATCATTTCTTCAGCACCATTGTTCCTGGTCCTACCGATCAGCAAGATGGAGCACCTCCAGTTGACCAGCAGCAACCTGGAGACCAAGTCCAGCACTCTGGAGCGGCCTCCCGAGTCATGTATTTCGGGGATCCAGAGCCTCCAGTTCAGCCAGTCCAGCCTACAGAGCCTGATAATGGAACCCTGGTGGGTCTCATTAGAGAATTGCTTGCATCTCAAGATCGTCGGGGCGATGCCCTGCACCAGATAGTTCAAGATGCCATGGGCAGATTGGTTACCAAGGGAACAACACAGCCAACAGCTTTAAGCGTCTGATCCCTCCTTTCTTTGACGGTACTGAAGATGCTATTGCTGCTGATGCATGGCTTCAGGACACAGAGGTTATCCTGGAAGCAGCTAGGATTCCTGAGAATGAGAAGGTGGCCGTTGTGCGCCTGCTGTTATTAGACTTAGCCCGCAGCTGGTGGGCGATGCTAGCAGTTGGATTACCGACGCATGTCTTATGGGCAGTATTCAGCAACAAGTTTCAGACCAAGTACTTCGATGTAGTAGCTTGGTATGATCTACAGACGAGATTCACCAATCTTAAGCCGATGGAAAGGACATTCGATGGATATACGGTCTAGTTTTCTAGACTTAGTCGGTTTGCTCCCACCTTGGGGGCAACCGAATTGGATCGAGCCCAGCGATTCCAGCAGGGACTCCACCTAGAGATTATCATATCGGTGGAGCAGTTTGAGCACCAGACGTTTGATGTCGTCTTGCGAGCAGTGAAGAGGCATGAGTATACTTCGAAGAGGATTGTAGATAGAAGCAGAGAACAGAAGAGGTCTCATGGGCAGATGTCCCAGACTTCAGCACCCGCCCCGGCAGCTAGGGCCTTGACTATTGGAGCTCCTAGAAGGGTGACCACAGTTTCGTCGGTTCAGCACTCGACGTCGGCGTATCCTCAGCAACAGAAGCAGAAGCAGTCTTCCACAATGGGCTGCACTCATTATGGGAAGCCAGGGTATGTAGTATCAGAGTATCGTAAAGCACAGGGATTGTGCTTGGCTTGTGGGGCACCAGATTACAAGATAGGGTCCTGTCCGAATAGAGCCATTTCATCATCGTCAAACCTAACCAGTCCGTCGGTTAGGGGTCCACCACCAGTGCAGCAGCAGTATCAGCCTCCGAGGCTATTGTCGCCTCAGGCTCAACAGTATACCCAAGCTCAGATTCAGAACAGACAGAGAGGTCACCAGCAGAGGGGACCAGCACCAAGAGGACAAGGTCAGGCTATGGCTATGACCGTAGCAGAGGAATTGGCTTCAGGTGAGGTGGTGACAGGTACCATTCTCGTTAACTCTTTTCCAGTATCAGTATTATTTGATTCGGGTGCATCGCATTCATTTATGTCTGCTCGATTCGCAACACGGGTAGGACTGGAGCCCGAGTCATTATTAGTAAGACTCAATATACTTACTGGTAACGGTCTTGTAGGGGTAGATAGAGTCTATTCCTCGTGTCGAATTGTAGTTAGCGGTAGAGAGTTTCCCGCTAGATTGATAGAATTTCCGATGGCCGACTATGATGTGGTCCTAGAAATGGACTGGTTGAAGGATCAATACGCAAGAATAGACTGCCATATTGGTAGGATTATTTTTGGTATTCCAGGCGAACCAGAGTTTTTATTTTCTAGAGGCAAAGTTGAACCTTCTCCACCAGTATTGCGAATGGCAGTAGCAGAAGCAGTTCAATTTCCCAGAGTAGTAGAAGAGTTTTCTGATGTGTTTTCTGAAGAGCTTCCAGGCATGCCACCGGAGAGAGAGATAGAGTTCACCATCGACTTGATTCCAGGGTTGGCACCAGTGTTAGAGAGAGTCTACAGGATGGCACCTTCAGAATTAGAGATCTTGTACAAGATGATTGAAGAACTCAGAACTAAGGGATTCATTCGTGCTAGTGGATCATCTTGGGGAGTCCCGATGCTTCTTGTGAAAAGGAAGGATGGTACGTCAAGATTATGTGTTGATTATCGTACCTTGAACTATGTGACAATCAAGAACAGATATTCTTTACCAAGGATAGAAGATTTATTTAATCAGCTCAGTAGGGCAGCAGTATTATCAAAGATTGACTTGCGATCAGGGTACCATCAGATCAGAGTCAGAGAGTAAGACATCCCGAAGACAGCCTTCAGATCTACATATGGACATTGGGAGTTCCTTGTTATGCCATTTGGAGCGACCAATGCGCCAGCGGTATTCATGTATCTCATGAATCGCATTTTCATGCCCTATTTGGACCAGTTCGTGATAGTGTTTATAGACGACATCTTAGTCTATAACCAGAATGAGGCAGAGCATGAGCAGTATCTTCGTATAGTTTTTCAGATTCTTAGGAAGCACCAGTTGTATACGAAGTTCAGTAAGTGCGAATTTTGGCTTGATCGCATTTCGTACTTAGGTCATATCATCACCAGAGGTAGAGTAGAAGTTGACCCCCAGAAGATATTGGCTATAGAGACGTGGCCAGCACCTAGCACCATCGCAGAAGTTCAGAGTTTCCTAGGATTGGCTGGCTATTACCGGCGATTTGTATCAGACTTTGCTCGGATTTTAGCACCATTGACGCAGTTGACCCGCAAGGATGTGCAATTTGCTTGGACAGCAGAGTGTCAGGGTTCATTCGAGAAGTTGAAGCGAAGATTGATGACGGCTCCCATTCTCACGCTTCCAGATGGGACTGGAGGATTTTTAGTTTATTGTGATGCTTCCGACAGAGGATTAGGATGTGTCTTGATGCAGCATGGTAAGGTAGTAACTTATGCGTCACGTCAGCTTCGTGATCATAAGAGAAATTATCCAACCCACGACTTAGAATTAGCAGCGGTGGTTTTTGTACTCAAGTTGTGGAGGCATTATTTGTATGGAGATCGGGTGGAGATTTTTACCGACCACAAGAGTCTTAAGTATGTGTTTACCCAGAAGGATCTTAACATGCGTCAGAGAAGATGGCTAGAGCTACTTGTGGATTATGACATCAACCTACAGTATTATCCTGGGAAGGCCAATGTTGTTGCGGACGCATTGAACAGAAGAGGAGGAGCTTATTTCCTAACAGCACAGCCAGATTTATTAGCAGACCTTCAGAAGATGGGAATAGAAGTAGTTTTTCCTACCAATGTGGCATTGATGGCCAGCATGCAAGTTCAGTCCAGTATAGTTGAGAGGATTAAGTTGGCACAATCAGCAAATTCTAAGCTTCAGTGGCTTAAAGCAGAGTGTGAAGCAGGACGGAGACCAGAGTTATGAATTTACAAAGATGGTACACTCTGACATAGAAAGCGTCTTTATGTACCTTGTAGTGATATCAGACAGGAGATCATGGCAGAAGCTCACAGTTCACAGTATTCAATTTATCTCGGCGGTACGAAGATGTACCGAGACATCCGTCAGCATTTCTGGTGGAATGGCATGAAGAGGGAGATAGTCCGGTTTGTCTCTCGTTGCTTAGTTTGTCAGCAAGTTAAGGCTGAACATCAGAGACCAGCTGGACTTCTTCAACCTTTACCGATCCCAGAATGGAAATGGGAGCACATTACCATAGATTTTGTAACTGGGTTACCTAAATCCCCAGCTGGAAGAGATGCTATATGGGTTATAGTTGATCGTCTCACGAAGGTAGCTCATTTTCTCTCCTTCAGAGTTTGTCAGTCGATGGATCAGCTTATAGAGATGTACCTTAGGCAGATAGTAAGATTGCATGGAGTGCCAGTCAGTATTATATCCGACAGAGATTCAAGATTCACATCGCACTTTTGGCAGAGTCTTCAAGAGAGCTTGGGGACTCGACTCAAGTTCAATTCAGCTTATCATCCGCAGATAGATGATCAGTCAGAGCGCACGATCCAGACTCTTGAAGATACGTTGCGGTCATACACATTTGACTTCGGTGGTTCGTGGGAAGATTACCTACATCTCGTGGAGTTCTCCTATAATAACAGCTTTCAGGCCAGTATACAGATGGCACCCTTTGAAGCACTGTATGACAGAAAGTACAGATCACCTTCAGCTTGGGATGATATCGGCGAGAGATATATGCTTGGTCCAGAGATGATTGCGCAGACAATCGAGGTGGTCAGACAAGTCAGAGATCGTCTTCGAGTTGCCCAAGATCGCTAGCGCCATTGGGCCGATTCTCATTGGCGTCCCCTTGAGTTTTCAGTCGGCGACCATATGTTCCTTAGGATCTCGCCTACCCGTGGCGTCATTCGATTCGGCGTACGGGGAAAGCTTAGTCCTAGGTATATAGGGCCGTTCGACATTCTAGAGCGAGTAGGTGATGTGTCCTATCGTCTCGCTCTTCCGTCGTCGTTACGTGAGTTGCATGATGACTTCCATGTATCCCAATTACGATAGTATATTTCGAATTCGAGCCATGTCCTTGATCATTTGAAATTGGTTGTTGGTACTAACCTTTCGTATAAGGAAAGGCCCGTATCCATATTAGACCGAAGAGAGAAGCTACTCAAGAACAAGACTATTAGTTTAGTCCTTGTTGCTTGGGGTCATCACTCCTTGGGTTAGTCAACGTGGGAGCGTGAGGATGAAATTCGATTGCGATATCCATACCTGTTTGACTCATAAGGTATATTGTCTTCCTTATGCCTTATGTTTTTACTTTCTTGCGTGCATGAATGATTACTTGATTGACTGCTAGTCGTAGCTTGCTTATGATTAATATAGCTTGTCCCGATACCTCTAGCCTCTTGATTAAATTTCGAGGATGGAATTCTTTTAAGGTGGGTAGAGTTGTCACTTCCGTTTCCCGTTATACGTATTTTCAGGATACGTATACGGATTTCTGACAATTGTTAGTGGCCCATATTTTTACTTATCTTGCTTAGCTTAGCCTTGATTTAAATCTTGACTTGATTGGTTCAACTTGGTTCAACATGACTTGGCTTGGCTTGGTTTAGTTTATTTTGGGTTGAGGTGGGAGGGGTTGCTATATAAGTCAACTTCATCTCTCTCATCCATTATTTGTATTTACTTCTTCATCTTCTTCATTTACTCCTCCCACCTCCCAAGCCTATGCAAGTGCAACTTGCTTCATGATGGATCTCCCTTTTTATTTTTCCATTCTCTTCTCCACTTGATTTTAAGCCTCTTTAGAACTTGAAATTTTCGGTTTTGATGAATGGATTTTTGTAGATCTAAGTTTTGATCTTTTCTTGTTTTTCTTGGTTTTGATCTATCAAACTTGTATTTCCTAAAACCAGTCGTCCCAGGCGGTAGGAAATCTTATTCTATGTAGTTTACACCCTTAGAAGTGCAAATTCAGACTTGTTTTGAGCATGTTATGGCATTTTGAAGTTTTTGGGTTCAATGGGTTCTTATTTGTTGTTTTGGGGAAGAAGAACAGTGTCAGGCACAACCTGCCCTGCGCGCGCTTCTTAGCGTGGCACAACCTGCCCTGTGCGCGCTTCTTAGCGCAGCACAACCTGCCCTGCGCGCGCCTCTTAGCGCAGCGCAACCTGACCTGGCACAACCTGACCTGGCGCAATATGGGTCAGGCGTAACCTGAGTCAGGCACAAGCTGGGTCAGGCGCAACCTGAGTCAGGTACAAACTGAGTCAGGCACAACCTGAGTCAGGCGCAACCTGACCTGGCGCAACCTGACCTGGCGTACTCCAGTCCAGTGCAACCTAGCCTCGCGCAGCCTAGTGCCTGGCGCAACCTGACTTGGCCCGACTTGTTCTGGCGCAACCCAGCCTTTATGACCTGACTTGCCTTGGTGCCACTCAACCTGACCTGGCGCAACTTGACCTGGCGCACCCCATTGCCTGGCACCCCAGTGCCTAGGCGCAACCGAACGTTTGGGCACAACCTGTAGCCTTGGCACCCCCTAGTGCCTGGCACAGCCTATTACCCTGGCACAACTTGGCTAACGCCACTTGATGGCCATGGTACCCCTTGCCCCTTGCATGATTTATCCTTTAATTATTGGTTTTATGCCAATTGCTTCTTCTTGATATTTGACCTATCTTGTGACGACCCAACTCGATAACTTGATTGAGCATAGCATGACTTGCCAGCATTGACGTTGACATGAACACGACATATATAATCTTGATAGTGGCCCGTCGAGGCACACTTCTGACAAGTAATATTGACAAGTAACAAGTAAATTGACATGATAATTCTTGATGGTGGTCCATTGTGACGCACTCTTGACTTGATAAAGTAAACCTACATCATAATCTTGATAAGCTGTTGTGACGGCTATCCTGACTTGCTAAGTAACTCTTGTCTTGACACCGTGGGTGTTTGTGCTTGTATAAGCTACATGTCTCGTCTTGCATCATGTCTAGGATATGAATTCCTGATTTTCACGGTCAGGGATTCATATTGAATCTGACTAGGATATTGACTAGAGTGATCAAGTAGTTCATGAAGAGATTTTCCAGCTACAGGCAGTCCCGTTATCTGGGCGCTCTTAATTGGACTTGTAGTCTACCGTCGAGTAGGGCACATTTCCAGCACACTGTCATGTGTTGTACCTCTAAGTCACCTAATCCAACTCTCTCAACTTGTGACCGGATAACCTGGATTAAGACTGCAGGGCTTGTGGCTGTTGGAACATCTCGATGCATCTTGTTAGTAACTAAGCTTGTGATAACCCTAGTTAGTTAAAGTATCAAGCCGTTCACTTTACTTGGCCGTGAATGATGGATGGAGTCCTATCTTGTCTAGTCTTGCCTAGATCCAGTACATGGCTATCTCAGGACATGCTTGTTTATGCTTTACTTTATCGATAATTGGTTAGAGACTAAGTTCTGTTCAGGTGAAGGATTACAATCCCGGTCCTTGTTAGGTTTAAGGGTTGTAACCTGGTTACCGGAATAGTCAGTTAGTCATCTGATCGTTTATCACCCTGCTTTCTCTAACTCATGTCTTTCGTTATCCCTTATGTATCATGTGCTAATATGCTGGTTTTAGTTCTTAAGTGAAGCCTCACTTGTGGCACTTGCTCTTTCTGGGGTCTGACCTAATTGGTTTTGTATGGCCAGATTTTGGAGTAGCTCCCGAGGATCTCCCTGTCTTCCAGCCAGATGGTGACCAGTAGACGCAACCCTGGCAACGAGTGGGTTCTTATTTTGCTCTCCCACTCCCTTGTAAAAATATTATTTTGAGGCGTTTAGCCGTCGAGCAAGTGTTAGCTCATTTGCAACTTTACTTACTGTCTACCTACGGGGTGTAACATGATTGACAAATCCTAGGGTTGATCATGTATAACTGAAACTCTTGCTAGTCTTCATATTTTGTATCACTAGCTTCATGATCATCTGAATATGTAATGTTTGGGGCGCCTTACATTGTATGTCTGATGATCTAACATCTTGTAACATTTACTTACTTGCTTGAGATTGAGATACTAGGCTTGTTCATGACCATAAGAGACTGATAGCTTGTAGTAAACCCTCATGCATCTAAACAGCCGTGATCGTATTGCGGGGTGGGATTCACTTCAATGTACGTAGCTGGCTGTGTCTGTCCCCCGCTCTCCAGTATTCTGGTTCTGGGGCGTGACAGTGCTCGAGTTGATTACCGATATCTTGCCGGAGGGTGCCAAGTTACCGAAAGACTTCTACTATTCTAAGAGTATGGTGAGATCTCTCTTGATAGGATACGACAAGATCGATTGCTGTCAGAATGGATGCATGCTTTACTACAAAGATCACAAGGATACAGAAGTGTGCGGATTCTGTGGTGCTGATTGCTACAAGCCAACTGCTGCATGTAAGTCTAGAAGACCGACTGCTTCAATACACTACATGCCGTTGACGCCGCGGTTGCAGAGATTGTTCATGGTAAAAGAGATTGCCGAAAATATGAGTTGGCACAAGCGACAACAGACCGAAGGAGTGTTGGATCACCCATCTGATGGAGAAGCGTGGAAGCACTTTGATCGAGCATATCCTAATTTTGCTTCTGCTGCGCGTAATGTAAGGTTGGGGCTATGCACTGATGGTTTCACCCCATTGGGTCTTTCAGGCTTCCAATATTCATGTTGGCCGATAATCCTCACTCCGTACAACCTACCGCCTTGGATGTGCATGAAGACACATTACATATTCTTAACTATTATCATCCCCGGTACGAACAACCCGAAGAGGAACATCGACGTGTACTTACAGCCGTTGATAGATGAGCTAAAGCAGCTATGGGAAATAGGGGCGTACACGTATGATGCTTCGAAAAAATAGAATTTTCAGATGCGGGCAGCACTAATGTGGACAATCAACGACTTTTCGGCTTATGGAATGTTATCTGGATGGAGCACTCATGGTCGGCTTTCATGTCCGTATTGCATGGACCGCACTAAGGCTTTTCATTTGAGACACGGAGGAAAGCCATGTTTCTTTGATTGTCATCGGCAGTTCTTGTCGAAAGACCATCCGTACCGTAGGAACAGAACTACATTTCGTGCCGGAGCTATGAAGAAGGGTGATCCACCGCCAATGTGGTCCAGAGAGGACACATAGGAGCAAGTAAAAGAAATCCCAAGTGCTATTAAAGATCCTACAACGAGCATCCATTGCGAGGGATTTGGTAAAGATCATAACTAGACCAAAAGGAGTATATTCTGGGATCTGCTATATTGGAGCACAAATCTGATTAGACATAACCTTGACGTCATGCATATCGAGAAGAACATGTTTGATAACATAATTAATACTGTAATGGACGTCAAAGAAAAGACAAAAGACAATCAGAAGGCTAGATTGGACTTAGCCGAAACATGCAGACGCCCTACATTGTACATGATAGACAACGGGAAGGGAAAGCTTTTGTGGCCTAAGACAATCTACTCGCTGGATAAGGAGGACAAAGTAAGACTTTGTAGATGGATCTAGGACTTGAAATTTCTGGACG
The DNA here is from genome assembly GCA_029216955.1 of Iris pallida. Lineage (NCBI taxonomy): Eukaryota > Viridiplantae > Streptophyta > Magnoliopsida > Asparagales > Iridaceae > Iris > Iris pallida. Next base: position 4,921,378 of record JANAVB010015599.1, read on the forward strand.
GATACGTCTCCAATCTAAGAAGATGTATCGACATAAAGGAGCATAAACTGACCGGAATGAAGAGCCACGATTGCCACGTATTCATGGAAAGGTTAATTCCTGTTGCATTTCGAGAATTATTACCGCCGGTAGTCTGGGATCCATTAACAGAGCTTAGCACATTCTTCAGAGATCTTTGTTCTTGCAAGTTGCTCGTCGATCATTTAGAAAAGCAAGAGAATGACATTGTGGTAACACTTTGCAAACTTGAGAGAGTTTTTTCTCCTGCATTCTTCGACTCAATGGAGCATCTGTCGATTCATCTTATCCATGAGGCTCTTATTGCCGGACCTGTCGGTTATCGTTGGATGTACCCGTTCTAGCGACAGTTGAACCACCTCAAGAGGAAGGTGAAAAATAAGGCACGGGTAGAGGATTCTATTTGTGAAGCATATGTCCTTGAGGAGACAGATCCTCCGTGTCGCCCGGAGGGGGATCTGAGTTAGAGATTTGGATCTGTACTCAGACCAGGCGGTAAGTAAAATTGTTGCATTTAATTTGTTTAAATTTATTATAAACTTGTTTAATAAATTTTAATTTCTATTTTACAGGTATTATCCCTCCTCCATATACCGGGCGCTGGGTACATTCCTGCGACAGAACTACGGGAGGCCCTGGATCAACTGGAGGGATGTCCCGGCCGGCAGGAAGGCCTTCTGGTTTGAGCACTTTTCGGTACGTAAAAGTTTATTTCCTTTTAACATTTAGTATGTTATGTTATAACTTATGTACTTCTATGATTTTTTCAGCGGACTTACTTCTTCCCTCCCCACCGCGTCGTTGCTATCGAGGCTATATTTTCCACCATCGCCAGCAAGCTTATTAGGGATGCGATCACCGACCAAAAGGATCGCGACCGCCGGGGATTGCCTATTCAGATTAGATCTCTGCCGCCGACTGGGCGGTATTGAAGAGAAGATTCGATGAGGAAGCCTACAAAAAGAAGTCTGCAAAGTCTAAAAGAGCGCGACAGGCGGGGTCGCAGTGGTGTGGTGGATCAAGGTCCATCATAGATTTCTTCACCCATATGGTACGTATCTCGCCGTATACCCATAATTAATATTTTACAGTAATATATTTCTTTCAACTTAACTGACAAGTCATATAATAATTTCGTAACAGGTTGAATCGGAAGAAGACCCGAATGTGGTGACCTTGTTCCTCGCCACGCACAAGAAGGGGGAGCTGTTCGTAGACAACATGGCCCGAGACACCTACGTAAGTTTTACTTAATGCTAGTTCATTAATATTAATTTTTAGTTACGTAGAAAATTCATATAGATGTTATTTCCAGGCCGAGTTTTAGAAGTTTTACTTAATGCTAGTGCATTAGTATATTAATTTTTAGCGACCACGTGAGAATTCATATAGATGTTATTTCTAGGCCGAGTTTTTGAGGCTTAGGGAGGCCGGGCCGACACGGGAGGAGGGAGCTAGTGCTAGCACTTCCCAGCAGCCCCCTGCCACAGCTCAGTCAGATGACGAGCTGTGGATGAGGGCCGTTGGTGGCATGCATAGGGGTACGTACTATGGTACGGGCTCCTATGGTGCCTTTATTGCATCACAGTCCTCTGCGACCGCCACTAGTGTGCCCGGCCCCGCACAGACTGAGGAGTCGGTCCGCCAGCAGGAGAGTGACGTCCTTGCGCAGATCGCAGCTCTGCGTGACGAGACACTGGAGAGGATGGGGGCGCCGCATAAAGATGATTCTACTCTCATCTTACGCTTTGAGAGGCTGGAGGAGACTACGGAGGCGCTGCAACAGATGACCCGTGCTACGCAGGAGGCTACGCAGCGGTTGACCGAGCAGATACAGCATTTCCAGGAGATAGCAGTAGAGCGACCGTCTGCTGGTACGCCGGGAGCATCGTCTACATCCGGCGGTGCACGAGAGGACATGTTCGTCCACCTGTTGTCACCGGAGGAGTATTAGACGATCCTGATGTTGCGACGACAGTCATCTGGTGGCGCTCCTCCTCCAGCACCGGGTCCAGCTCCAGGCGATCAGTAGTTGAGGACATTGAGTTTGTAATGTACTACATTTTTTACTTTGTACGTATTTGGGGATATTCAGCTTTTTCGTTGAGGATATTGAGTTTGTACGTATTTGCGGATATTGATTTGGTTTGTTCAGGATATTATATATTGACATTGTTTGTTGCGGATAGTATTTTTTCTTTATATTTTTTGTATATTCTGGAATGTATTGTGCGTGCCGATGTTGAGTGTTCCACCGAGGGGGTCGGCGAATCCAGGGATTGGATTCTGTATTTTGTGTTTTGTATTCTGTATTTTGGCTCAGGCTCCAGCTCCATCTCCATTTGCATTCTGGAACCTATTTTTTTATTATTTTTTTAATTCAGCGACGTTTTTAGCGACGTTAATATTCGTCGCTACATGTTAGCGACGTTAATAAATATCGCTACTAGCGTCGCTAAATGCTGACGTGGCAACACGTGGCACCAAATCTGATGTCAGCTCGTCGTCGCCAAAACGTCGCAAAAATGTTGCTAAACGGCGACCAAATCCTGACGTCGCCTTGTATGTCGCTAATTACCGTCAACGAAGAAACGTCGCAGATAATGTTGCTAATTAGCGACGTTATTGACGTCGCTAAATAACGTCGCCCGAGCAACGTTTTGTGACGTTTTCTCGTTTAGCAACAAGTATTTTTTCGTCGTTCATGAAACGTCGCCAAAAACGTCGCTAAATTCTCTTAGCGACGTTTTCTAACGTCGCTAATCTGACAAATTTTTGTAGTGGTAGGAGTCGGATATAGCCATCCGCTATAGGCGAGTGAAACCATATCCATGGTGGCCAACCCGACACGTCAGGACTGGGCCTGGGGTGGCTAGTATGGCACGATCTCGGGATTCTTCCCACCCAATGCAGCTGCAAAGTTAGTTGCCTAGTTAATCCCTTGGTTATCCTCGGAGTTCACATGTCGTGGTCACATGCTCACTCCCCTAGATGTCGTACATTGTACGAGAACCCCAAGAAGGGATCCGTACTGGCTCATAGAGTCATATATATGTACCCCTTTCTTGGTGTAATACAACACACAACACATACCACATACCACATCATTGCTACTGACCAATCGCTATGTAAATGCTGGAATCTTGGAGGTACTGACAGGTATCACATAGGAACACTTAGCACATCGGTGCTCACATAGATTGTACCTTAGTACACACATAGGGTTATCCAGCATACGCATAGGAGTCGGATCAGGAATGAGGACCAACACACAAGAGGAAATAGAACAAGAAGGCACTATGCATTTAGGGTATGAAGTGCTCGCAAGTCATGAAGATTCTTGAAGCCAAGACAAAGATCTACAACTTTCATGTTGGAAGTTGGGAGAAATTCTAGCCACAATTCAGACAAATAGGGCATAAAACAGCCAAAAACAGCCAAAATAGGCACTATACGGTACTATGCGGCACTCCCATATGCGGCTCGGGCACTATGCGGCACTATGTGGCATACCCATATGCGGCACTATACAGCACTCCTATATGCGGCTCGGACACTATGCGAAACTATGCATCACTCTCATATGCGGCTCGGACACTATACGGCACTATACAGCACTCCCATATGCAGCTCGGCACTATACGGCACTATGCAGCACTCCCATATACGGCTCGGACACTATGTGACACTATGCGGCACACCCATATGCGACTCAGATACTATACGATACTCCCATATGCGGTTCGGACACTATGCGATACTATGTATCACTCTCATATACGGCTCGGACACTATACGGCACTATGCAGCACTCCCATATACGGCTCGGCACTATATGGCACTATGCAGCACTCTCATATGCGGCTCGAACACTATACGGCACTATGCAGCACTCTCATATGCGGCTCGGACACTATGCGGCACTATACAGCACTCCCATATGCGGCTCGGTACTATGCGGTACTATACAGCACTCTCATATGTGGCTCGGCACTATTCATATGGCACTATTCATCGTCCCTACCAAAACCAGGGCAGATGACATAAAAATTGTCCAAATATTATTTTTGCCATAACTTTCTCAAAACAAGTCGAAATCTAACTTTTCAAAGGTCAAAATTATGTAGAATCAAATTTTCTACAATCTAGGACCATTAGTTTTCGAAAATAACCAAGTTTGATAGATCAAATCCCTGTAAATACATAAAACCTTAGTTTTAGAAACTTAGATCTCTACACAAAACTAGCCATTAGAATCAAAAACTCCAAGAACTAAACTTGTAGAGAATAAAGAGAAGAACAATAGACAAATAATATCAAAAGAAAAATCAAGAATAAAAAATGCACAAATCTCTACTTTTGAGCAAGTTGTACTTGCCTAAGGATGGTGGTTGAGGGAAATAAATGGAAGAGTGAATGAGGAGAGAGAGTGAGGAAGAGAATATAAATAGGGGTTGGGTTGGCTTAAGAAAACCCTAATCTCTAAACATGCTCTAACCCTTCCACTAATGACATGCTTAAAAGCTACATGCAACCATTAAATAATAATGAATAGAATTATGCACATGCTAAATACGGGATACCATGTACAGAATTCATGAAAGAATACGTATATCGGAATCGGGGAATGACAGATACATACGCACAAAGATCAAGAACTCTTGCAAAATTGTTGCTGCATTCTCCAGAGGCTACAGTCTTCAAGTTCATATAGTCCAAGGGATAAAGTGATCGTCTTCTGATCAGATTTCTACAGTTGTACTTCCCCAAAATTTATTATACTTTTATACTATTCTTTTTTCAAGTTTGGAATAAGCTTTTTGTTTTTTCAAACAAAATGGCGACTCTGCTGGGGACGACTTTCTCCTCCGATGAGAAGGTGACAACTCAATATGACACTGCGTCGATCGGCAAGACGCAGAAAACTATGGTTGTTCAAGTCAACCAGACAGCCTATGAAGATATGATTAGCACCAAGAGCAACATGAGTACAGCAGCTATTGCCAAGAACAGGACTGTGTGGGCTCCTAAATCTTCCATGGTCACTGTTGCTCAGGCGCAACCTGAGTGTTCAGCGGTCAAGACACAATCTGTCTTGGTGGCTCAGGCACAGCTTGCTTCTGTTGCCCGTGTGTAACCTATTCATCCGGCTGCCCACGCAGTCTACTACTCTCTTTGCTGCCAAGACGCAACCTGTTCAAGCCATTGTTGAGGTGCAGTCTACCCATGTTGCTGCCAAGGCACCATCAATAGCCCGTAGGACTATGGTGCAGCCAAAGCAATCAGCACCTCAGGCGCAGTCTGCGACTCTGGCGCAACTCAAGGGAACTAGTCTTTTGGCTATTTCCTCTTCTAATTCTCAAGTTCTGAACTTGGAGAATCATTGTTCTAGTACCAACACTAGACAGAACAAAGGGAAGAGTCCTTTGACACTTCCTCAATTGGCACAATCTGTGCCTAAAATAGTCTCACAACAGAACAAAGGGAAACGCTTCTTAGCTGACCCTCTACAAAATAAAGGAAAGCACCCTTTGGTCTTTTTTCAAACTTCTCTGATCCATGACTCAGAGGAAGATATGTCAGATTCTATTCCTTTAAACAGAGGTTTTCGGATCTCTGATTTTGGAAAGAATACTGACCAAAGAGGTATCTTACATACCCCTGTGGGGTCTGGTCAAGCTTCCAACCTTGTAAATTTTAAGATCCAAGCAAGAAAAATTGAGGGTATCACTAACAGAGACACCTGGAGCAGAATTTTTAGATTTACGTGCTTATCTCAATAGGCGTCAACCAATATCAACTTTGGCAAAACGTAAGAACCCTATGCCAAAGGCCAATCTGTACAAAAAGCCAAAGTTTGAGAAGAAAGACCCAACCACCTATGCTAATGAGTTGAGTACATCTTTGTACACTCAGGGAACTAAATATCTCAAGAATAGAAGACATGTTCCTAACATCATTAAGGAATATGTTCCTCCGACTTCTTTCCGTCCTGTAGTTATAACTGATCTGTGACAACGTCTTACACAAAGACAGGAAATTATAGGGATGTCTCCCTCACCTCCAAATCGTGCTTCAAATTGCCACTGTCTTTACGAAGTCGTCATCAACTGTTGTTGCCAATCGGCTCGACTATCTGTCTTCGATCATTTGAACTATGCTTCAACTCCGAAACATATAATAGAAGACGAAGATGAGATATTATATGCTTCTGTCAACATGACTTCTCAAGGCACTCGGGGTGGGAAACGTCCAAGATGTAATGCATCCCGTAATCCTAGTCAGCAATACTTAGATCGGATCCATGCATCCAGTGAAGGTGTCTTTCAATACACTAGATCGAGGAATCGACATTTGAACCAAGGTGTCTTTAATCAAGAAGATCTCCCCATCGCTCATGTAGGAGAAGACTCTTTCTCAGAGTTTGATGCAGATAGTGAATGTTCTGAACAAACTATCTCATCAATAGCAGCAAGAGAAGTGACGGCATATACCGTTATGGAAGATTAAGATGCTTCTAGTTCAGCCAATCAAGAACAACGAATTGCTGTACTAGAAGACAAATTAAATACCATGGCAGAGATGGTCGCAAGCATGCATACTATAATCGTGGCTCAATATACAGTGCCATCGGTTATAAACCCTGCTACAAATCTAGAGCTTATAGCATCTTTCCTACCTGTTAGTCTGGGGGTACCGCCTCCTCAGGTTGCTTCAGTACCAATTCAAGCTGATCCCAGTCACTATGGTGCTGGGGGTGGTAATTATCACGCTATTCCGTCTCCCAACACATCTAATCAGCCCACCAATTCTCAAACATCAGGGGATGCAAATAAGGCTATAAAACTTCTGTGCACTCAGTTTAAGGCCTTCAAGCAGAAGGATAGCCTACAAAGATTCAACATAAAGCAACCATATCCTACAGAGTGGAAGGAGGTTCCATTTCCTCCTAAATATAAGCTCCCAACCATCATACTGTTTGATGGCAGCACTTCTTCGAGTCAGTACATCAATCACTTTGAAGTGATAACTGATCAATTACAGCCAAATGATGCTCTCCTTACCAGAGTGTTCGTCGATTATTTAGCTGGCGCAGCATACGACTGGTATCGTAGCATGCCTGATGGCTGTATCACTTCTTTTGCCAGTTTTAAGCAAATGTTCTTGGAACGATTCTACGAAGGAGTCAACGACATGACGGTGTCTGCCCTCATTAAGATTAAATAGAGGCATTATGAATCCACAGAGAGTTTTATTGAAAGATTCCGCCGAGAGGCACTCAAAATGCCTTTAGGAACTCCATCTGCTATAACAATAGACACTTGCAAATCAAACTTGTTGCCTATTATCAGTATATAGACAGGATCTACACAATTCTAGGATTGGCCTTCTTTCATTATCAATGCCAAAGCAGCCGAGGTCAGTGCCGAAAAGTTCAAGCAGTTAGGAGTCCAAATAACTCATCCTAACCAAGAAGAACATTCTACACCCGGGGGTAGTAATCGCCAAAATAACTGCAAGAGTAAAGAAATATTGGCCATCAATCTTAAAGACAAGGAGTCTCTGGCTGTCAATGTTACTCAGAAGGCATCCACTCCATCAGAACCACCTACTGAAGATCAACTTGTCCAAATCGATATTGGAGAAGAGGGTGTACCACGACCAATCTTCATTAGCAAAAATCTCCCAGAGGATGATAAATAAGAATTAATTCATCTTATTCGTGAATATATTGATGTCTTCGTTTGGAGTTACGAAGATATGCCGGGATTAGATCCTCAAATTGTAACTCACAAGCTTAACATTCTGCCAAATGCCAAGCTGGTCAAACAACAACAACAACGGCAATTCAAGCCTGAAATGATGGATACAATTGATGATGAAGTCAAAAAGCTTACAGCTTGCAGTTTTATCAGAGAAGAACAGGATTCTGACTGGGTAGCCAACGTTGTACCAGTTCTGAAGAAGACCGGAAAGGTTCGAGTTTACATAGACTTTCGGGATCTCAATGATGCTTGCCCTAAAGACGAGTTCCCTCTCCCAATTACTGATGTCATGATCGACAATACATGTGGATTCGAACGAATTTCTTTCATGGATGGGTTTTCTGGATATAATCAAATCCGGATGAATCCTGAAGCTGAGAAACATACTTCATTTCGTACTCCTCGGGGTGTGTACTGTTATACGGTTATGCCTTAAGAATGCAGGTAAAACTTACCAGTGGGCTATGAGTACCATCTTTCGAGATTATCTACGAAAGACTGTCGAATGTTATGTTGACGATATTGCTGTTAAAAGTCGTCTCAAGGAAGATCACATTCAAGATTTAAGAACTATCTTTAATCGAATGCGCCAGCATCAACTCAAAATGAACCCCACCAAGTCTTTCTTGGGTGTCTCTAGTAGCAAATTTCTCGGCTTCGTTATTACCTCTAAGGGCATACACGTTGATCCCGAGAAGATCAAAGCCATTTAAGAGATACATCCTCCACGCAACCTAAAAGAGCTACGAGGATTCCAAGGTCGACTTGCGTACATTAGGCGGTTCATTTTGAATTTATCTGGACGTTGCAGACCATTTAATCAATTAATGAAGAAAGGTGTCTTTCGTTTGGATAGAAGAATGTCAACGAGCATTTGACGACATAAAGCGGTATTTAATGAGTCTACCGGTTCTTGTACCACCGATTTCAGAAATACCCTTCTTAATGTATGTCCGGGCAATGGATCATTCATTGGAAGCTTTGCTGGCTCAGAAGAACAAAGAAGGCTATGAGCAAGCCATCTACTATCTTAGCCGAACGATGATTGGAGCTGAACATCGTTATAGTCCGATAGATAAAGAATGTTTAGCCTTAATGTTTGTTGTTCAGAAGACAAAACATTATATCATAGGCCAAACTATTCATGTCATATCCCGGGTCAATCCTCTTCGAGTCTTAATAAAGAAGCCAAGTACACTCAATTCTAGGCTTGCCACATGGGCCATATTATTAGCACAATATGATATGGTTTATGTTCCTCAAAAGTCTGTGAAAGGCCAAGTACTTGCCGACTTCTTAGCAGCTCATCCTGTCCCTGAGATATCTAAACTCTATGATGAGATTCCAGACGAAACATTAGAATCAAATATGATCTCAGAAGAATTTCCTACCTGGAGGTTGTTATTGATGGAGCTTCTAGAATTGGACCTGGAGGTACCCTTGTGGCTGGAGTAGGAATTGTTCTTGTTTCACCCGATGGATTAAATATTCAAAGGGCTTATTCTTTAGACGAATCATGCTCTAACAATGTGGCAGAATACAATGCCTTGCTCATTGGACTCCAATTGGCTAAACAACTGGGTATTGAATATCTCGAAGTATATGGCGACTCTAAGCTAATTTTTAATCAGGTTAGAGGCATATATGAAGTCCGACATCAAGATTTAGTACTATACCATGAAACAGCAACCAAGATAGCTTCTTCATTCAAAGGGTTTTTTATCGAACATGTACGACGGGCATGCAATACAGAAGCTGATGCCTTAGCTAACCTAGCTGCGGTATTGGCAGTTCCAGTCAAAAGACAACAGATGGTTGTTTTCTCTAATAGAGAACTATTTTGTGTTGAAAACAGCCACAATATTGAATTCAGCAACCTAACTGAGGTCAATGATATTAGCAAGGACTGGAGAGCACCTTTCATTGATTTTGTAGTGCATGATATCTTGCCAGAAGATCCTAAAGAAGCTACAAGTATCCTTCGTCGATCGCTTCGATTCTATTATAATCATACTACTAAAACACTCTATCGAAGAACTTTTGATGGATTGCTTTTAAGATGTCTCGCTGGTGATGAAGCAAAGCAGATATTACATGAAGCTCATGATGGCGTTTGTGGAGCACATCAGCCATGTCCTAAATTACAGGATCGTATCCGATGTATGGGTTACTATTGGACCTCTATGGTATCAGATGCTATTGACTATACAAAAAAATGCCGTGCATGTCACATTCATGCAGATTTCATTCACTAACCATCGAAATTTCTTCATTCGACTGCTGCCTCATGGCCTTTTGAAGCTTGGAACATGGATATAATTGGCCCTATCAATCCTCCTTCATCTAAAGGACATCGGTTCATCTTAGCTATAACCGATTATTTTTCCAAGTGGACAGAAGCTATACCTTTGGCTGAAGTTAAAACGAGTAGTGTCATCAACTTCGTCAAACATCATATAATATATAGATTTGGTGTCCCTCGCCGAATCATCCATGATAATGGGCCGTAATTCATCAGCCAGAAGTTTAATAGGTTATGTGATGACAACAGAATAAATAATGTTGTCTCTACGGCCTATAATCCTGTGGCTAACGGGTTGGCTGAAGCATTCAACAAGACCATTATCAAACTCCTTAAACAGTTTATCTCTATTAACAAACGTAATTGGAGTGATAAACTTGGAGAATGTCTATGGACATATCGTACTACTGTCCGTAATCCTATAGGTTGTACACCTTTTTCTCTAATATATGGATGTGAAGCTGTCCTACCCCTGGAAATTTAAATTCCACCATTGAGGATCGCTATTTCTAACGAACTTACTACAGAAAACAATGATCGTCTTCGACTTCAAGAGTTGGAGGCGCTCGACGAGAAAAGGTTACTGGCTCAACAGCATATTGAACTTTATCAAGCCCAGATCTCAAAAGCTTTCAATCGCAAAGTCAGAGTGTGGACATTTCAAAAAGGCGAGTTGGTTCTTTAAGTCAGACGTCCTATGACTATGACACATATGAGCAAAGGCAAGTTCGAAACAAAATGGGAAGGACCGTATGTGGTAAATAAAGTCTTCTCCAATGGAGCCTATCAATTAATAGATATGGTGGGCATAGTTGCTATGATGCCTATCAATGGCAAATTTCTCAAAAAATATTATGTATAAAAGCAAAATATTCCAAAGACATGATGTATATAAAAGTTTATTTTATTCGAAGGCAGAATGGAATTACATGATATTAGGGACGGGGAGGGGGCCTCGATCCTTCATGATTAAATACATAATTTGCCAATTGTTCAAACGCCTTTTTGCCTGAACTCACAAAAAACTTACAAACAGCCATCCTCAATGCCTCTTCTACGGCAGTTTTCCCAGGTTCCACTAACTTGGAGATCAAATCCTGTCCTGGCACAGGAGGAACAGTTGAGCCTTCGCCTATTTCTTTTCGAGAAGGCACAGGAGGCTCAGTAGGGGCATTTCGGTTTCTTCTTCGATCTTCGGAGCAAGTAAATCTTTGGAAGACATTTTCGTACAAAAGGGAAAGAGATTGTCAATATCTACAAATGTTTTGTTTTATTTATAGGCAAAACAACTAGATAATCGGCCTCAAGAACTGATGCGACTTTTGGAAAGAAGTACAACTGTTCGTTCATTTATAACTGATTCATTTATTTATAACTGACCATTCATCATCCTTTCTTCGAAATCGACGTGATTGATTCATTCATTCTCTTCTTCGAGAGTTTGAACGACCATTAATTCATTCAATGTCTCCTTTAAAAATCAAAGTGACTGATTACTCATTCATTTATCATAATGAAAATCCATGTCTCTGAATTTTAAATAGCCACGTCAAGCAACTTGTTATCTCCATATTTCTCCTTAATTCTATTTTCAATATCACCACATCAAAATCAGATCATAAAAGAAGAGAAAATCATTTTTATTTCTTCTTTAAAAACATAGATACATCTTAATGAAAATCTATTACATCTCGGATTTTCATTCTAAATATAACATGAAGGTCTATTACATCTTTGGATCTTCTTATTTGTTTGTGGAAATTCCTTGTCGTCTCGACCTGAAGCAACGAACCAGACAATAGAATCAACTCTGGTCTTCTCTCTCAGAAAAACGAGAGGAGAACCACAGAGTACAGCAGCCCAAAGATGAGCTACTGTCAATACAACTGGTGGACAGAAGACGACCCGCCAGGAGAACTAGGAACGAGATCACCCTTGTGACACGATTCCTAATTCTGTCGCTCCACCATCCAACTTTTATGTGTATAGGCTCTTCCTACCAGCTGAGGAAGACCCTTCTGGAATACAGAGAGTCCTGAGCTATCTGATCTGAGTGTCAGAATCACGTGAGCTGTCTGATGTGGGTGTCAGAAGAATGCTCTCCATAGCATCCAGATCACTGATGCCAGTTTTGAAGAAGCTTGCCAACCAAACATCTGCAAATAGGAACAAAGAAAAGAAAAGTCAGCAAAATCTATCAAAAACTGCACGTGCATCAAATCAACAGGCACATATCAGCAACGTGCGCCTATTCTCAAAAGCACAGGCGCACATCGTGTAACACCCAGTTTTCCAGATAAGGATAATTTTAAAATTTTGTAATTATAATTATTATTATTGTTAATAATTTCATATTATAATTTTTGGTAATTTTTTAATCATTTTTAAACTATTTAAAAACTGCTCTAAGTTATGACTTGTGATTTTGATGTGCTGCTAGTGAAACCCTATAGATTGCATGACCTAGAGCCTAACCATGTCATTAGGATGATTTAATTATCATTTTAGTTTGAGGGTATTCTTGTCATTTTGAATTTATTTGAATTAATATATATTTAATTAGAATTTAATATGATCATTGGAATGGTGTGATTTAAATATAATTTAATTTATTGCCTTGTATTGTGTTTAGCCCTAACCTAGATTCGACCTAACCTAGATTAGTCATAGCTAGACTTAGCTAGCCATGGTCAGTGTTAGTTAGTATTGATTAGTCTTGGTTAAGTCATGTTAGTTAGAGTTAACTAGGTTGCCTTTAAGTCAAGTGTGAAACCTAGGCTTGTGGACCATTGATTTAACCAGATGGATTGAGAGCCATTGATCAAATCCCAAAACCCTAACCCTAGCATTTATGGCCAGCCACCTAGGGAACAACACCCTATAAAATCCCTCTCAAAACACTTGCCTCTTTTGTTCAATCTCTCATTTTTGCAAGAACAAGGTTTGTCCCTATTGAAACCCTTTCCTATTTTGATCAATATAAATCCTTTTCATTCAAACTTCTTCCATGGTGACCTAATTTACATTCCCCTACTGTTCATGGAGGCTATTCTCAAATTTGGGACAATTTGGAACTTGGGGCTAGCTAGAAGGATCCCCCATTTTGAAGCTTTCTTTGAGAAAGAACACCAATTGGTAACTTCTTATTCCCTCTATAAAATTTCGATTTCTAGGAATGGATAGAAAGCCCTAGGTGTCCTCTAACTGTAGGAATAGGTTTTGCTAAGTTTCGTATCCTTTACGTGTCCGTATCGGACACGTATCAGTATAGATACGTAGGTGTTCGACGAAATGCCACATTGGGCATTTCGATCCTATTTTCTGATTTTGTTTGAACAAAAAATTAGGTTTTAGTGTCGCTTATACGTTTCACAAATGACTGAGCATGTTTCGTGTCGTGTCGGAGTCGTATTGGACCCGTGGACACGCCTCGCGCGTACGCGGTTGGCTGTCCTGGTACCCGCATGTCCGTTCGGTCATTCTAGGGTTCGTGGACACGTGACATTGGACACGGAGCTAGGGGCAGTGTCTGACATGACACTCCCAAAGTCTCGTGTCCAATGGTCTTGTGTCGTGTGAGCTAAGACACGTGCACGGGTTCGCCACTGTGCGTGTCCAGTGCAGTATTGTGTTCGTACAGCTTATTGGACACGTTCGTATCAGGTTTTGGACACGATATGGGTTGTACATCAAGTGCACGTATTGCTTGTTAATTACCAACCTGTAATTTAGCATATTAACGTGTTTTTCTTATTCAAAATTGAATTTCCCATGCTGACTGATACGTTATTCCAGTTTCTTAATATCCTGATTTAACCCCTGTTTAATCTGATTTAAATTAATGTTAATTTGTCGTATGGGTTCATGGACATATGTGATAGACTATTATAATGTGGGTTATTGACTGGTCCTAGGTTTTTAGATTTCGATTTGGATTTTGGGTGTTGAATGGTATATAAAACTGTCAACTGTTATTCCTGTTCTTAAACCCAATTTTAATTCCCATGTCTAAACTGATTTTTATGATTCTTAGACTCCATGTTAATCTATATACTTATTGTTAGTTCACTGATAGGTTGTATTGGCATGATAGATTAGGTTTTTATGAAAGAGTATGAAATTTCGAATGTGGATTGGTATGTGAAAATGTGGACTGATATGCAGTCCTATTTCTCATGTATTGAACTTTAAATTCCAGTTCACAACTGAGTTGATTTTCAATTCCAGGTTTATTCCTAACATATGGTTGTAGTTGTTCAATCTTAGGCTATATTGATGTAGGGAATGGGATTTTGTATGTGGATTGGGGATGTACCATGTATGGACTGTTAACTGTCATTGGATTCTATATGTTAACTGTCACATGAGTTCCTAAAACTGAGAATAGGATTCAATAGAATGTTTCATTGCCTGTTAAATAACACTCTATGTATATGGTTCACTGTCTTTTAATGGGATTTTGAATTCGAATTTGGGGTTTTGTTATAACTGTCATCTTCTTTCCTGAGAAATCACTAGCTTTTGATTCAATTGCCTAAACTCTCTACTCATGATTTTTCCCATTCCTCATATGACACTGTCATTGGGTTCTTAATTCTGAAAAATAACCTGAGATTGGTTCTCATGTATCTACACTCTTCATTCATATATTCCCTGTCACACTAAGACACTGATTTCCCATATTACACATTGTTTTTCTATATGGACACACACACATGCTCTCATAATACACACACACATGTATCTACATTCTTTAAATCCTATTGACACTAGCCTATCATTAAACTGCCATACTCCAAATACACACCCACACATACACATGTTAACACTCATGACACACACACACAAGAACACTCTCATGACACTATACCACACACACATGTACACAAACACCCTCACATGATTTCCCTCTACCTATCACTCTAGGTATATACATATATATATGCACACACACATGCTCTCATAATACACACACACATGTATCTACATTCTTTAAATCCTATTGACACTAGCCTATCACTAAACTGCCATACTCCAAACACACACCCACACATACACATGTTAACACTCATGACACACACACACAAGAACACTCTCATGACACTATACCACACACACATATACACAAACACCCTCACATGATTTCCCTCTACCTATCACTCTAGGTGTATATATATATATATATATATATATATATATATATATATATATATATATATATATATATATATATATACACACACACACAAGAACACTCTCATGACACTATATCACACACACATGTACACAAACACCCTCACATGATTTCCCTCTACCTATCACTCTAGGTGTGTGTATATATATATATATATATATATATATATATATATATATATATATATATATATATATATATATATATATATATACTTGAATGCCAGTTAAGTGTGTAGTTGACTTGTATAGCCTAGATAGTGTGTGTGCTTGCTAAAATAGGCTGGTTAGGCTTAGTGAGACTTGTTTGGCTTAGGCTTGACCTAGTTGACCTAGTTTGACTAGTCTAGTTGACTAGAGTTGACCGAGAGTTGACTTTAGTCCAGTTTGACCCTAAACTTCATGTAGATTCATTGTAGCAGTCTGTTATATCATTTTAGACATATAGTGACTTGTACTGTTATATAGGAGACAGACACCACTCCTCGGACAGTAGATACTCTTCATATACTCTGGATACAGGCGAGTACATTCTCTGATCATTTTATATCCTGTTTAGGATTATATTTCATGCTTTAGATTACTTTACATGATGCTGACACATTGGAAACACGGATTAGTACTATATGGATCTTGTCGTACGATGTTATCCCCTTAGCGGACACATCGGGTATTTCGTGTTCATGTACTTTATCATGAGCATCGTGTACTCCTTGTGTTCGTGCTTTTCGGGTACAAATCGTATGAAATCGTATATACTCATGTGCTCACATAATCTTCGTGTATGACTATACTTCGTGTACAATAACATAACTTGGCTAGATTCTTGTGTATTGATTGGGGCGGGGGAGTAGAAGTGCTTACGTATTCAATCCAGTAGATTACTCGTGTACAACCTTTTTAGATTACTCGTGTACAACATCGTGCCGTTTACATAACCGTCTTATACTCTGAATCACTAGCACTGTTAGTTTTCATATATATTGTATCTATTTACTTACAGTCTTCCTTTTCACCATGTTATTCTTTCAGTTTCATGTATCTTACTCTCTAGCATGTTTATATTTCCTAACCTGTTATGATTTGTTGAGATGTACTGTACTCGCTCCTGTCCTGACTGGACCTGTTGAAAATTTTACAGTGAATGATGAGGCTCTGGTGTCTACCCATTATGGTGCAGCTTTAGACAACACTTGTGACTTGGACCCACTAGTAATAGAGGATCTACCACCAGTGATATAGACTGCTAGCTTAGTTTCTTACCTTGCCTTCTCATTGATACATTATCGTATATATTGGGAGTTTGTTTTATTTGATGTTTCTGGTTATGTATTTATATTAGACACTTAGACTTTATCTGGATTGTTTTCTCTGTAGATTCATTCTGTTCTTATCTATCTATCTATCTTTTATCATGCTCTACCTTGAGACTGTATTTGTTATGTCACCTTCATTCAGAGTGTATATACTGTACAGGTACCTTTATATTGTTAGATGTTTGACCTAGGACAGCGTTCTACCGCCGACACTGCGGCGTAGGCTGGACGTACCCACGGCTCATGCCCTTACTCTATGGTACGGGTCGTCACACGTTTTTAGTGGTGGCCCATGCAGGTCGAATTTATGTAGTGGTATTCGAACTAGAGTATCACTACAGCCTGCAGTAGGATTAGGATATTTTTGAGGGTACTCAATCATACTAGGAAAAACTCTTAATCAGATTCCTATTTATCTATATTGTTGATATTGACTTCCCTTGAATGTAAACTGTCCTCATTTGAATTTTTGCCTCATTCTCAGAAATTGCTTCTTGTTTTGATCTGTCTTCATGATGGTTATAGAGACACGATCTCATCGCTCTGGTCCGGAGAATACTATCGAAAGGCTGGCTACCTCTCGTCCTGTTCATCAGGGCCTCGAGACCGCAGCTCTTATTGTGCCGACTTAAGTTGGCGTTTCTGCTACTTTGGAGGTGCAACTCCGTCTGTACAGAGACCTTCCCCCGTCATTCTCGATTCTCTCAGCTGTAGAGGTACATACATCATCAGCAGCAAGCTAGAGGAAACCAGCAAGGGCGAGCTTTCGCCAGGACAGTCGAGGATGTACAGGCTATTGGAGATCTTGCTGCAGGTTCCGATCTTCTTGATTTTAATTCCATAATTTCCTCTTATAACTATCTTGAAATTTGAATCCATCTGCTCCTTGTTGACTGATTAATTTTGTTCTATTGTTCTTGTGTTATGTTTGTTTTCTTCTGAAAAAAATCATATGGGCTAGGTCACCTCAGATGTGGGATCTAGAATCTTTGATAGTCGTGTTAGCTGGCATAGTGAGGACATATAGTCAGATTTTAGGCGTATTTCTCGGGTGTGAGAATTTAAGATTTTTGTCGTCGCATGCGACAATGCGAAAATTTTAAATACCATGAACCTGGAGGTATGTACCTTAGTCAAGGACTCTGTGATTATCGTAGCCTTGCTCACTAGCATGACGAAGGCTCTGAACAACATGATTTTGGACAGACGCATATGATTATCATACCCTTTTGTTGTTATAAAAATTGTATTCCATCATCAAATAACTTAGGAATAGGAATATTTAGTTTTGTAGAGCTTATTCATATGTAGTTCTTTCATAGTGTAATGATATGATGACTTGTAGAGTGTATGTACCCTAGAGATGATAGTTAGCATTGGTATTAGAATAGTAACCCATTGTAGATGATTTCCTTGTTATTATAATACCAACCAGTTTATATATAGGATGTTAGTATGCCTTACAGCCTTGATGATTGTTATTATTTTCCCTTATCTTTTTCCAGTGAGGCACCCATGACCAGAGCCTGTCCTTGAGTATAGTTGTAGTTCACCTAAGTCTGAGAGATCTATATACATATAGATTGCAGATGGTATTGGCATATGGGGTATGGGTTTGGTTGGTATCTATAGGTCATTGTTGTATAGGATTATTGACATGTTGTTAGCCTATATTGGTCCAGTTTCTATTTTAGTTAAGTTCTTTTTGTGTTGAGTTCAGTCATGTTTGATCAACATTTATAGGCAGCGTGCAGACCCTTCACTAGCTACCATGTTCCCTTGGATCATACTTGTACAAGTTGTTCACTTCATCTCTTAGCATTTTACTTTATTAATAGCCTTGTGACACCCTTCATTTTAACCTGCAGTACCTGTCCTATAGTGGAGTTCAAACTTTTCTTGGGCATGGTTGTTCAGTCCACTTGGACAGTTGTATATATTGGGATATAATGTGGGTTGTTAATAAGAGTTCTCCCTTGATCATTGTTCTGTCCCTCTTTCATTGTATTAGATACAGATGATGGCCCATCTGTCCAGATACATGTCCAAACCCTTTCTTTCATTGTTGGTTCAGTCATCCAAAAGCCTCTACCTGGGCATTGGTTCAATTTTCTATTTGAAGGTGTCATACATATCATTATCCTACATGTGATTGTTCTGCATATTCATGTGCAGCCATGCTACACCACTGTTATGTCCCAACACACCCTGGAGTATCTGACCTCTTCTTGGAGTGATAGGCATGTAGTAGGGAGTTGGTGTTATTAGACTTTGAGTAGAGTTTAGGTGATGAGGGTAAAGCATATATATAGCTTGTATATATGTAATGTATTTTGATTTGATAAGTAGACTGCACTCATTGCAGTATACTGCCTATTGCATTCCCTGCACACCAGTTTGGTTCACTTTTTTCAGACCACTGTCCTGCATGTAGTTAGTTCAGTCAGATAGAGGGGAGAGCCCAGGTTGATCTAGAGGCATATTTCAGTCACCATGTAGGTTTCCTTTCACTTGACTTTATAAGTGGACCCAAATGTCCTGTCCTTTAGCTTATAAATTCAGTCTCCTTAGCATCATTCCCTTTTGCCTATATTGATATTTCCAACCATTCATCCTTAGCCTAAATTCTAAGCATTTGTTTCAGTCCTTTATAAGTTTAGTCTACTTTAACCCTTGATTGATCAGTCATATATATATATATATATATATATATATATATATATATATATATATATATATATATATATATATATATATATATATATATATGATATACTTAGGATATATGTGATGGGTTGTTGTTCTTGAGTATATATATATATGTGGTATTTGGGATTAGTGTGCTTAGCTTGTAGATATTTAGTTAGGGGTGACTTGATAGGATTGGGAACTTTAGAGTTTTTCTTTTGCTAATCTCTAGTTGCCAACACCTAGATAGCTAGCATAGGTACAATCCTAAGAATTTGACCAGCTGATGACCAAGTACTTAGATGTTGAGAAATTGACTAGTGATTGACCCTTGACTATTTTTGACCTAGAAGGGGTGCGATCATCTTAATTTCGAGGACAAAATTTTTCTAAGGGGGGTAGGATTGTAACACCCAGTTTTCCAGATGAGGGAAATTTTGAAATTTTGTAATTATAATTATTATTATTGTTATTTATTTCACATTATGATTTTTGATAATTTTTAATCATTTTTAAACTATTTAAAAACTGCTCTAAGTCATGACTTGTGATTTTGATGTGCTGCTAGTAAAACCCTAGAGACTGCATGACCTAGAGCCTGACTATGTCATTAGGATGATTTAATTATCATTTTAGTTTGAGGGTATTCTTGTCATTTTGAATTTATTTGAATTAATATATATTTAATTAGAATTTAATATGATCATTGGAATGGTGTGATTTAAATATGATTTAATTTATTGCCTTGTATTGTGTTTAGCCCTAACCTAGATTTGACCTAACCTAGATTAGTCATAGCTAGACTTAGCTATCCATGGTTAGTGTTAGTTAGTATTGATTAGTCTTCGTTAAGTCATGTTAGTTAGAGTTAACTAAGTTGCCTTTAAGTCAAGTGTGAAACCTAGGCTTGTGGACCATTGATTTAACTAGATGGATTGAGAGCCATTGACCAAATCCTAAAACCCTAACCCTAGCATTTATGGCCAGCCACCTAGGGAACAACACGCTATAAAATCCCTCTCAAAACACTTGTCTCTTTTGTTCAATCTCTCATTTTGCAAGAACAAGGTTTGTCCCTATTGAAACCCTTTCCTATTTTGATCAATATAAATCCTTTTTCATTCAAACTTCTTCCATGGTGACCTAATTTACATTCCTCTACTGTTCATGAAGGCTATTCTCAAATTTAGGACAATTTGGAGCTTGGGGCTAGCTAGAAGGATCCCCCATTTTGAAGCTTTCTTTGAGGAAGAACACCAATAGGTAACTTCTTATTCCCTTCATGAAATTTCGATTTCTAGGCATGGATAGAAAGTCCTAGGTGTCCTCTAACTATAGGAATAGGTTTTGCTAAGTTTCGTGTCCTTTACGTGTCCGTATCGGACACATATCAGTATAGATACGTAGGTGTTCGACAAAATGCCACAGTGGGCATTTCGATCCTATTTTTTGATTTTGTTTGAATAAAAAATTAGGTTTTAGTATCGCTTATAGGTTTCTAAGTGACTGAGCATGTTTCCGGTCGTGTCGGAGTCGTATTGGACCCGTGGACACGCCTGGGCGTACGCGGTTGGCTGCCCTGCTACCCGCATATCCGTACGGCCGTTCTAGGATTCGTGGACACGTGATATTGGACACGGAGCTAAGGGCAGTGTCTGACACGACACTCCCAAAGTCTCGTGTCCAATGGTCTTGTGTCGTATGAGCTAGGACACGTGCACGGGTTCGCCACTGTGCGTGCCCAGTGCAGTGTTGTGTTCGTGTAGCTTTTTGGACACTTTTGTGTCAGGTTTTAGACACGATATGGGTTATACATCACGTGCACGCATTGCTTGTTAATTACCAACCTATAATTTAGCATATTAACGTGTTTTTGTTATTCAAAATTGAATTTCCCATGTTGACTGATACATTCATCCAGTTTCTTAATATCCTGATTTAACCCCTGTTTAATCTGATTTAAATTAATGTTAATTTGTCGTATGGGTTCATGGACATATGTGATAGACTATTATAATGTGGGTTATTGACTGGTCCTAGGTTTTTAGATTTTGAATTGGATTTTGGGTGTTGAATGGTATATGAAACTGTCAACTGTTATTCCTGTTCTTAAACCCGATTTTAATTCCCATGTCTAAACTAATTTTTATGATTCTTAGACTCCATGTTAATCCATATACTTATTGTTAGTTCACTGATAGGTTGCATTGGCATGATAGATTATGTTTTTATGAAAGAGTATGAAATTTCGAATGTGGAATGGTATATGAAAATGTGGACTGATATGCAGTCCTATTTCTCATGTACTGAACTTTAAATTCCAGTTCACAACTGAGTTGATTTTCAATTCCAGGTTTATTCCTAACATATGGTTTTAGTTGTTCAATCTTAGGCTATATTGATGTAGGGAATGGGATTTTGTATGTGGGTTGGGGATGTACCATGTATGGACTGTTAACTGTCATTAGGTTCTACATGTTAATTGTCACATGAGTTCCTAAAACTGAGAATAGGATTCAATGGAATGTTTCATTGCCTGTTAAATACCACTCTATGTATATGGTTCACTGTCTTTTAATGGGATGTTGAATTCAAATTTAGGGTTTTATTATAACTGTCATCTTCTTTCCTGAGAAATCACTAGCTTTTGATTCAATTGCCTAAATTCTCTACTCATGATTTTTCCCATTCCTCATATGACACTGTCATTGGGATCTTAATTCTGAAAAATAACCTAAGATTGGTTCTCATGTATCTACACTCTTCATTCATATATTCCCTGTCACACAAAGACACTGATTTCCCATATTACACACTGTTTTTCTATATGGACACACACACATGCTCTTATAATACACACACACATGTATCTACATTCTTTAAATCCTATTGACACTAGCCTATCACTAAACTGCCATGCTCCACACACACACCCACACATACACATGTTAACACTCATGACACACACACACACAAGAACACTCCCATGACACTATACCACACACACATGTACACAAACACCCTCACATGATTTCCCTCTACCTATCACTCTAGGTATATATATATATATATATATATATATATATATATATATATATATAATATATATATATAATATATGTGATGCATATATTATTATTATGTAGCCTATATATTTATAATGTGTGTTATTATATAAAATTAGATTAATATTAATATATGTATATGTGTGAATATGTGGTTGGACTATAGGTAATATTGCCTATGGGTGTATACCTGTGGCTCATTGCCTATGGGTATGGCTTGAATGCCAGTTAAGTGTGTAGTTGACACTATACCACACACACATGTACACAAACACCCTCACATGATTTCCCTCTACCTATCACTCTAGGTATATATATATATATATAAAATATATATATATATATATATATATATATATATATATATATATATATACACACACACACACACAAGAACACTCTCATGACACTATATCACACACACATGTACACAAACACCCTCACATGATTTCCCTCTACCTATCACTCTAGGTGTGTGTATATATATATATATTTTTTTTTTTTTTAGGTGTGTGTATATATATATATATATATATATATATATATATATATATATATATATATATATATATATATATATATATATATATATATATATATATATATATACTTGAATGCCAGTTAAGTGTGTAGTTGACTTGTATAGCCTAGATAGTGTGTGTGCTTGCTAAAATAGGCTGGTTAGGCTTAGTGAGACTTGTTTGGCTTAGGCTTGACCTAGTTTGACTAGTCTAGTTGACTAGAGTTGACCGAGAGTTGACTTTAGTCCAGTTTGACCCCAAACTTCATGTAGATGCATTGTAGCAGTCTGTTATATCATTTTAGACTTAGAGTGACTTGTACTATTCTATAGGAGACAGACACCACTCCTCGAACAGTAGATACTCTTCAGATACTCAGGATACAGGCGAGTACATTCTCTGATCATTTTATATCATGTTTAGGATTATATTTCCTGCTTTAGATTACTTTACATGATGCTGACACATTAGAAACATGGATTAGTACTATATGGATCTTGTCGTGCGATGTTATCCCCTTAGTGGATACATCGGATATTTCGTGTTCGTGTACTTTATCATGAGCATCGTGTACTCCTTGTGTTCGTGCTTTTCGTGTATAAATCGTGTAAAATCGTGTATACTCTTGTGCTCACATGATCTTCATGTACGACTATAGTTCATGTACAATAACATAACTTGGCTAGATCCTTGTGTATTGATTGGGGCGGGGGAGTAGAAGTGGTTATGTATTCAATCCAGTAGATAACTCATGTACAACCTCTTTAGATTACTCGTGTACAACATCGTGCCGTTTACATAACCGTCTCGTACTCTAAATCACTAGCACTGTTATTTCTCATATATATTGTATCTATTTACTTACAGTCTTCCTTTTCATCATGTTATTCTTTCAGTTTCCTGTATCTTACTCTCTAGCATGTTTATATTTCCTAACCTGTTATGATTTATTGAGATGTACTGTACTCGCTCCTGTCCTGACTGGACCTGTTGAAAATTTTACAGTGAATGATGAGGCTCTGGTGTCTACCCATTATGGTGCAGCTTTAGACAACACTTGTGACTTGGACCCACTTGCAATAGAGGATCTTCCACCAGTGATTTAGACTGCTAGCTTAGACTCTTACCTTGTCTTCTCATTGATACATTATTGTATATACTGGGAGTTTGTTTTATCTGATGTTTCTAGTTATGTATTTATCTTAGACACTTATACTTTATCTGGATTGTTTTCTCTGTGGATTTATTCTGTTCTTATCTATCTATCTACCTTTTATCGTGCTCTACCTTAGATGTGATTGAGACTGTATTTGTTATGTCACCTCCATTCGGAGTGTATATACTGTACAGATATCTTTATATTGTTAGATGTTTGACCTAGGACAGCGTTCTACCGCCGACACTGCGGCGTAGGCTGGACGTACACGTCTCATGTCCTTACTCTAGGGTGCGGGTCGTCACACGTTTTTAGTGGTGGCCCATGCAGGTCTAGTTTATGTAGTGGTATTCGAACTAGAGTATCACTACAGCCTGTAGTAGGATTAGGATTTTTTGAGGGTACTCAATCACACTAGGAAAAACTCTTAATCAGATTCCCATTTATCTAAATTGTTGCTTATTGACTTCCCTTGAATATAAACTGTCCTCCTTTGAATTTTTGCCTCATTCTCAAAAATTGCTTCTTATTTTGATCTGTCTTCACGATGGTTATGGAGACACGATCTCATCGCTCCGGTCCGAGGAATACTATCGAGAGGCTGGCCACCTCTCATCCTGTTCATCAGGGCCTCGAGACTGCAGCTCCTGCTGTGTCGACTTAGGTTGGCGTTTCTGCTACTTTGGAGGTGTAACTCCATCTATACAGAGACCTTCTCCCGTCATTCCCGATTCTCTTAGCTGCAGAGGTACATACAGCATAAGCAGCAGGCTAGAGGAAACCAGCAAGGGCGAGCTTTCGCCAGGACAGTCAAGGATACACAGGCTATTGGAGATCTTGTTGCGGGTTCCGATCTTCTCAATTTCAATTCCACAATTGCCTCTTATAACTATCTTGAAATTCGATTCCATCTGCTCCTTGTTGACTGATTAATTTTGTTCTATTGTTATTGTTTTATGTTTGTTTTTTCTAAGAAGAATCATATGGGCTAGGTCACCTCAGTTGTGGAATCTAAAATCTTTGATAGTCGTGTTAGCTGGCATAGTGAGGACATATAGTCAGATTTTGGACGTATTTCTCGGGTGTAGGAATTTAAGATTTTTGTCGTCGCATGCGGCAATGCAAAAATTTTAAATACCATGAACCTAGAGGTATGTACCTTAGTCAAGGACTCTGTGATTATCATAGCCTTGCTCACTAGCATGATGAAGACTCTGAACAACATAATTTTGGACAGACGCATATGATTATCATACCCTTCTGTTGTTATAAAAATTGTATTCCATCATCAAATAACTTAGGAGTAGGAATATTTAGTTTTGTAGAGCTTATTCATATGTAGTTCTTTCATAGTATAATGATATGATGACTTGTATAGTGTCTGTACCCTAGAGATGATAGTTAGCATTGGTATTAGAATAGTAACCCATTGTCGATGATTTCCTTGTTATTATAAGACCAACCAGTTTATATGTAGGATGTTAGTATGCCTTACAGCCTTGATGATTGTTATTATTTTCTCTTATCTTTTTCCAGTCAGGCACCCATGACCAGAGCATGTCCTTGAGTATAGTTGTAGTTCACCTAAGACTGAGAGATCTATATACATATGGATTGCAGATGGTATTGGCATATGGGGTATGGGTTTGGTTGGTATCTATAGGTCATTGTTGTATAGGATTATTGACATGTTGTTAGCCTATATTGGTCCAGTTTCTATTTTAGTTAAGTTCTCTTTGTGTTGAGTTCAGTCATGTTTGATCAACCTTTATAGGCAGTATGCAGACCCTTCACTAGCTACCATGTTCCCTTGGATCATACTTGTACAAGTTGTTCACTGCATCTCTTAGCATTTTACTTTATTAATAGCCTTGCGATACCCTTCATTTTAACCTGCAGTACCTACCCTACAGTGGAGTTCAAACTTTTCTTGGGCATGGTTGTTCAGTCCACTTGGACAGTTGTATACATTGGGATATAATGTGGGTTGTTAATAAGAGTTCTCCCTTGATCATTGTTCTGTTCCTCTTTCATTGTATTAGATACAGATGATAGCCCATCTGTCCAGATACATGTCCAAACCCTTTCTTTTATTGTTGGTTCAGTCATCCAAAAGCCTCTAACTTGGCATTGGTTCAATTTTCCATATGAAGGTGTCCTACATATCATTGTCCTATATGTGATTGTTCTTCATCTTCATGTGCAGCCATACTATACCACTGTTCTGTCCCAACATACCCTGCAGTATCTGACCTCTTCTTGGAGTAATAGGCATGTAGTAGGGAGTTGGTGTTATTAGACTTTGAGTAGAGTTGAAGTGATGAGGGTAAAGCATATATATATATAGCTTGTATATTTGTAATATATTTTGATTTGGTAAGTAGCCTGCACCCATTGCAGTATACTGCCTATTGTATTCCCTGTACACTAGTTTGGTTCACTTCTTTCAGACCACTGTCCTGCATGTAGTTAGTTCAGCCAGATAGAGAGGAGAGCCCAGGTTGATCTAGAGGCATATTTCAGTCACCATGTAGGTTTTCTTTCACTTGACTTTACAAGTGGACCCAAATGTCCTGTCCTTTAGCTTATAAATTCAGTCTCCTTAGCATCATTCCCTTTTGCCTATATTGATATTTCAGACCATTCATCCTTAGCCTAAATTCTAAGCATTTTTTTCAGTCCCTTATAAGTTTAGTCTACTTTAACCCTTGGTTGATCAGTAATATATATATATATATATATATATATATATATATATATATATATATATATATATATATATATATATATATATATATATGATATACTTAGGATATATGTGATGGGTTGTTGTTCTTGAGTTTATATATATATATATATATATATATATATATATATATATATATATATATATATATAAATATATATATATATATATATATATTTATATATATATATATATATATATATATGTGTGTGTGTGTGTGTGTGTGGTATTTGGGATTAGTGTGCTTAGCTTGTAGATATTTAGTTAGGGGTGACTTGATAGGATTGGGAAGTTAAGAGTTAGTCTATTATAGAGTTTTTTTTTTTGCTAATCTCTAGTTACCAACACCTAGATAGCTAGCATTGGTAAAATCCTAAGAAGTTGACCAGCTGATGACCAAGTACTTGGATGTTGAGAAATTGACTAGTGATTGACCCTTGTCTATGTTTGACCTAGAAGGGGTACGATCATCTTAATTTTGAGGACAAAATTTTTCTTAGGGGGGTAGGATTGTAACACCTAGTTTTCCAGATGATGATAATTTTAAAATTTTGTAATTATAATTATTATTATTGTTATTTATTTCACATAATGATTTTTGGTAATTTTTTAATCATTTTTAAACTATTTAAAAACTGCTCTAAGTCATGACTTGTGATTTTGATGTGCTGCTAGTGAAACCCTAGAGACTGCATGACCTAGAGCCTAACCATGTCATTAGGATGATTTAATTATCATTTTAGTTTAAGGGTATTCTTGTTATTTTGAATTTATTTAAATTAATATATATTTAATTGGAATTTAATATGATCATTGGAATGGTGTGATTTAAATATGATTTAATTCATTGCCTTGTATTGTGTTTAGCCCTAACCTAGATTTGACCTAACCTAGATTAGTCATAGCTAGACTTATCTAGCCATGGTTAGTGTTAGTTAGTATTGATTAGTCTTGGTTAAGTCATGTTAGTTAGAGTTAACTAGGTTGACTTTAAGTCAAGTATGAAACCTAGGCTTGTGGATCATTGATTTAACTAGATGGATTGAGAGCCATTGATCAAATCCCAAAACCCTAAACCTAGCATTTATGGCTAGCCACCTAGGGAACAACACCCTATAAAATTCCTCTCAAAATACTTGCCTCTTTTGTTCAATCTCTCATTTTGCAAGAACAAGGTTTGTCCCTATTGAAACCCTTTCCTATTTTGATCAATATAAATCCTTTTTCATTCAAACTTCTTCGATGGTGACCTAATTTACAATCTTCTACTGTTCATGGAGGCTATTCTCAAATTTGGGACAATTTGGAGCTTGGGGCTAGCTAGAAGGATCTCCCATTTTGAAGCTTTCTTTGAGGAAGAACACCAATAGGTAACTTCTTATTCCCTCCATAAAATTTTGATTTCTAGGCATGGATAGAAAGCCCTAGGTGTCCTCTAACTGTACGAATAGGTTTTGCTAAGTTTCGTGTCCTTTACATGTCCGTATCGGACACGTATCAGTATAGATATGTAGGTGTTCGACAAAATGCCACAGTGGGCATTTCGATCCTATTTTCTGATTTTGTTTGAATAGAAAATAAGGTTTTAGTGTCGCTTATAGGTTTATAAGTGACTGAGCACGTTTTGTGTCGTATCGGAGTCGCATTGGACCCGTGGACACAACCCGCGCGTACGTGGTTGGCTGCCCTGATACCCGCGTGTCCGTACGGCCGTTCTAGGGTTCGTAGACACGTGATATTGGACACGAAGTTAGGGGCAGTGTCTGACACGACACTCCCAAAGTCTCATGCCCAATGGTCTTGTGTCGTGTGAGCTAGGACACGTGCATGGGTTCACCACTATGCGTGTCCAGTGCAGTGTTGTGTTCGTGCAGCTTATAGGACACGTTCGTGTCAGGTCACGATATGTGTTGTACATCACGTGCACGTATTGCTTGTTAATTACCAACCTGTAATTTAGCATATTAACGTGTTTTTGTTATTCGAAAATGAATTTCCCATGTTGACTGATACGTTCATCCAATTTCTTAATATCCTGATTTAACACCTGTTTAATTGATTTAAATTAATGTTAATTTATCGTATGTGTTCATGGACATATGTGATAGACTATTATAATGTAGGTTATTGACTGGTCCTAGGTTTTTAGATTTCGATTTGGATTTTGGGTGTTGAATGGTATATGAAACTGTCAACTGTTATTCCTGTTCTTAAACCCAATTTTAATTCCCATGTCTAAACTGATTTTTATGATTCTTAGACTCCATGTTAATCCATATACTTATTGTTAGTTCACTGATAGGTTGTATTGGCATGATAGATTATGTTTTTATGAAAGAGTATAAAATTTCGAATGTGGAATGGTATGTGAAAATGTGGACTGATATGCAGTCCTATTTCTCATGTACTGAACTTTAAATTCCAGTTCACAACTGAGTTGATTTTCAATTCCAGGTTTATTCCTAACATATGGTTGTAGTTGTTTAATCTTAGGCTATATTGATATAGGGAATGGGATTTTGTGGGTTGGGGATGTACCATGTATGGACTGTTAACTGTCATTGGGTTCTATATGTTAACTGTCACATGAGTTCCTAAAACTGAGAATAGGATTCAATGGATTGTTTCATTGCCTGTTAAATACCACTCTATGTATATGGTTCACTGTCTTTTAATGGGATGTTGAATTCGAATTTGGGGTTTTGTTATAACTGTCATCTTCTTTCCTGAGAAATCACTAGCTTTTGATTCAATTGCCTAAACTCTCTACTCATGATTTTTCCCATTCCTCATATGACACTGTCATTGGGTTCTTAATTCTGGAAAATAACCTGAGATTGGTTCTCATGTATCTACACTCTTCATTCATATATTCCCTGTCACACTAAGACACTGATTTCCCATATTATACACTATTTTTCTATATGGACACACACACATGCTCTCATAATATACACACACATGTATCTACATTCTTTAAATCATATTGACACTAGCCTATCACTAAACTACCATGCTCCACATATACACCCACACATACACATGTTAATGTAGAAGCATGGAAAATATTAGAATAAAAGCATAGATAGCCCATGCGGCTTTGGATAGCAAGCCTATGCGGCTCATAACTGGAGTTGCCCCATGCGGCCCGAAAGAAGACCCTCAGACTCATGCGGTTCGGGCATATATGCGGTTCAGCAGGAACATGCGGCTCAATTGACGCCACGTGTAATCCCCCCACAGCTGGCTACGGGAGTAATGGCCTCATTTAATGCTCTGACATGACTCGACGGCTGCGACGTCTCTGACATAAAGCATCATAATGGTTCTGCCATAATGACAGACTCCTCGGGGAAAGAAGACAATCTCTGACCCGATCTGTCAGAAATCCTAGATTGCCACGTGGCAAAAGTCTCATGCGGCTCGGGTAGAAAACAACTTCATGCGGCTCAGCGAGGAATCACTCTAATATGATTAACAGGAATCCGCCATATGCGGTCCACCCATTAGCCCGGTCTATGCGGCTCAATACCATGTTAACTCAGGCGGCCCACAGAAACTATACATATGCGGCTCATGGAGGGTTCGTCCCCTGCGGCTCGCAGAGACTACGCATATGCGGCTCACGGAAAGTTCGTCCCCTGCGGCTCGATGAGGCATTGACTCATGCGGCTCATGAAGAGTATCTCTCTGCGGTTCAAGTGTTGGCCATCCTATGCGGCCCTGGCAGGACCTTCAATTAAAACACGTGGCATTGAAGATTCAACCGAATCCCAATAAGAATATTTGACACCAATATCATAATTGCCGAGATCAGGGCATATCATTTATCATCAAGCCAATAGGACACGTGGCGAGCAATCAAATATTGGCATAATCAATCACGAGGATTTAAAGTAGTCAGCATTAACTGCTCATGAGATTTGGTGCTATCAGCATTAGTGGCCGAGATTAATTATGATCAGGATCAAGGGCTCAGATAGAATGAAGGAAGCGCCGACATTCCAAACAGATAATCATCAGCAAACCCTAATGATCACACCCCACTCCTATAAATAGCCAACATCCTTCCCATGAAAAAAAAGGGAGAGAAAAAAGAGAAGAAGAGAGAGAGAGAGAGGTCGGCAACAAAAAAAATAAAAAAATAAGAAGAGAGAGATCTACACAGAGAGAGCTTCCCCCTTTTCTTCTTGATACTCACAGAGAGAGAGAAGCCAGGAGAGCCACCCGAGGAGAGTAAGAAGGGCCTTTCTTCGTCAACGCCAAGCAGATCTTCCCCGAGCCAAGGTTGCATACTGATCGTCCAAGGAGTAAGGCAGAGCGGCTGTCGCTTTCCCGAGCCTCTATCGTCACCCCCCAGAATCAAAAATAAACAATCGTACTTAGTCTGCTGTACCTAGGTTTTCGTCCCTAGGCTTTCTTTGTACGAGCGAGTTTGTATTGTGAGTCTAAGTTCAGTCCTCCGATAATTGTTCTGTTCTTTTACAATCAATGGCAAACACGATGGCGACTCTGCTGGGGACTAACTTCTCCACGGCTGAGGAGTTGGTGACGCAATCAGATGCAGCCAAACTTGGCTCCACACAAAAGAAGATGGTCGTCCGCTTCGACCAACAGGCGTTCGAAGAGATGCTCTCTGAAGGCAGCGCTGGCCCGGCTCAGAAGCGCACCCGCACCACGAAGGCTCGCAAAGAATGGAGACCGAAGTCATTTGCTCCTCTTCAAGCCCTCGATGGGATGTCCTCTGCTGCTCAAGACGGCGAAAAGGATTCTCCTGCGGTCCCACTTCAGGTCGTAGACAACTCTGCTGTCCCCAAGTTCGGCAGAAGAAAACATTATGATGCTGGACTTGCAGGGACAAAGAGGGACTCTACGCGGACCAAACCGCAGAAGAATATTAGCCGCAAGGAGAAAGCCCATACGGCTGCATCCGCCAACCGTATGAAGAAAACTCATGCGGCTACTTCTGTCAGCCGCATAACTTATGCGACTACAGTTCCCGACAGCATGGATGAGACTCATGCGGCCAGTAAAGTCAATCGTTTGCAGAAAACCCATGCGGCCACAGATGCCAACCGCATGCGGCCAGCCTGCACGGTCGTGACTCCTAACCGCATAAGAACTTGTCCCACAACAGAAGACAGTCGCATGCAGATAGCCTGCACGACACCCAACGCTAGCCGCATAGCGTCTCTACCGCGCTTCTCTCGATCAGTTTTCGACCGACTCTCATGCGGTCCTAACTCTGGTCACTTTCTGGATGAAAATCCAGACTCTGTGATACCTAATGTGGACTCTTCCTATTACGCACCCACAAGTGCTAAAAAGAAAAAGTCTAGGGCAGCGCGGGCTCATCAAGTCCAGACAGCTGCCCCAACCTCTGACTATCGGGGCGTCCCGCTGAGTATCACGCGGGCCTCTGACGGAAAGTTGTATAAAACCACTCGAGTCCAGCCCCCGGCGGCAAACGGACAAAGTGGTTCCTCTGACCTGCGTGAAGCTATCCTCCACAAACGCAAGGAAAGAGAAGGAGCCTCAGCGTGCAGAGAGTCCTGTTGCAACAACACGGCAGTAGCGGAAGACCGGCCATCCGTCTTCCAAAGATTACAACATTCGAGCTCGGAAGACGAGGCACCTCCCATTGCCTCCTGCAATTCCGCGCGGAAAGTCCCCTTGGAGGGGAGAGGGAAGAAGACGAGCATCTCCAGTCCAAAGATATCGGCCACTATAGCTAAGAAATTGTCGGCTAAACGGTTGCCATCCACTGGAGTATACCAACACACCCGTTCGAAGACAAAATCTGCTGCAATAGGAGGCTCATCGTCCCCGACCCTGGGGGTTGTAGGAGCTGGGGGTAGTACTCCTCCGAACATCCACAATAATCCAATGTTTCAAGGAGACGAACCCCGAGAAATAACCCTCCCATCGGGTACAACAGATGCTGATATCCCCGAGGACACCCATGATTCTCTAGACGAAGCAAGCTCCGAAGCTGGGAATAGTGTTTCTTCCGAGTCCGAACCTGAAGAGAACATCCCCACATATCCAGATGATTTCTCGACGCATGGGTACGACTCGGAGGGTACATCCTCCACCACTCCCTCCGTCACTCCTCATGTGAAGACGGTATTCATGACAGACAGCAATCAAGGTGGTTCCAGCGATCGCCAGCGCATTGACACGTTGGAGGCCATATTGCATGCCTTGGTCAAGTCTGTAGACGAGATCAAAGCGGCACTTTCTACTCTGCAGGGAGTGACACCTGGCCAGACAAGCACGGGTCCCGCAATCAACGTAGATTCAAATTCAGCGGCGCCAAACCAGGGCAATAATCCTCCCGAGATAACGGCCCCTACCGCGACAGATGAGGCCCGAGAAGTAAGAAGAGAGGTTCAGGAGCTCCGAGCAATGTTCCACGCCCGAGAAAACTCTCAAGACCTCAGAATACGGCAACCATACCCAGCTGAATGGAGGGATGTGCCCTTTCCCCCAAGATATAAGCCGTTCAATATCAACCCATATAATGGTAAGACTTCAGCAAGCCGGTACATCACTTACTTTGAGGTCACTACCGACCATCTGCCCCATGAGGACGCCATCCTCACTCGGTTATTCATCGGGGCACTGGAAGGGGTCGCCTTTGATTGGTACCGCAACCTGCCAGATAATTGCATCCACTCCTTCGCTGGCTTCAAGCGCTTGTTCTTGGAGAGGTTCTATGAGGTAGGGCAGGACGTCACGATGTCTACTCTCATGGACGTCGTCCAAGGAGAGAAAGAGCTGACAAGGAATTACATTGAGCGGTTTCGTCAAACCGCAATGAAGTTACCATCTGGCAACCCGGACTCTTCCTTGATTGAAATTTGCCAAAAGAGACTACTCCCAACAATTAGTCTCTGGATGGGCGAAAGTCAATTCAAGGACTGGAAGGCCTTTATCATCAGCGCTACAAGTGCCGAGGAACGATTGAAGAAAGCTCGCCAACTGGGGTTGCATATCTCAGAGGGAGAGAACAAGGGGAAGCATCCCAACGCCAGCAACGACAATGGGGGTAGCCCCTCCAACCGAGACAACAAAGGCAAGCAGGCCATGGTGACCGATACAGCCCAGAAGCCCGAGCAACAGCCAGCGGACAAACAATGGCCTCAAATCACTTATTCTTTCGAAGATGGCCACGTCAAGCCAATCTTGGACATGCTTATACAAGGAGATAGAATTCAGCTTCCTCCACCAAGGCGGGAACCTCGGCCTGCTGATTTGGAAAATCCGAAGTTCTGCCATTACCACCGCTACGTCCACCATGCTACACACGACTGCTACCAACTGAAACGCTATATCCAGAACCTCATCGATTCAAACGCTCTGGCTATCGACTTCGAGGAGGTAACCGTAGCAGCCAACATGGTGTCCGTACAATTCGGTAATTTCCCTCCAACAGAGACTCAAGACGGTGTCATGCCCATCCCTCTGGCAACAATGGAAATCACTAACCTTCCGCCTGCCCGTAATCAAACTCCCGGCCTAATACCCCTCACCACATCACGAGGGGAGATCATGTGGGTCCATCCGGACCTAGTCCATGAGGTGACTCAGCCCACTTTATCCTCTAAAAAGAAAAGTGGAAAGGTCAGATCATGTCGCACCGCCTCAGCAGAGGAGGGGGAAGTCTCAGCCGTCACTACCCGATCTGGAGCACAAGCCCAACCAGTGGCCGAGAATCCGACTAATGATCAGCAGCCCACAAACGCTGATACTCCGGGACCGGCTCAGCCTTCGACGACCGACAAGCCTAGGCCGAAGGAGACTCGCTTCGACAAATCTCTCCGAAAGGAGACACCTCAGGGGCTGGAGAGGCCCTATAACTTCGACATCTTGGCGCAATTGGCTAACACACCGGCCAAATTATCCTTATACGAACTCCTGAGACTCTCAAAAGATGTCCGCACAGCTCTAAGTGAGGCGCTCCAAAATGCCGACGCATACTTGGCTCAGGTCAACCTCACGGGAGATAATCAGCCTACAGATCTCCAAGATAGTGCGTGTACAGGTGCAATGCCCAATATCGTATTCTCTCCGCAGGATATGCTCATCAAAACTAACCTGCACGATCGCCCATTGTACTACACTGGATACATCGGCGACGTAAAGGTAGACCGAATGCACATCGACCCCGGGTCCTCCATAAGCATCATTCCGAAGGGTCTGCTACATCATCTTCGTATTCCAATGCATCGCCTGACGCCTACAAGCACCGCCATTAGCGGTTTCAATTCGGGCAGGAGCTACCCAATAGGGAAGATTCGCTTGAAATGTCAGATTGGCGATCTCCAATCAGAAGTTACCTGCTACGTCATAGATGCCGACACTTCTTACAATATCCTTCTGGGGCAGCCTTGGATACACGATTACATGATCGTGCCTTCCACGCTACACCAGTGCTTCAAATATGTCGATAAGCACGGCTTCGTGAGGACAGAGTTTGCTGATATCGATCCCTTCAAGGGGGTCGAATCTTATTACTCAGACTCCTGTCTTTACGAAAAATCAAAGAAGCATCTGGTCGAAGAGGAGGTGCAAGCTCACACCAAGACGACCACAAGATCAGAAGAACCCCTGACAATCCATCTCCAGGCTCGCAAACCGGGCAGTTCTGCACCCCTTACGGCTACTCTGCGTAAGGACGCAATCAGTCTCTCGGCACAGGAAGAGCAGCTGAGAATCCGGCTGCCAAGGTCCGGCCAAGTGCCGAGACCCACAACAGGGCCACTTACCATCAGACTGCCGAGAGTCATTCAACCCCAAACGGAGAAACTTATTCCCTCCGATGGGCCACTGACAATACGCCTTCCCAAGAAAGGTCATCATCCCGATACAAGGTCTGACACTTCTAGCGAACCAGCTACCCCTCGCTCCACATCGAGTGCCAGACTGGGGGTTGCTAGTCTACCGACAACCCCACGCTCCGCTCCGTCAGTTGAACCTCTGAAGATCAAGCTGACTAGGACGTCCTCTCAATCTTCATTCACACAGGGGGTAGCCGAAGAGGAACCAGAGCTAGCCAAGTATGTGGCTGTCCACACTGATGTTCCCTCCGCAGACAATGTAATCCCTCTAGAAAAGATACCTTACTTCATCAATAAAGGGTTATCTTTGAACTACACCGATCTCAATAAGCTATGTACAATGTATGCTATGGAACACGGTATAGGCACTCACCTACACACACAGGTGACAAATGTGTACATCGCTATCCAACTTACTCCAGTAGAAGACGCTTACCGAGTAATCGAAGGAGGGGACCACCCAATCATCTTCGGCCGGACAAACAACCCGCATCCCCTCGCCATGGAAGAAGTCGACTTCGGGTCAGCTAACGAAAGACTGCCTCTGTATCTCTATAGCCCTCAATCCAAATATCTCATGCAGAAACAGGGGTATGATCTAGAGACAACGCCAGGACTGAACTACGGTACTGGACGACGATTACCTTTGAAGACGCCAGCCCCGGCGGGCAAACCACGGAACTACTATAACAAAACCCGATGCGGTTTAGGGTATGTAACGCCAACTACGACCCCTGAAAGCTCAGATGAAGAATGCGACTGGCAGTCACACTCAACCGGGTCACCAACTTCCGACTCAGACACAAGCATTGGAGACGTATTCAGACAAGTCCAATCAGTCAACATGGCATTTGCCGACGCTTACGAAGAAGACGAGGACATTCCTAAAATTCTCGAGCTTGAGCCGTGGGCCCAACAGTTAGACGCACAATGGGAAAAGCGGTTCGAGCTAAGAGAACCTCCTACGGAGGACGAAGTTATGCAGGTCAACCTCGGCACCGAATCCTCTCCGAAGCCAATCTTCGTCAGTAAAAGCCTAACAGACAAGGAACGAGAATCACTGCTGGAACTCATCCGAGAATACATTGACGTATTTGCATGGAGTTACGAAGACATGCCGGGATTAGATCCCGACATTGCTCTCCATAAACTCAATATACGGCCGGATGCAAAGCCAGTAAAGCAGCAGCAACGACGCTTCCGCCCGGGCGTCATGGACGCGATCGAAGCCGAAGTCAACAAACTGATAGCCAGCGGCTTCATCCGTGATGAGCAACACCCTGACTGGGTCGCCAATATAGTCCCGGTCCTTAAGAAGAACGGGAAGATCCGAATCTGCATCGACTTCCGTAATCTAAATGAGGCATGTCCGAAAGACGAATTTCTCCTCCCGATCACGGACATCATGATTGACAACACATGCGGCTTCGAACGTATGTCATTTATGGATGGATTCTCGGGATACAATCAAATCAAGATGTCCCCCGACGATGAGAAGCACACATCATTTAGAACACCGATCGGCACATACTGCTACACAGTCATGCCTTTCGGTCTGAAGAATGCTGGCGCTACATATCAGCGGGCTATGAGTATCATTTTCAGAGAACATTTGCGCAAAACAGTGGAATGCTACGTCGACGACATCGCTGTCAAGAGTCGCCGCAAGGAGGATCATCTGCAAGATCTAAAGACGGTATTTGACCTGATGCGAGCCCACAACCTAAAGATGAACCCTACAAAGTCGTTTTTGGGCGTATCCAGCGGGAAGTTCTTAGGTTTCATCATCACTGCACGGGGTATCCATGTAGACCCTGAGAAAACCAAGGCAATAATGGAGATGGGTCCCCCGAAAAATCTCCGCGAACTCAGAGGCCTCCAAGGGAGGCTAGCCTATATCAGAAGGTTCATTTCCAATCTCTCCGGACGATGCCGGCCGTTCACACACCTCATGAAGAAGGGAGTCTCATTCGCATGGGACGAAGAATGCCAACGCGCTTTCGACGACATCAAAGAATATTTGTCAAATCCTCCAGTCCTGGTGGCCCCGGTCCCTGGAAAACCATTCTTGCTCTATGTACGAGCAATGGAACACTCCTTCGGTGCCCTGCTGGCACAAAATAATGACGCAGGACACGAACAGGCCATATACTACCTCAGCCGAATGATGGTCGGGCCCGAACACCGATACACTGCCGTGGAGAAAGAATGCCTCGCCTTGGTGTTCGCTATTCAAAAGATGCGGCACTATGTTACAGGACAAACCATACATGTGATCTCACGGGTAAATCCCCTCAGAGTCCTCATGACTAAACCAGGGGCGCTCAGCTCTCGCCTCGCTACCTGGGCAATACTGCTATCCCCATATCATATGATCTTCGTCCCACAGAAGGCTGTCAAGGGTCAAGCCCTAGCAGACTTTTTGGCAGCCCACCCAGGATCGGAGTCATCCAGAATCTATGAAGAGATCCCAGACGAGATCGCCGATTCGAATACAGCCACTCACGATAACATATGGCGAATGTTCTTCGATGGCGCCTCAAGAACCGGACCCAAGGGAAATATCGTCGTGGGGGTCGGAGTGGTATTGATCTCTCCTACCGGACTAGTGATCAATCGCGCCTACTCTCTCACGGAACCCTGTTCCAACAATGTGGTCGAGTACAACGCTTTGGTCATTGGCCTTCAACTCGCAAAGGAGCTGGGTGTAGAATATCTCGAAGCATACGGCAATTCACAATTAATCGTCAATCAGATTCGGGGGTCGTACGAAGTCCGCCATGAAGACATGATCCCCTACCACCAAATAGCAATCAACATTATCTCCTCTTTCGAGGGATTCTTCATCGAACACGTCCCCAGACTTCAAAATATCGAAGCCGATGTCCCTAGCAGGCCTTGCCGCTTCCTTAGCAGTGCCGAACCAAGCGCATCACTCGGTTGAAGTGATAGGCCACGAACTGGTCTGTCCCAAGAATAATATTCAATTCGTGGCGAGCTATTCCGTCCGGACGGTCGACGAAACACCAGACTGGAGACAGCCGTTCATTGACTTCGTCGTATACGACATCCTCCCGGAGAACCCAAAGGAAGCCACCTCCATCAGACGGCGTTCTCTCAGATTCTTCTACGACACAGAGACAAAAATGCTGTACCGACGATCCTACGACGGATTATTACTCCGGTGCTTGTCAAACGCAGAAGCCAAAGAAGCTGTACGAGAAGCTCACGATGGTGTCTGTGGGGCCCATCAGCCTGGCCCTAAGCTACAGGACCGCCTTCGCCGTATGGGCTACTACTGGCCCACGATGGTGGCAGACGCAATAGACTATGCCAGAAAATGCAAGGCTTGCCAAGTCCACGCAGACTTCATTCACCAACCCTCCGAGTTTCTACATCCAACGGTAGCATCCTGGCCATTCGAAGCATAGGGAATGGATATCATTGGCCCAATCACCCCACCTTCCTCCCGAGGACATCGCTTCATACTTGCGATCACCGATTACTTCTCCAAATGGTCGGAAGCCGTCCCACTCGCAGAAGTTAAGACCTCAAACGTGATCAGCTTCCTTAAGCATCACGTCATCTACCGCTTCGGACTACCGCGGAGGATCATCCATGATAATGGTCCACAGTTTATAAGCCATGCATTCTACCGATTCTGCGATAAGCACCGCATTCAGAATGTCGCTTCGACACCATATAACCCAGCAGCAAACGGGTTGGCAGAGGCATTCAATAAAACAATCATCAAACTCCTCAAGAAGTTTGTCTCCTCCAACAAACGCGACTGGAACGAGAAGCTCGGCGAATGCTTATGGGCTTATCGCACCACAGTTCGAACAGCTACTGGGAATACACCATTCTCTTTAGTATACGGGAGTGAGGCAGTCCTCCCACTGGAAACTCAGATTCCCTCACTCTGCGTCGCTCTCACTTATCAATTGACAACGGATGATAACTATCAACGTCGATTACAAGAGTTGGAGGCCTTAGACGAAAAGCGCCTACTAGCCCAGCAAAGGATCGAGCTATACCAAGCACGTATCTCAGGAGCCTTCAACAAGAAGGTCAAAATCAGAACATTCCAAGTGGGCGATCTCGTTCTGGCAGTTCGGAGACCAATGGTTATGACTCACAAAACCGCAGGCAAGTTCCAGCCAAAATGGGAAGGTCCATTTGTCATCGAGACCGTGTTCTCCAACGGCGCCTACCGCCTCGCCAAGCAGAATGGGGACTTGCTTATGTTGCCCGTCAACGGC
Organism: Iris pallida; assembly: GCA_029216955.1. NCBI lineage: Eukaryota > Viridiplantae > Streptophyta > Magnoliopsida > Asparagales > Iridaceae > Iris > Iris pallida. The sequence continues at coordinate 4,961,254 of JANAVB010015599.1, forward strand.
AAGTTTCTGAAGAAATACTATGTTTAGACAACATTCTCCAAATTATCGAGTCATGTACTCTCTTAGTACCCCTGAACTCGTACCCACCATTTTCCAAATTATCGAGTCATGTATCCATTGATACCACTGAACCCACATCCATAACATTTTAGATTACCGAGCCATGCACCCGCTGGTGCCACTGGACTCTCATTTCCTCAATATTCTAGAAAATCCAAATTATGTACTTACATTCCGGTCACTCTCTCAGATAGTAAGTCACGTATAATCATACCTCTGAACTTTCTTTTTGAAAGAGATCCTCCCTCATGATCCACTATCCGTGCTCCCAGTGCACAAAAAGGGTAATCGATCCACTAATCTTCGAAACGACTATGTCATCATTACCTCTGAGTCGTTTTCACTTCCACCAAAAACAAACTGCCCCCTCGCATAGAACTTCCATGTCCTCCTACCTCTGAGTAATTCTATGCACCCCTTCTTCATTGGGCCCACTCCTGCCATGTCCTCATTACCTCTGAGTGGGAAGGCTCCGTCGAAGAAATCGCCATATTTGCCATGTCCACATTACCTCTGAGCAAGTATGTTGGTTCCCTTTCAACCTATTGTCTGCACCCACAACCGGGGTGCGACAAGGATAATAGGTCCACAAATGTCCTCTGTTGACCACAAATGTCCTCTGTTGACCACAAATGTCCTCTGTTGACCACAAATGTCCTCTGTTGACCACAAATGTCTTCTGTTGACCACAAACGTCCTCTGTTGACCACAAATGTCCTCTGTTGACCACAAATGTCCTCTGTTGACCATAAATGTCCTCTGTTGAACACAAACGTCCTCTGTTGACCACAAATGTCCTCTGTTGACCACAAATGTCCTCTGTTGACCACTATTGATTATAGAAAAGTCTTCTGTGAAGTCTCCCCCTACCATGTTCGCATTACCTCTGAGTAGGAAGATTCCACGGTAAAACCCTCATGTTTGCTACGCCCTCGTAACCTCGGAGCAAATATGACTGGCTTCCTTCCAACTTGTTATCCGTACCTAAAACCAAGGTACGCCTAGGGTAACAGGTCCACAAATATCCCTTGCTAAGCTTCTTGGCATAAATCCACCATCTTACCATGCCCCGGGAGCCCAGCTGCTCTACGGCATTCCTTTCCCAGTACCGAGAACATCCATGACCATTTTGTCATGGCTGTCCCGGACATCCTGATCAAACTTGTTATCCGTACCAAAAACCAAGGTACGCCTAGGGTAACAGGTCCATAAATAACCCCTCAGCAAGTCCGATTCCATGAATGCCGATACAAGGAAGAAAAGATGAGTTGAAACATGCTCATTTATCCAAGAAATCAAAGGGCTACATCATTGGGGATCACATCCCTTCCAAATAAAAATATACACATGTGAAAAAACAAAAAAAAAGCAGAAGAAGACAGAGGGCGGATCATTGTTCCGGGGCACATAACACCGTGAGGCGGTCCTTTATCAAGGCGACCGACCGCTCCAACCTCTGTTTGGCTCGGCGCTCAGCTTCCTGGTTCAACACCGCCGGGTCCTCCAGATGAACGTGGGCCTGCCAGTTGTCCTCGAACTTCTTAAAAGATCGCTCCAGGTTGGCAGAAGTTCGAGAAATCCGCTCGGCCTCCCGAGCAATCGACTCCTGTTCTGCATGAGCAGCCTCCAGCTCTGACTCTAAGAAGGCTAACTCCTCCTGGAGCGCGAGAATCCGCTCCTTCGTGTCAGCTATTCCACGAGAGGCAGACTCTTCCCGGGCCCTACAAGCCTGACTCCGACGACCCAGCCGGTCATAGGAGGCGGAAAACTTGTCAAGATCCCCCTGCACAGCCGGCCCGACAGTTTCTCGAGCGAGCTTGATCCTGTCCCGAGCCGCAACCAGGAAGCCCCGCTCTCGTTGGATCGCGGCAGGCAAACCAGCCTGCCGTACTGCCAGCAGTTGGGTCACAAGCTGGTCAGCCTCTGTCAGCTTAGGCTCCAGGAATGCTGCTAACCCCAGCCCGCCAGAAAGACCCTTCAGAGTGTCAATTTGACCCCGAGCTCCCCGTAGAGACAGAGAAAAAGGGACCCCCCGGTCCACGGCAGCATTTATACCCCTCCCTAAGTGGCGATAAAAGCTGTCAACCACATCCTGCGTCACCTCGTCCAGAGCCTCCGAGGAAACCGGTGTCAGCGGGAGTGTGGCTGGTAGCACGAAAGAAGACGCGACGGAGTCTGCCGCTCCTGCCACCAGAGAAACCAAATCTGTACGAAAAGACGCTTGAACAGCGGCCAACTCCTCTTCAGCAGCCCGCAGGAGTTGGATGCTCGACAAGGTCGAGAAGTCGACTTCCGGAGCCGTGTCAACAGCGGAAGACGAGGCGGAAACCATTGCCAACTCCCTCCCCGTCTGCCCGGAGACGGCAGGAGGCTCTTCAACATGAGAGAGAGGAGAAGAAACATTTCTTTCGTCCGGATGATGGCCAACCGAACTCTCCCTGGGAACATCCGCGACAGGAGGTAAAAGGTCAGGACCTGCAGGGCCAAGGCAACCATGAATCGACTTGACCCGAAGGATATGTTGATATAGCGAATAAGCCCCCTCGGTAGTCAATATGTGGCTCAGCTTACCAGTAGAAGAATGTGGAGGCTGAGGTTTGCCTACAGCCATCACAACCTCTTCACCAACAGCCTCCGAGTCAGGAATAAAAGACTCATCTGCCCTTGCATCCTCGGAAGGGGATGCACCGAGAATAGTGTTATCTTGTTGAAATTCAGAAATCCTGTCACCCCGGGCTGGAGCCTCAGCAGCTTGGGAGTCCTTAGTCGCCGCTGAGAGAGCCCCCGCAGAGAGGACCGCGGCACACATGTCGCCAATCAAAACGGCAAGGGCCGGATCAACTACTGGAGCAGCGGATGGTCCAGGAGAGCCTGGTTCGTCAGACACCTATAAAAAGAAATGACCAAGTCATATCCCCGAGAGGAAAGAAGACTACAATAAAGATAGAACTCCGGCTTGGACTTACCTCCGGAACATCGTCTACACCCTCACCTTTCTCCGTAATAAGCAGCCGACGGGGACCGACAGCCACTCTCTTTACAGAAAAAGTTACTTCTCCGCCGGTAAGCTCATGCCTGCCTCGCTTACGCGAAGGACCAGGCGTGGCGGGCGATAGATCTACCCGTACCTCCTCCGACGTAGACGGTAACGGGTCCACTGCTTCGTCAAATACGGCCGACGGTTGTTCCATCGCCATCTCAGCAGCCATAACTGGAGGCTGACCCGCCATTATCCCAGCACCCGAAGAAAAGGAGTCTTCGCTGTCCCGGTCATTATTTTTCTCAATTGTGTCAAAGGATTCAGAATCGGGCGAGGGAACCCTATTTGCCCTTTTCTTCTTTGCTCTCGACGTCATAGCCTTCTCCGCTAGGCGAGTGCCCACAATGAAGCTAGTCCTCAAGTCAAAATCGAGGGGAGAAGGATTCGCCGTGACATGATACAGGGCTGCCATATGCAGGATTTCATCCGTCACATTTACGGCAGGGACCAAGAAGCTAGTCCGAGTATGATAGGTGTCATAGTAGCTCCATGCTCTGATGCCGTCAAGAATGCTGCCTTCAAATCCCAGGTGAGAACTGGGGCGCCCGAGGAACAGCTGACTATACCCAAATTGACGGGCAAACCTACTAGGCAAGTAGGGCTCCAAATACACAGTGGTGCGATTTCGGTAAACTAGATGCGCCGGGCGAATGTTGCGCAGCCAAAAACGCATCTTTTCAGGCAAGAAATGAGGAGGTCCGACCCCATCAACATGAACACTCCTCACCTCTTGATCAGTGAAATGAGGAACGGATACGAAGAAATTGTACCCATCCACCCTCTCCAGTATCCTCCGACACGCCGGTATGGTACTACATTCCCAAGGCTGGTGGTGATACTTGAAAAGAAACGCGTCATCACCTGTAACGCCTTCTTCCGTCCCGGGTCTCATCAAGGATTGATAATGCAGCAATAGCCATCCCAGTAAGTAATGGTAAGGCAATTCTACACGTTCAAAATCCATTGCCACGTCACGAGCAATGACCTTGGACGAGAAGGCACGAAGACCATGTTGAATACTACACACCATAGCAGGAAAGAGGGCCAGCCTGACCCCAAAGGCCAACTTCACAGCAGAAAGAATGAAATGGCGACTGATCCTCTCAATAGAGCCTGCCCCTCCTGAGACCACGCAATTGCGCAGCCATACCATTAAAAATCCGGCCAAGAGTGCCTTCTCGGACAACCGTCGGGTGCCATAACGAAAGTAGCTAAAGGAGTCAATCTGGCTTCCGAACCTGTCACTGTGAGACCTCGACCTCCGGGCAGTCGACATCAAGACCTCCACTTCTTTAGGAGTTAAACGATCTCGGGAAGTAACTCGGCCAGCCGCGCTAAATTTGAAAAGGTATGCAACCCAAGATTTAGTATGGGGAGAGTCCCCCTCCGAGCTATCATTTTTTTGGATAGTCGTCCGGTGACAGGTGCTATGATGGCATAATAATTCTTGATACACGGTGACGAAACCGGGGAATCGCTGATCCAAATTTTGGAGCTCCTCATTCGTCGGAGTATACACTTCGAAGGGTTCATCCCCCCAGGGGAGCTTGGAGACAGCATACATCTCGTGAAGAGCGAGCCCTAATTCTCCAACAGGGGTAAAAAAGGTCCCCGTTCGATGATTGTACATCTCCAGAAGGGCCATGAACAGGGGCTTATTAACGGGCAATCCGTGGCTGGTACCCCGTATAGCTTCATAAAGGTTGACTCCCCGCAAAAACTCTTCATACTTCCGTAGGATCCATGAAGACAGATTAGCCCACGGAGGAATGGGGTGTACCCAGCTCGGCAAGACCAACCTACCAATAGGATAGGACCCTTTGCAAGCTAGCTGACTCAGGAAGGTATCAGCCTGGAAGAATGAAAAATTAGGACCTGGGGTATTGATGAAGGTACCTGGAACTAACCCCATCACGGACCGACTGGCCGGATCTTTGACTGCGCGCACTGACCTAGTGGCTCTGTTATAACGGATATTACCAACAAACATCCCCGGTCTGGTTGGAGTGAGGGTGTCCGGCATCTGCCTATCCAGAACGATCATATTGAACCACTCAAAAGGGAAATGGCGCTTCATAATAGGGATGTGAATCGGCATCCCATCCAGGTCAAAATTCCAACTCTCCGAAACATCCAACACTCGGGAGTTTTCTACAACCAACGCATCCCCAAAGAGGAAGACCGATTTCAGATACTTCCTGTCAGACTGCCCAGAGCTTATCATATCAACAAGGAATTGAAAGGATTGAACCCTGATGACATTTAGCCGTTCTAAAGGTTCATCAACAAGTAGCTGTTCGGACACTTGATGAACTAAGTCATCCCGATGTACGCCCGAGGCTAACTGACGCGAGCCTACCATAAGTTCCCCAGCAGGATTCACGGGCAGAGTCACTGAAGACATGCAAAAGAAACAAGGTCAGAAGACAAATAAAGAAGACAGAAGTATTAGAAAAGATTACTGAAGTCTATACGGCTAAGGTTGCCACAGCCTCATGTGGCTCATCAGCAGATAGGTCCATGCGGCTCTGCGTGTCATAGCTCCATGCGGCTCTGAATTAACCAAATTCGTACGACTCAGATTCAGAAGGGTTTATAAATTCATGCGGCTAAGCCCGACTCATATAAACCACTGCGGCTACAAACCATCAAGTTTATGCGGTTCAAAAGTGAGCAATGCTTATGCGGCCCAAGTCGAAAACACATATGCGGCACTGATCGAATATGACAAACTCATGCGGCCATAATGGGCGAAGTGCCTATGCGGCCACATCGATACATCTCGTACATGTGGCTTGTGCATAAAGTATGCAACAGAGCCATGGCAGCAGTTAGGGTTTTCCGGAGTGACCCCCTTACCAGCGATGGGCGGGTGAACATCAGGATGGACAACGCCTACAGCAGCCGACGGAGGAGCGACCACATTCGTCGCTGCAGTCGCCGCCGCAGCAACTGCCTTGCCCTTCGCGGCCTTCGATGCAGCAGATCTCTTAGGAGCCATGGTCGATAGATGAAGGAGGACGACGAAGAGCAAAACTGACAACAGGAAATTCAAGCAAAGAAAGGAGATAAAGAAATCCCCAAGAGCTGAAAGACTCCTATTTATAGGCGATCCACGAAGTAGAAAGACGCCTCGGATTATGCGCTGCCTCCAAAAATAAAGGCGAGAACGCTTCGGTCAAAGCAAAAACCGACCCTTAGGATCCTCCCCCAAAAGACGGCGTTAAATCAAATCGAAAGCAATTAATGAAGATTTGCTCACGAGGTCAGGACGCGTGGCAAAGAGCCTATGCGGCCAGAAGGAGCTATGCGGCCGAGATGCTAATGCGGCCAGGAAGCTCAGGTAAACAGAACATCCTATGCGGCATAAACGGGGCCATGCTTCTTATTCAAAGTGTTTCAATTTTACAAATTGAAAACTTTGAAGGGGGTCCTGTAGAAGCATGGAAAATATTATTATAAAAGCATAGATAGCCCATGCGGCTTTGGATAGCAAGCCTATGCGGCTCATAACTGGAGTTGCCCCATGCGGCCCGAAAGAAGACCCTCAGACTCATGCGATTCGGGCATATATGCGGTTCAGCAGGAACATGCGGCTCAATTGACGCCACGTGTAATCCCCCCACAGCTGGCTACGGGAGTAATGGCCTCATTTAATGCTCTGACATGACTCGACGGCTGCGACGTCTCTGACATAAAGCGTCATAATGGTTCTGCCATAATGACAGACTCCTCGGAGAAAGAAGACAATCTCTGACCCGATCTGTCAGAAATCCTAGATTGCCACGTGGCAAAAGTCTCATGCGGCTCGGGTAGAAAACAACTTCATGCGGCTCAGCGAGGAATCACTCTAATATGATTAACAGGAATCCGCCATATGCGGTCCACCCATTAGCCCGGTCTATGCGGCTCAATACCATGTTAACTCAGGCGGCCCACAGAAACTATGCATATGCGGCTCATGGAGGGTTCGTCCCCTGCGGCTCGCAGAGACTACGCATATGCGGCTCACGAAAAGTTCGTCCCCTGCGGCTCGATGAGGCATTGACTCATGCGGCTCATGAAGAGTATCTCTCTGCGGTTCAAGTGTTGGCCATCCTATGCGGCCCTGGCAGGACCTTCAATTAAAACACGTGGCATTGAAGATTCAACCGAATCCCAATAAGAATATTTGACACCAATATCATAATTGCCGAGATCAGGGCATATCATTTATCATCAAGCCAATAGGACACGTGGCGAGCAATCAAATATTGGCATAATCAATCACGAGGATTTAAAGTAGTCAGCATTAACTGCTCATGAGATTTGGTGCTATCAGCATTAGTGGCCGAGATTCATTATGATCAGGATCAAGGGCTCAGATAGAATGAAGGAAGCGCCGACATTCCAAACAGATAATCATCAGCAAACCCTAATGATCACACCCCACTCCTATAAATAGCCAGCATCCTCCCCATGAAAAAAAAAGGGAGAGGAGAAAGAGAAGAAGAGAGAGAGAGAGGTCGACAACAAAAAAAAATAAAAAAAAATAAGAAGAGAGAGATCTACACAGAGAGAGCTCCCCCCTTTTCTTTTTGATACTCACAGAGAGAGAAGCCAGGAGAGCCACCCGAGGAGAGTAAGAAGAGCCTTTCTTCGTCAACGCCAAGCAGATCTTCCCCGAGCCAAGGCTGCATACTGATCGTCCAAGGAGTAAGGCAGAGCGGCTGTCGCTTTCCCGAGCCTCTATCGTCACCCCCCAGAATCAAAAATAAACAATCGTACTTAGTCTGCTGTACCTAGGTTTTCGTCCCTAGGCTTTCTTTGTACGAGCGAGTTTGTATTGTGAGTCTAAGTTCAGTCCTCCGATAATTGTTCTGTTCTTTTACAATCAATGGCAAACAGTTAACACTCATGACACACACACAGGAACACTCTCATGACACTATACCACATACACATGTACAAAAACACCCTCACATGATTTCCCTCTACCTATCACTCTAGGTATATACATGCATATATTATTATGTAGCCTATATATTTATAATGTGTGTTATCATATAAAATTAGATTAATATTAATATATGTATATGTGTGAATATGTGGTTGGACTATAGGTAACATTGCTTGTGGGTGTATACCTATGGCTCATTGCCTATGGGTATGGCTTGAATGCCAGTTTAGTGTGTAGTTGACTTGTACAGCCTAGATAGTGTGTGTGCTTGCTAGAATAGGCTAGTTAGGCTTAGTGAGACTTGTTTGGCTTAGGCTTGACCTAGTTGACCTAGTTTGACTAGTCTAGTTGACTAGAGTTGACCGAGAGTTGACTTTATTCCAATTTGACCCCAAACTTCATGTAGATGCATTGTAGCAGTCTGTTATATCATTTTAGACTTATAGTAACTTGTACTGTTCTATAGGAGACAGACACCACTCCTCGGATAGTAGATACTCTTCAGATACTCAGGATACATACGCGTACATTCTCTGATCATTTTATATCATATTTAGGATTATATTTCCTGCTTTAGATTACTTTACATGATGCTGACACATTGGAAACACGGATTAGTACTTTATGGATCTTGTCGTGCGATGTTATCCCTTTAGCGGATACATCGGGTGTTTCGTGTTCGTATACTTTATCATGAGCATTGTGTACTCCTTGTGTTTGTGCTTTTCGTGTACAAATCGTGTGAAATCGTGTATACTCATGTGCTCACATGATCTTCGTGTACGACTATACTTCGTGTATAATAACATAACTTGGCTAGATCCTTGTGTATTGATTGGGGCGGGGGAGTAGAAGTGGTTATGTATTCAATCCAGTAGATTACTCATGTACAACCTCTTTAGATTACTCGTGTACAATATCGTGCCGTTTATATAACCGTCTTGTACTCTGAATCACTAGCACTGTTAGTTCTCATATATATTGTATCTATTTACTTACAGTCTTCCTTTTCATCATGTTATTCTTTCAGTTTCCTGTATCTTACTCTCTAGCATGTTTATATTTCCTAACATGTTATGATTTGTTGAGATGTACTGTACTCGCTCCTGTCCTGACTGGACCTGTTGAAAATTTTACAATGAATGATGAGGCTCTGGTGTCGACCCATTATAGTGCAGCTTTAGACAACACTTGTGACTTGGGCCCACTTGTAGTAAAGTATCTACCACCAGTGATTTAGACTGCTAGCTTAGACTCTTTCCTTGTCTTCTCATTGATACATTATCGTATATATTGGGAGTTTGTTTTATCTGATGTTTCTGGTTATGTATTTATCTTAGACACTTAGACTTTATCTGGATTGTTTTCTCTGTGGATTCATTCTGTTCTTATCTATCTACCTTTTATCATGCTCTACCTTAGATGTGATTGAGACTGTATTTGTTATGTCACCTCCATTCGGAGTGTATATACTGTACAGGTACCTTTATATTGTTAGATGTTTAACCTAGGACAGCGTTCTACCGCCGACACTGCGGCATAGGCTGGACGTACCCACGTCTCGTGCCCTTACTCTAGGGTGCGGGTCGTGACACATCGACAGTGTACTGATCAACTGTATGTACTGATCAACTGGCGTATATCAAAACAGCGCACTGATCAAATGGGCACATATCAACATTGTATGTCGATCAACAGGCGCATATCAGTAGTGCGCACCTATGATCGAAGTTAAACACTAGACCATAGTGCGCTCCTATTCTCAGAAATAGTTAGCGCATATCGACGGTGTCTACAACAAAGTGGCACAAAAGAAAAATGCTCATACTATTGGTTCTTCGTTGAGACTTACCAATTTCTGAAGGCACAGTATACAAACGAATAGCATCAGGACGAAGTGGCGTAAGTGAACTTATAAATAGTAAGACCTTGTGTGAAGCCATTTGTTTTGAGAAAGTATGAATGGCTCTTTTGTTTCTGGTTGTCCCTTTTTAAAGAAGGAAAGACAAAGACGGGTGCGTCATTCTAGGAGTCTATTTCTGGAAAGAACTAAAAATGGGCGTCTAAAATTATGTGATGACTGCCATGTGTCCCTCAGAAGAAACAGTAAACAAAGAATTAGCCAAAAAAGCATCCACGTGCGCCATTCAAAGTCACAGCCACACAACATATCAGAAATTTTAGATTTTATTTGCATAAAGATGGGTGGACCCCTACAGACAAAGACACAAGAAAAGAGAATAGAATTTTTTTTGGCACGCCCAAACATTATTTCTTGTTCTTGCCTTCATCAGGCTGACGAAGGGCGGCATCCAATTCTTGCATGTTACGGATCCCCGAGCGACGCATCAGATTAAGGAACCCCTCTGCATCACCATGCCTTTCGGAGGATGGCCCACCATTCAAGTGATTGAAGACTGTCGAGTCTAGACCAAAATAGTCTAAAAACTTCGCCGCTCTCAGCGACGGGTCAGCCTCCAACAGATAAGTTGTAGGCGCAATATCCTGTCTCGCTTTAGGGGACTTGATTGTAGTGTCAGCATTTGTCTCCATCTCTTTCTTCTTGGGGGCCATTGAAGAATAGAAGTGAAGAATAAAGCACAAAGATCAACTACTACATATATATCAACAAATTGACCTTTCGTATTCTTCATTGAAAACCAAAAATCATCAATGAAACTCGAGAAGACGAAGAGGAGGTTTTGTGTTTTCGAGAAAGTAATTTAATTGTGATGACCGGTTGTTGACTGGCGCAACTTGACTCAGTCAAAATTTTTATAAATTCAAAGTATTTCAAAATTTTGAAATGTTTTTAAGTTTTAAAAACTTTGAAGGGGGTCTTGTAGGGCCTAAAAATCAAGTTACGCCCTGAACATACTAATCAGTAATCAAGTTGCGCCCCAAAAATCAAGTTGTGCCACTAATATGAAGCTCAGAGAATAGACTGCACCACTGAACATATTGCACCACATATCAGACTATGCCCAGTCTTGTTGCACCAAAATCTACGTGGCGTCTGACACTTAATAGCCATCATTACCTGACAACACTGACAACTGACACCACAGTAAACGAGGAAAATCTCTTCGAATCCCGTGAATTGTGCTCCTCGAAGGGAGTTGGTAGACAGGTGTCATGTACGCTTCATAAGTTGCGCCTAGGCGCAATCCAGACAAAATCTTTAGTTGCGCCTAGGCGCAATCTGAATAACTTATGCTCAAAAGCTGCCACGTGTCTAGGCGCGGCTCAATCAGGCGCAGTTGACCGAAGCTCGCGCAACCTGATGAAGTTGAGACAACTTACATTCTAAAGAGGATGACGTGGCACACATGCCACTAATCTCTCATGACGTGTCTACTATCCTGTACACGACCATGTGCATCTCAATCACATGATGCCACGCGTCTAAATACAGTTAGTACACGACTTAACAACTGAATGAAAGTTGGCGCAACAGGAGGTTGGCGCAATCCAGCCTTGCGCACATCAGAATAACTGCTAAAACAGTTATTTCTTGAACTTTATAAATAGAGTTTCCAATCATTTGTGAAATCATCAGATATATACGCACAGAGATCAAGAACTCTTGCAAAATTGCTGTTGTATTCTCCAGAGGCTACAGTCTTCAAGTTCACATAGTCCAAGGGATAAAGTGATCGTCTTCTGATCATATTCCTACAGTTGTACTTTTCCAGAATTTATTGTACTTTTGTACTATTTTTTTTTAAGTTTGGAATAAACTTTTTGTTTTTACAAACACGAACCAAGTGCACTAAGGTTGATCAGACCATAATACACTAATTCTATTAGACAATATGTTAGTAGCGTCCCCAATAAACATATGTCCTGAAGAAGCTCGATAAAGAATAAGCTTGCAAAATTAGGCTATAATAGCTGTATTAGTCAAGATAGACCAAAATTAGAAGTACTCAAGATTATGATTGAGAGAGGGCACAAATATTTCAAGTTCACAAGAATCTAAGACTCATCCGACGTTCATGCTTATACACTCGTCCTACTGTCTTCTTGTCTATGCTCTTAGTCATCCAATGGGCTAGGGACTGCTAAACTCTATAGTCTAGTGTCATTCAATTATACTTTATTGATAGGTTATACGGACAACGGGGTGATAGGTCGTGAGGCGTACTATCCAACTTATAAGAGTCAACTAATAGTATTATTAAACAAAGAGCTTTTTATACTTAGTACGAGTCGTTTCTTAACTTCCATTAAGCACACGGTATAAGATAGGGTTTACGGTAGAAAAGGATCGAGCAGGATGCAATCCAAAGCAGAGAGTTCAAAATTGGAGTCAATGAAGGAGGTCAAGTGTGTGGATGAGATACCTAGATTCTAATCCTATATGCAGGCCCGCTCGGTTACAGTAACGTAACCGAAACGATAAACTCGACCTGCATGGGCCACCACAAAAATATGTAACGCCCCAGTCCCAAAGCACTTAGGACTAAGTACGTAAATATGCCAGCTGTATACATACGAAGTATACTCCAATATATAGAATCCTAGTATGTATACATAAGCTGTAAAATGCAGTAAACTATGACAACTAAATCTCATCCACAAAAATAAGAGAATAATAATATAAATCAACTAAGAATTTGTCATTTGTACATGTAGTTGGGCGGAGACAAATCCACTACCAACCATTTTAAATGGAAGAAAATATACAAGGAAAGAATCAAATAAAATGGCAATGAACGATCCAAGAGCAATCCTCCTTGATAGAAAAGGGGAAGACCACGATCTTGGCTAGAGCACCTGCGAAAAGTCATGAAAGCACACACCTGGATAAATCACCAGGTCCTCAGAGAGACGTAACAAGATACAAGAAAACAACATGCCAAATAAACTCTGATATACAATAAGCATGCAATCGGGTGCCTAATCGTTCTACTGTGAATATGCAGTTTAAGAAATAATCCTTTGACGCAAGGGCCTTCTGGCTAAAATGGGATCGGCTTGGTTCCCGTATAGGGCACATGGGCCTACGTCAGTAACGCTCTGGAAAATGTCAGAGGGAATCAATATAGGGGTACCTCCATAATGCTCAGTGAACGTCAGAGGGCATCAATAGCCTGTGTCTCCGACGGAGCTCACGGGAAAATTAAGAAAAGTGTAATAGTGGCCTATACGTCAAGGTATTGTTCTTCCTACCCAATGCCTAGTATCGTCATCTCCATGACTCATATGAACCTCTAGTAACTACCAAGTCTACTAATCATACAATCTATTGACAGTTACCCCTAACCATCGCACGTCTCATACGTATCGGTGGCCAGCCGACTACGCAAGTGCGTGTCCTACATGTGACTCACAACTCGTGATAAGCATGTGTCAAAGCCATATGAGATATACCAATACCTCATGTCAATGGGTGGTCCTCTAGTACTAAGTCGATGCAGTAAAATAAAGTAAAACAATAAAACGACTGCTATGGTCGCTTGCCCCCAACAAATATTATAAACTAAATTTAAATAGCAAGAATAAATATAATTAAATCACAGAGTATGGTGGTAAGGTGTCTTGCCTGAAAGTGGTACAAGAAGTAGCAATCCAACAGTCAAATCGTCGGCAAATGAAGTCACAATCCGCAAACAGCTCCGGATGCTGAAACAAACATTAAGAACATTCTTGGTGTAAAAGATATGTCATGAAACGCCTATCCAAAAGTCCAATTCTGGACACATAAGCTAAATCATAATTTTGGGTCAAAACGATATCCGCCGTTGGACCCGTTTTGCACCAAAAAATGTGCCAGTACCTATGGTCTCTAAAGTCATCAAACTATATATTTATAGATCTGGTTTGACGAGACGAACCCAACCGTATGTCCAAAGTTGGATTTCGGTGGGCCGTCCACAATTTTGACCGTTGGATCGGGTCGCGGGCCCACCAAAAGGCGTTCCAGTCGACCTTCTCAGAATCGGACCAAACTTGGCATACAGAACCAAAAAATCGATACGGTATTGTTGGCGTAAGTTTTGTCTCGAATTGATGACTGTACACAAAGTTATGGCCTAATTTATAAAGTGGCCGATACGGGATATCTTGACGGATACACATCGATTTCGTCGCGCACACACAAGGAAATCAAGTTATGTCAGTTCCCACACGTCGACAACATCCATATGCGCCTTTTGATGCTCATGGGTTGCGACCATGTCGCCCGGTTTGTCGGAGTGCACACCGTATTGGAAAAAGTTTTCTAAATTTTACAGTTTTCGAAACAGATTTTCTTAATTTTTGGTGACGAATAACTTTCTGTAGGGTGCATAAAAAACAAATCTAAAAAAGGGGTTTTGATCTCCTATATGTTGCCTTTACCTTTTTTTTAAATTGGATTTCGAAAATCCTAAGTGTGTGGGTCGGGATTTCCCTTCCAAGTTGGGGTTTAGACAGTCCTATTGTTCTATTTTTCTAACAGTTTTTTGCTCGACTTTGTATCGAGTTCTGGGTCAATCTAAGGATGATGAATTCTCTTTGAAGGGTTTTGAAGAGGGTCATACAGGGTTTCTAAAGAACTTTACGAAAGTAAAAACGAGTAGATATTGGTAAAGAAATCAAATCGAAAAGAAGGGTACCTGGCTGTCACGACAAAACAGGGTGTACTCTGTTCTTCTCAGTTTAGGGGTTCTTTCCGGCGACACGGCGGTCGAGCGTGGCGTGCAGGCAGCCGGTGTCACGCGCGGGAACGTCGGGGTCACACTAGGATGGAGAGTTGGGGTCGGAGGCGCGAGCAGATGGAGAGTTTTGGTGAAGAACCCTAATCAGTTCAATTACTTATATATGAGCTTTAAATCCTATTTAACTCGAATTTGTTTAGGCTTTGATTTGGATTTGAAGTCTTGGTCTAGGGAAATCTGGTAGAGATTGAACTGAAGAAGATTGGAGAGGAATTGGTTTAGGATTGCTAGGGATTTAAATTAGAATCCATTCAAATTTCTTTGGGTTCGGCTGAACAAGGGAGTCGGGTTTTATGGGGGCTTTTTAGCTCGCGAGATTTTGGCTAAAAATCTCGTGAGTTAGAATTTCTTTTTTTTCCTTTTGTTTAATAATTCTATATAGATATGTATCCCTCTTTCTAATAAATCTAAAAAATACCAAGTAATTCATAATAATAAATTTAAATATGTTTCTTAACAATTCTGCAATTATTACTTACCAATGTGTGTATATATTTTACTTATATATATAACCATATATGTAATACCTACTTATATACCCCAAAATTTAGCATAAAAATCTAAAATATTCTAAACTCAATGATAACCTTATATGGTATTTTTAGGAAAATATTTTGTAAGACCTAAAACCATGAATTTATGTTTATTCTAGTCTTTCCATTTATAAGAAAATCATATAGATTATTTAATAAGCTAATTTATTAATATGAAACACCATAGATTATTACTAAAATATTAAGTAAATCAAAAAAAATTTAGGAAGTTTACACAACCTTCCATTTATTTTTGTCTCCCATTATCATCAATTTCTAGAGAACCAAACCTCCCGTCGTGACTACCGGGCTGATTCCTTGACTGTCGGACTTCTCTAGCCATCTTTCCTAGATAAATGACATTGCCGTCGAAACCATCCCGACCGAGACCCGACATCAGGAGCTCCGGTGTCGAGTCCTTGTCAACAGACTCATTGACGCAAACCGAACTGACGCTCCTGGAAGAGTGACGTTGAAAGACGCGAAGCGGTGCTCACGTTCGTCAAGCCCTCGACCACTTAACGTGTAAATATATAATTCTGGGCATTTCATAAAATCCATCCTGCGGGTGAGTTTTTCATAAAAACTAACTCCGAAATTGGGTTTCTTAGCAAATTCCAGTAGTTTTATCTTGCCATGATTAGGCATATTACCATAGTCTAGATAGCTTATACCTATAGATTGGAGTCTACTTGATACGTAGCTGGCATACTTATATATCATGGTCCTACATATTTTGGGACTGGGGTGTGACATATTGTTTCGGTTACGTTACTGTACCGAACGGGCCTGCGAACATGATTAAACCCTTAGAAATCTCAATCCATAAATGGCTTGACAATTCTTTTAAAAAATTTTCTATTGTCGTTGAATTTCGTATTTGCTCTTGACTAATCTTTCCTTGCTTTCTCGTACCATTACTTCTCGTCCTTCCTATTTCGGAGTGACAAATGATCATGCTTTATAGAATTTATCAGAAATTCTTAAGTTATAGTGTAAATTATTTTGCTTATTGAATTTTGGTTGCTTAAAAGATATGAGGGAATTTGAGATGTCATATGCTATAGATATCTAGTGGTTTGGATTTTTGCAACTAGTGTGCAATGATTATAAACTTTAGGACAACATGTGTTTGATGGTGTAGGGTGACCAAAGGTGGGTATAACTTATAGATGGTGAATTAATGATTGAGATGACTGAAAAAGTTTTATGAATTTATAAGCTTGCGAGAGAGGAGATTGAATTTACTTTTCGAGAAATTAGATAGTCGTAGATTATTATTACTAGATTTCTAGATTCAAGACTTGAGTAAAAAAAAATATAGGACATAACCTTTGAGGAAATTAGTCGGTATGTAGATTCAAAACTTAAAGAGGATTGAGGATATAGTGGTTAAGGGATATAGTAATTAAGTTCTTGGCTTGGTGGTCAAGGAGGACAAGCCTTCAACATGATCACTGAAAGATCGCCAGCACCAACAGGAGGGACTAGAGGTAACTATATATAATTTTATGATAGGAACGTTGCATAGAAAGAAAAAAAATTGAGGGGGGTTTTTGGGGGGCTTTCTAAGGGGGACTTTTGATCCGCTTCCATATATATATATATATATATATATATATATATATATATATATATATATATATATATATATATATATTGATCTCCACATATCCGTGTACACCTAACCATACAACCTCCCCTTTATTTCTGTCGCCCATTATCTTCAATTCCTAGAGAACCAAACCTCCCGTCGTGATCACCGGGCTGATTTCTTGACTGCCGGACTTCTCTAGCCATCTTTTCTAGATAAATGATGTTGCCGTCGGAACCATCCCGACCAAGACCCAGCATCAGGAGCCCCGGTATCGGGTCCTTGTCAACAGACTCGTTGACGCATACCGAATCGACGCTCCCGGAAGAGTGACGTTGAGTTTAACCATGCCGAGTAACCCACTTTTCTCTGGTAACTTTCTTCTGCCGAAAACCTTTAATTTGTGAAGGTGGTGATTGGTAGACAACCCCAGAATAACTATGCATTGGTAATATAGGTACTAGGTCTTTGACATAAATTATACACTACTCACGTAGGAACTTCTAGATGAATAAGAGAAGATACATAGGGAGCACTGTCTGTTCGGATGCACAATATGTAGGTATTGTTCCCATATGTTTATGATATTGTGTCTCTACCTTGTTAAAATAACACCATAGCAAGAAGAAGCAATCAACCGCATGTATTGACTTCAACCAGAGCATGGCCGGACTTTATATGAGGCACATGAGGCGGTCGTTTCAGGCCCAAAATTTTAGAGGACACCAATTTTTTATATTTATACTATTTAATGTATGTAAGTCCAATTTTAAAAATAGGTCCATCAAACTCATTCTAATCATTTTAGTCATAGTATAATTTTTTTTTATAGGATATCTAAACGCAAGGCCGACCCTGAGTTCATGGGCCTGAGACAAAATTTCAAAATAAGACCCATGTATAATGTAAAAAATATATTAAAAACTGAAATAAAAGTAAATTTAAAAAAATGTTACAACCAAGAATTGAACATAGGACTTCTAATGTGCAAGTCTAGCATAACAACCACCATGGTACATACTAGTTCTATTTTAAATACAAGATTACATATATATATATATATTGGAGCCTCATACTCTTTGGGCCTGGGCCATCGCCCTGGTTGCCTGGGACATGGCTGGCCCCGTCTAAACGTCATATACTAAAATACCAAAAGACAAGTCGGTTAGTCAGAATAAAGAAGAAAAATTGGTACAGTCGTGTCAAAATTATTTTCCCTTCCTTTGCTCTAACAGTCTGATGTTCTCAATCTCCTCTACCCTTTCGTTGTTGCCAATCTATTTTTTATGTGTATTTTTTGGTCCTTGGGAGGGTAACTAAACAAGAGAATAAGTTACAATTTTTTTATTTTCCTTTTTATTATTATCAATGAACTACCCCAAAAAAATTTAGCTTTTTATTTATTTATTTGCCTAGTATATTAATTTTATTTTTGGTTTGGAACATCTTCAGTTTCATTAGAAATATATTATGACATATTAATTTGGATATTATATTGTATTAAATTTATTATTTTATTTCCTAAGTTTTGTGTTGATAATACTAGTGTATCATCGTCCATGAAAAAAAAATCTATGAACATTAGGCTTTGAGGACACCATTTTTATAGTTTGTCTCAGGGTCTCAAAATCTAAAGTCCGACACTGAACCAGAGATAGCATAGGGAAGTATATTCAAAGTAGTTTTCTCCATGTGGTTTTGATCAACCATGCAAGCATGCAAATTAAATACTATGTATTTAAGACACTGTGCACCAGCACTATGCTCTTAAACACAAATATGTGCTTTTAACTAATGATTGAACATAGAAATGGACTAATGGAAATGACAAACATGACATAGGCCGTCGAAATATTAGATAATTTGCAACTAGTCCTTATTTTTTTATAAGTTATAGGAAGTTAAACTTTAATATATAATATAATTTCATATTAGGACATTTTGAAGGCATTGATAGTTGTAAATTTAATATTAATATAAGTAACGTTGTCATAAGATTTACTATTGAAAATATATAAAATATTATAGTAAACTACTATTTATAGTAAATGGGAAAACTTTACCTTAACCCTCATGGAATAAGTATAACTTATATAAATAAAATAACCAATTAATTAGTTATATTATAACATAAATGTATATTAATAAACTAGCTTTCTTTGGATTTATCTAGGTTATTGACCAAGATTATTGTATCGCAAGCTCAGCACAACACCGGGCAAAAACAGGCAAGTATACACTGTCTTTCTTTACAGTTTATTTACATGCGTATGTTCTTTCCCTTTGTGACATGTCATTATCTAGCTTCTTTTGTTGATTGTTGACATGCACTTCTCATATATGTATACTAGTTTAGTTGCCTCATCGATACATAGTCTTTGTTCACAGTTGGCATTATAGTTTATATTGGATCTGTTCTCACATGTACTTTGATTGAGTCGTATCGTAGGACGAGTGCGTCATGAATGGTCTACTATTCCTATTTTCGTTTATTCTCAACATGCGAGTTCACATTAGAGGCGAGGGTTGATTATTTGAAATAACCTGCGAGTCTACATTAGGGGCGAGGATTGATTGTTTGAACGAACCTGCGAGTCCACACTAGGGACGAGGGTTAGTTATTGGTTCAAACCTGCGAGTCCACGCTAGGGACGAGGGTTTGATTATCCGTTTGATTTCTTGCCATGTGTTCATCTATTTTCTTTCCAGCAGTTCACTTATGCATAGTTGTTCTCATATTCATGTTTCGTTGTTGCTTAGTCCTTTTCTGTTTATATTTTGGTTTTCTTTATGCATGTTAATACTGTTAGTTAGACATATTTTATGTATCCTGCTAGTCCCCTGAGGACTTGATGATCTTTTCAGGTAGTTGATTGTATGGAGTTAGTTAGCTGATCATGATAGCGTTTGATTACTTCATATTCAGGTATCTTTCGTGGTTACATATTTATATCCGTTATTTGTATCCTGCTTGTTAGCCTAGTTTTTATAGACTCATAATTTCTTTTGAGTGTAATCGGACATATATGCTAGTGGGCTGAAGACTATGAACCATATTGTTCCTTCTCGATGTTTATTATTTATGTGGATTAAAATATAGTTTTATATTTCCATGATTAGGCATATTACCATAGTCTAGACAGCTTATACGTATTCGGATTAGACTGGAGTCTACTTGATGCATAGTTGCCATGCTTACGTACCCTGTTTCTACATATTTTGGGACTGGGACGTGACATATATCATTGTTGATGGAACTGGGGATTCCCAGGACCCTTCCTTTGGTGTGCGTATTGATCGATAGAAAGTTAAACAGATCTAATACGTGTTCTAACCCTTCGTAGGCAGAAACTAGGGTTCACGAATTATACCTGCGGCAGAAAGGAGACAAGTAATTCCTGGCAATCTCGAGCGGACGACCCCAAGATCTTCTGTACGTATTCCTTCCTCGAGTTGGACGTCGTGTGGGCGACGATCTCCCAACCTCTTCTTCTCCATGGCAGCCCTCTCTTTCTCTCCTTACGCGAATCACGAATTTAGAGAAAGTTTCAGATTTCTGATCTATATTTTGGCGGCCAGAGAATAGAGGATATATATAGGCTACGGCAGGGACCATGAGGAGAAATTAGGGTTAGGCCTCCTAACGGATCTGGATATCTCGTGTTCAACCCGAACACACAATCCAGGCCCATTAACAATAGCTCGGTCCACTAATGAGCTATTGTTGCACTACCTCCCTAATCCCAAATTATGTTTGTGGGCTCCTTTTATTATATGCTCGTTTGGCTCCCCATGTTAAGATATCGTATGTCCGTCGATCAAATTAAGTTACTGACAACTATATTGATTCGACATCTTTTATCCTTAAGTAGTATCGCTCAACTTTATTTGTCATGTCGGATATAATCCACCTGCAGGGTTTACATGACAATCCTTATGAGCTCCTTAAGAGGACATCATCAACCCGATGTATCGGGATATGGATTCCATTTATAATCAACAGCTCATCATACATACAATGTTATTACCCAATTCATAGAGGTTGTTGATCCATAATGAATCTCACTCTTTTATGAGTCAAAATAATACACACTGCATATACATGTCCGTTATTATATCCGGGTTAAGAGCACAAGCATCCATAATAACAGAGGTATTTATTCTCTTATGTAGTCAGTACAAAGAGAACAACCTCAAGTGGTCCTGTTCAATACACACAAAGTGTACTAGTGTAAACCTATAGTCAAGATAGACTAATATCAGATTACACTACAACCTTTCCAATAGATTTTCCAAGTCCATCTAGGTTGTGAACTATTTATATACTCCATAGGGAACTGATAATATGATCTTCTGTGTGACACCATACACCATATTATCTACAATATAGAATATCAGACATTTGCATTAACACTTGCAACAAATATAATATGCAAACATTTGCCCATATGATTCTCATTCAAAATTTAAGGAAATAAGGTTACTAAAAAAGTGATGCTTTTAGTATATAACCCTAACAATCTCCCACTTATACTTAAAGTATTGCTTTTCAGTATACTGTTACAAATCTCCCACTTATACTTAAAGCCATGCTGCTACACATCTGACTCCCATTCCCTCAACATGACTATCAAAAGCCTTAGCTGGTAAGCTCTTTGTAAAGGGATCAGCTAGGTTGTCGGC
This sequence comes from Iris pallida, assembly GCA_029216955.1. NCBI lineage: Eukaryota > Viridiplantae > Streptophyta > Magnoliopsida > Asparagales > Iridaceae > Iris > Iris pallida. Next base: position 4,982,807 of record JANAVB010015599.1, read on the forward strand.
TGATGCTATCTTGATCACAGCAACTTTTTCTTTCTTTACGAAATCTCATATCAGGTGGTACTTGCGCTCAATGTGTTTGCCAGTCTTATGGGCTCGTGGTTCCTTCGAGTTTGCAACTGCACCACTATTATCACAATAAAGTGTAATAGACTTAGGCAAACTAGGTACCACATCCAAGTCCAACAGAAAGTTTCTGAGCCAAACCGCTTCTTTGGCTGCCTCAGAGGCTGCCACATACTCGGCTTCCATGGTGGATCAGCAATACATTTTTGCTTGATACTCCTCCACACAATGGCTCCACCTCCCAAAGTAAACACATAACCTGAGGTAGATTTTCTGGAATCCCTATCTGACTGAAAATCTGAGTCTGTATACCCCAAGGGAACTAAACTATCTGCCTGGTAAACTAGCATATACTCTTTAGTCCTTTTCAGGTACTTCAAAATATGCTTTACGGCAGTCCAGTGCTCTTGTCCTGGGTTAGACTGATATCTGCTGACCATGCCTACGCAAAGCAGATGTCTGGTCTCGTACATAGCATTGCATACATTAAGATTCCTACTGCTGAAGCATAAGGAACTGCTTTCATGTTCTCTATCTCTTTAGGTGTCCTCGGACACTGCTCCTTTGATAGAGCAATTCCATGTCTAAAAGGTAAAAAACCTTTCTTAGAATTTTGCATACTAAAACGAGTTAGTATAGTATCGATATAGGAAGCTTAGGATAAGCCTAACATCCTTTTCTTGCGATCTCGTAGAACTTTGATCCCAAGGATGTGACCTACTTCTTCCAAGTCCTTCATATCAAACTGTTTGGATAACCATACCCTTACATCAGATAACACCTTCACATTGTTTCCAATGAGCAAGATGTCATCCACATAAAATACTAGGAATACCACCACGTTTTCGTCATACTTTCTGTATACACATGATTCATCCTGACATTGATCAAATCCATAGGATTTTATCACCTGATCAAAACATATGTTCCAAGATCTAGAAGCTTGCTTAAGTCCATAAATGGACTTCTTAAGCTTACAAACAAGATGCTCATGGCCCTTTTTAATGAACCCGTCTGGTTGCTTCATATAGATGTCTTCCTCAAGACTTCCATTAAGGAAAGCTGTCTTGACATCCATTTACCAAATCTCATAATCGAGATGAGCTGTAATAGATAAAAGAATTCGGATAGACTTAAGCATGGCTACAGGAGAAAAGGTTTTCTCATAATCGATACCCTCTCTTTGAGTAAAATCTTTTACTACAAGCTGAGCTTTAAAGGTTTCAACCTTACCGTCTGATCCTTTTTTTCTCTTATAGACCCACTTGCATCCAATGGCTTTTACACCAATGGGTGGTTCTACAAGCTCCCAGACCTGATTAGAATCCATAGATTCTATTTCAGATATCATTGCTTTTTGCCAAGACTCTGCATCTTTATCTTGGAGTACTTCATTGTAGGTACAGGGATCATAATCTTGTTCCTCAGGGACGAAGTCTGACGACTCTTCCAAGAACATATATCTATTAGGTTGTATCACAACCCTCCCACTACGACGAGGCACTATCGGTTGTGGTGTAACATTTGTGACACGTTGTGCAGTTATTTGTGGTTCATCCTCTTGTACTGTTGGTACTGAAGTACTTGGTGTCTCACGTCTCAGTTCTTTTAGAACAACTCTACTTGTGGGTTTATGGTTCATCACATAGTCTTCCTCTAAGAATCGGGCATTGGTGCTAACAATGACCTTCTGATCCTTAGGACTATAAAATAAACCTCCTTTCGTTCCTCTTAGATAGCGTACAAACAAGCGTACTTCTGTACGAGATTCCAACTTATCTGCTTTCCCATTCAGCACATGTGCTGGACTACCCCAAATACGAACATGTTTCAGACTAGGCTTACGCCCAATCCACAGCTCTGTGGGAGTAAGAGGTACTGACTTAGAAGGAACCAAGTTCAAAATATAAGCTACAGTCTCTAAGGCATATCCCCAAAACGAATCTGGCAAATCCGAATAACTCATCATTGATCTAACCATCTCCATAAGAGTTCTATTCCTTCTTTCGGCTACACCATTCTGCTGGGGCGTTCCAGGTGCAGTCAATTGGGATGCAATCCCAGCCTCTGATAAATAATCCCTAAACTCTCCAAAGAGGTACTCGCCACCACGATCTGATCGTAATGACTTGATACATTTTCTATGACAAAATATTCGTCAATAAATGTGACAAAATATTCAAAGCCACCTCTAGCTTGGATTGTTATGGGTCCACACAAATCAGAATGAACCAATTCCAACACATCTTTGGCCCTATATCCCTTTGCCGTAAAAGACCTTTTGGTCATTTTACCTTCCAAGCAGGATTCTCAGACTTGTAGTGTCTCCACTTCCAATGAACTCAAAGGTCCATCTTCAACCAGTCTTTGAATCCTTCTTAGGTTAATATGCCCCAATCGCAAGTGCCAAAGATATGTTTGGTTCATACAAGAAGGTTCTTTTCTCTTATTTAAGTTAGATGACATATTATTCATTTTCATAAGTTGCATTGTGGGCGAAATAGGATTAATGACATACAAATTATCAACCAATGCACCAGAACAGATAAAATATTTATTCTTTCTAATAACAATATTGTCATTAAAATAAACTGAATATCCATCCTTAACTAACATAGAAACATAAACTAAATTCCTTCTAAGTGAAGGTGCATAAAGACAATCTCTCAATGTCAAAGACTTATTTCTACCAAAAGATAAAGTAACATCTCCTAATGCAACGACCGATACTTTTGTAGCATCACCCATGAACAAGCATATCTCTCCATCACTGAGCTGTCTGGTTTCCTGGAACCCCTGCAATGTATTGCAGACATGATTAGTGGATCCAGTATCTACACACCAGGTGCCGGTAGATAACACCGCTAAACATGTTTCAACTACTAGTAAATGAGATATACCTTCTTTGTTCCCTTGTTTGAGAAGTGGACAATCAGTCTTTCAATGTCCTGACCCTTTGCACTTGAAACATTTGCCTTTCGGCTTTTTTACCGTGCCTTGAGGTCCCATGTCCTTCTTTACTGAGTTTGTCTGTTTCTGAATGTTATTTTTCTTCTTACCGCCTTTTGGCTTAGAAGTAGAAGCCTTTTCAGAAACAAAAACATGACCACTCTACCTAAAGAGAGATTCAGCATCCTGTAGCTCTTTTGCAAGTTCTGCCAAACTATACAACATTTTGTTCATGTTGTAATTAAGGCAGAAATTGTTAAAACTTTTAGGCAGAGTCCCGAGAATGATATCGACCTGGGATTCTCCATCGATTTCAGCTCCAAGGATCTCCATCTCATTCAGATGACCCATCATCTTGAGAACATGATCCCTTACTGGTGTACCCTCAGCCATTTTTGTATTCATCAAACATTTCATAGCAAACTGCCTAGCTGCTCTACTCTGATGTCCGAAGAGTTCCTTGAGGTTATACATCATGTCATAAGCAGTGGCCATGGCCTGATGCTGATGTTGCAGTACATTTGACATAGATGCTAGAATGTAACACCGCGCCATCTCATCTGCCTTTTTCCACTTCTTATAAGCCTCTTTGACCTCTTCATCAGAGTTAGCATCAGGCTTAGGTGGGCATTCCTCAACCAGTACATATTTGTACTCCTCAACAGTCAGAACAATATCCAAATTACGTTTCCAGTCAATATAATTAGGTCCAGTAAGTTTGTTTTCTTTAAGAATCACCATAAGTGGACTGAAAGAACCCATTTTTGAAATCCTGGGAATCACATAAATAAAATTATGTAGGGCAAAAAAAAAACTTTTTGAATTAACTAAATATTGATTTCCTCAAAACAATAATAAGAAATTCACCAACACCTTGAACACCATGAATTTAGCATGCCACGATAGTGTGGACGTATACAAATTCAACTTTGTTCAAGTAGATTTTTCTTATTAATTTTACTATCATGTCAACATAACTTTGTGATAAATAAAATTAATATGCTGGTCTTGCTCTGGTCATACAAATAATAGCAGTGACTCCGATGGGGAGGATACCATTATTTGTATCTAAGTATATACCATTACTTAATACTAAGTCCATTACCTTGTAATGATTTCCTTCAGATGGAGAAGTGAATACATACTAGGTAACTTTCTACAATTATCCCTAAGGAAGTTTGTACTGGTGATCCATAATTATACTCATCCGATATGGAGGAAAGCACTATAGCCAACATGCAAGTATAATTACATCACCTACAAACCAGTAATGGAGACCATAGGATTTAAACTAAATAAATATCCTCTCCCACTTAGTTATTTAACAATGAGAGTTTTTTTACTAGTTGATATTATGTCCATGTTGTCCATTATTAATGTAGGCTTAGTTTTTCAAAAAAAACAGCCACACAATAATAAACATGCATAATCAGAAAAAGCAAAATGACAAAAATAAGAAAAAATATCCAACTATTATGGTCATCTTTGCTGCTCCGTCCTCAACTATCCGAATCCAAAATCTGGCGTTGCGCGGATCTATTATGGTCATCTTTGCTACTAGTTGATATTTTAGGTTTTGGCTGTCGATTCTTTCATCAAAAATCATCTATCTGCCTCTCGACTGCTTAAAACTAGCATCTCGTCCGACGTTAGAAACAGCCACCACCGCCATCACGATTGATCAAAAAAATTTAAAATTACATCAATCCTATGCCTCCCGAAGGAGTTCACAAATAATCTAGATTGTAAAATTAAAATAATAAGCACGATCAACCCTCGTAATTTTAACTATATCCACATCAACAACAACATCCACGACATGTCCGTGGTTTAAACAACACAATCAAAAACATGCATTGGACCATAATAGTTGGATCTAAGATGCCTGTAAAACCGAGTTAGAACAGATCTACATCTACCGACTATTACACAACGCGAGTTTTATTGGACAACATGGATGTATCAATCAATACGTAGATCCAAAGTGGCTCTGATACCAATTGATGGAACTGGGGATTCCCAGGACCCTTCCTTTGGTGTGCGTATTGATCGATAGAAAGTTAAACAGATCTAATACGTGTTCTAACCCTTCGTAGGTGGAAACTAGGGTTCACGAATTATACCTGCGGCAGAAAGGAGACAAGTAATTTCTGGCAATCTCGAGCGGACGACCCCAAGATCTTCTGCACGTATTCCTTCCTCGAGTTGGACGTCGTGTGGGCGACGATCTTCCAACCTCTTCTTCTCCTTGGCAGCCCTCTCTTTCTCCCCTTACGTGAATCACGAATTTAGAAAAAGTTTCAGATTTCTGATCTATATTCTGGCGGCCAGAGAATAGAGGATATATATAGGCTACGGCAGGGACCATAAGGAGAAATTAGGGTTAGACCTCCTAACGGATCTGGATATCTCGTGTTCAGCCCGAACACACAATCCAGGCACATTAACAATAGCTTGGTCCACTAATGAGCTATTGTTGCACTACCTCCCTAATCCCAAATTATGTTTGTGGGCTCCTTTTATTATATGCTCGTTTGGCTCCCCATGTTAAGATATCGTATGTCCGTCGATCAAATTAAGTTACTGACAACTATATTGATTCGACATCTTTTATCCTTAAGTAGTACCGCTCAACTTTATTTGTCATGTTGGATATAATCCACCTGCAGGGTTTACATGACAATCCTTATGAGCTTCTTAAGAGGACATCATCTACCCGATATATCGGAACATGGATTCCATTTATAATCAACATCTCATCATACATACAATGTTATTACCCAATTCATAGAGGTTGTTGATCCATAATGAATCTCACTCTTTTATGAGTCAAAATAATACACACTGCATATACATGTCCGTTATTATATCCGGGTTAAGAGCACAAGCATCCATAATAACAGAGGTATTTATTCTCTTATGTAGTCAGTACAAAGAGAACAACTTTAAGTGGTCATGTTCAATACACACAAAGTGTACTAGTGTAAACCTATAGTCAAGATAGACTAATACCAGATTACACTACAACCTTTCCAATAGATTGTCCAAGTCCATCTAGGTTGTGAACTATTTATATACTCCATAGGAAACTGATAATATGATCTTCTGTGTGACACCATACACCATATTATCTACAATATAGAATATCAGATATTTGCATTAACACTTGCAACAAATACAATATACAAACATTTGCCCATATGATTCTCATTCAAAATTTAAGGAAATAAGGTTACTAAAATAGTGATGCTTTTAGTATATAACCCTAACAATTGTATCTTTGTCCTTGTACTCACTTACCATGGTATACCATGATACCCTTACCTTGATATACACCTATCTAGGTAAATACCCTTGAACCTCAACATGCCCTATAATACTAATACTATAGGTACCTATATAGATTATCTACATGATACAATACCCTTACCCCAAACATTTACCTATACTATATACCCTTTATCCTTATACCATATGTATGTCAATATCCCCATATACCATATAATATAAATACCATATACGAAGATACCTTAGTACACTAACTAGCACACATGACTTACCTATCCATACCACACTCTACTAGACCTTACCATATCTACACATACTTACCCTTTCCTAATTAGCCTATCCTCTCACACACATATGATCATATCTCATACTCACTCTACCTGCACACCTATGGGCACTTACATTGCTCATTCATATTTACCCCAATTCTCTGCTGCTACTATAGCAACCTACATTGGCTCCTGTAGGCTGCTACTAGTAGTTGCAGTGCAAACTCAGCCTGCATAGGTTAGTAGCAGCCACTTCTAAAGACAAATTAGTCCCCTACTTAGTATAGGTTACCAACTCAAACATGTAGAATACACTCTAGTATCCTAATATATATATATATATATATATATATATATATATATATATATATATATATATATATTTATATCACATTATAGGTATCCTAAGGTTTGACTCTAGCACACTCTCCTAATTCTCTACATAGGATACACTCTTAGTACATAGTCATAGGTACACAGATTATACACACCCAACTGCACCCTCACAGGAACTCCCAGAAAGCTGTTGCACCAAGATAAAGTTCAGTCTAGAACTGTTGGTGCAGTTCACTGTTCTCAGGAAAACTACACTATGTACTGTTTCTGCAGCAGACTACCTGCAGATTCCTTCCTAATCTTGCAAATATGCTATTATCTACTACTAATCTCCTAAGAGCCTTCATATTACCAGTACCCTCCTGCTACCCTGTCTACCCTAAAGTTTACCCATCTACCTGCATTTGCAACTGCTTACTAGCAGTTCCACCTACTAGCAGCTGCACAGATGCAGCTACAAATTGCCCAAATACTGCAGTACAATATGCAGTTTACCCTGCTTTCCTACTGTCATGACCCGCACCCGAAATAAGGGTACGAGCACGTGGATACGTCCAACCTACGTGCGACATCATAGGTAGAACACTATCTATGTCAGCAATGCTAACTATAACATCTCATGAATATATATCACAACCTGTCAATGATATTTTATCTCCAAAAGGAGGATAATATAATGATAATATTCATACTCAATCACAATAAACTATAAGGAAGACAAATTGCACGATAATGATATAAAAGATATGAAATGGGAATCCAAGAGAAGACTAGCAATATATATCCCAAATCTACATCAAATAGTCTAAGAGTCTAGCTATCTCAACATCAACATAAGTCTCAGAAACAATAACATCTCAATGTCTCAGAAACTGGAGACAAATCCAGTACTAATAGCTAAACTAGCTAAGTCGCACTAGTGGTGTCTCCTCTACTGGAACAGCCTCCTCCTGTGGCTCCTGGGCTTATCCATCATCTACTCCCGATCCATAATAACTAGGACAAAAGTCCTCAAGTTCTTCTAAAAAAATGTTATTCAGTCAGGATTGGAACGAAGTACATAAACTAACAACAGTTTCATTAAATTGACAAAAACTATAAAAGTAGTAAGTAGTGGAAATACAAGATGGAAAGTAATACTGAAACAATAAGGAAGCAGGTCAACGGGTAATCATGTCACATACAATAATGAACTATAAGTAACCATGAGGATGAATGTATCAACAGGTAATAACTAGAATAGAACATGAACTACTAAGATGTGCCTTGAAATATTGGTTTATTATGTGATCGACTTGGGACAAGATCAGGCTATTCTATATAACTGGCTATGCACAAGTATAGTAATGGATCAGGCCAGTCATATAAGGAAATCTATGCACAAGTACAAGTAAGATCAGGCTACACCTTACGTGAGATGAGGGTGAGCTATGCACAAGTATTTGGGGGTATGATCACATAATCTACCAATATTTTCCTATCCTCCGACTAGTACGATAGATCCAATCACGAATCCTAATGATAGGTATCAAGATACTAGCCTTTGTAATCCTCGTATCATGAATCAAGTATAACACTACAATACTGATATTATAGAGATCATCAAGATAATAAAAACTGTCAGAGAATGTATTCGCCTGTGGTCCTGAGCAATGAGTGATGATCGATGTCCAAAATGGAGTCACAAAGACCTAGATATGAAATATCATTGTCAATTGGTATTTTGGAGTGATAATCATTGATATCTAAATTGAAATATAATTTTTAGGTCAAACTAGGTCTTGGAAGTCAAACTAGGTCAATACCTTGTTTCCATAGTCAATCTAGTCATTTCTAGGCTTTACCTAGGATTCTACGTCCATACCTAGGAGATATTAGACATTCTAGGTCAATTCTACATTTTCTAGGTCATGACACATATAAATAAGGATACTAGATATCCTATATAAATATAGACTCATATATCATAATACCTTAGCTCATACCTATTACCTTACCTTTATCCTTCCATTACCACATGTTACATAGGCATACCCATACCCATATACCTACATATATAAATACTCACTACAAAATTTTGTCAGATTAGCGACGTTACAAAACGTTGCTAATCTCGGTGAAAACGTCGCTAAGTAAATTTAGCGACGTTTTGGACGACGTTTCGGAAACGACGGAAAAAGACGTGTCGCTAAACGAAAAAATGTCGCAAACCGTCGCTATGGCGACGTACTTTAGCGATGTTAGTAACATCGCTAATTAGCGACATTTTTTGCGACGTTTAAACGTTAACGCTAATTAGCGACGTAAATAGCGACGTTATGGTGTGGTCGCCGTTTAGCGACACTGTTGCGACGTTTTGGCGATAACGTCCTGACATCAGATTTGGTGACACGTGTTACCACGTCAGCATTTAGCGACGTTTTTAGCGACCTTTATTAACGTCGCTAATATTTAGCGATGTAAAATAACTTCGCTAAGAACGTCGCTAAATTAAAAAATATATAAAAAAAGGTTCCAGAATGCAAATGGAGCTGGAGCCTGAGCCAAAATACAGAATATAAAATACAAAATACAGAATCCAATCCCTGGGTTTGTCGACCCCCTTGGTGGAACACTCAACACCGGCACGCACAATACAATCCAGAATATACAAAAAATATAAAGAAAAAAATAATATCCGCAACGAACAATGTCAATATATAATATTCTCAACAAACAAAGTTAATATCCGCAAATACGTACAAAGTCAATATCCTCAACGAAAAAACTGAATATCCCCAAATAAGTATAAAGTAAAAAATATAGTACAGTCCAAAAATACAAAAATGAAACTACTCATCGCCTGGAGCTGGAGCTGGACCCGGTGCTGGAGCCGGAGCTGGAGGAGGAGCGCCACCAGATGACTGTCGTCGCAACGTCAGGATCGTCTGATACTCCTCCGGTGACAACAGGTGGACGAGCATGTCCTCCCGTGCACCGCCAGATGTAGACGATGCTCCCGACGTACCAGCAGACGGTCGCTCCGTAGCCATCTCCTGGAGCAGCTGCATCTGCTCGACCAACCGCTGCGTAGCCTCCTGCGTAGCACGGGTCATCTGTCGCAGTGCCTCCGTAGTCTCCTCCAGCCTCTCAAAGCGTGAGATGAGTGCAGAATCATCTGTATGCGGCGCCCCATCCTCTGCAGCATCTCGTCACACAGAGCTGCGATCTGCGCATCGACACTCTGCTGGTGGCTGAGCGACTCCTCAGTCTGTGTGGGGCCGAGACACTAGTAGCGGTCGCAGAGGCCTGTGACGCAATGAAGGCACCATAGGAGCCTGTACCATAGTACGTACCCCTATGCATGCCACCAACGGCCCTCATCCACAGCTCGTCTTCTGACTGAGCTGCGGCGGCCGGGGGCTGCTGGAAAGTGCTAGCACCAGCTCCCTCTGACGGTGTCGGCCCGGCCTCCCTAAGCCTCAAAAACTCAGCCTAGAAATAACATCTATATGAATTCACATGTGGTCGCTAAAAATTAATATTAATGAACTAGCATTAAGTAAAACTTCTAAAACTCGGCCTAGAAATAACATCTATATGAATTTTCTACGTAACTAAAAATTAATATTAATGAACTAGCATTAAGAAAAACTTACGTAGGTGTCCCGGACCTTGTCGTCTATGAACCGCTCCCACTTCGTGTGCGTGGCGAGGAACAAGGTCACCATATTCGGGTCTTCTCCCGATTCAACCTGTTACGAAATTATTATATGATTTGTCAGTTAAGTTGAAAGAAATATATTACTATAAAGTATTAATTATGGGTATACGGTGAGATACGTACCATATGGGTGAATAAATCCATGATGGACCGTGATCCACCACACCACTGCGACCCCGTCTGTCGTGCTCTTTTAGACTTCGCGGACTTCTCCTTGTAGGCTTCCTCCTCGAATCTCCTCTTCATTACCGCCCAGTAGGCGGCAGAGATCCAACCCTGAATAGGCTCTTCCCAGCGGTCGCGATCCTTCTGGTCGAGGATCGCGTCCCTAATGAGCTTGCTGGCGACGCTGGAAAATGTAGCCTCGACAGCAAGGACGCGGTGGGGAGGGAAGAAGTAAGTCCGCTGAAAAAATTATAGAAGTACGTAAGTTATAACATTACATACTAAATATTAAAAGGAAATAAACTTTTACGTACCGAAAAGTGCTCAAACCAGAAGGCCTTCTTGTCGGCCGGGACATCCCTCTAGTTGATCCAGGGCCCCCCGTAGTTCTGTCGTAGGAATGTACCCAGCGACCGGTATACGGAGGAGGGATGATACCTGTAAAATGGAAATTAAAATTTATTAAACAATTTTATAATAAATTTAATCTAATTAAATGCAATAATTTTACTTACCGCCTGGTCCGAGTACAGGCCCAAATCTCCAACCTCAGATCCCCCTCCGGGCGACACGGAGGATCGGTCTCAAATGGGAGCTGCACTATGCCCCTGCCCCGCCCCCTGCCCCTGCACCTTCTCCTGCCCGCAGTCTGCCCCTCGCCCTCGCCTTCGGCGTGGGCCTCGCCATCGCCCTCGACCTCGACGTGGGCCTCGGCCTCGGCCTGCTCCTCAGTAGTGGGATCGACCTCTGGAATACTCGACGGTATTGGCTGTGTAGAAGAAGAAGGCCCTAGCCTCGAACTGCTAGAGCCGGGTATGGAGACACTGCCGGCGACTAGACCGCTAGTGTATACTGGAGTACGAGGGATGAGGAGTCGGTAGGAGGAGTGGTAGATGGAGACTGTCGGTGTCGTCGACTCCCACCAGCACCGGAACCAAAGGATCCACGTCGAGCCATATCTGAAAAAATACAGAAGTATACCATACTACATCTGAAAAAAACAAAAGTATACCATACTACTTCTGAAAACGTCGCTAAGTAAACCATACTACATCTGGAAAAAAAAAGTAAACCATACTACATCTGAAAATGTCGCTTATTAACGTCGCTAAAACAAAAGTAAACTATACTACATCTGAAAAAAACAAAAGTAAACCATACTACATCGAAAAATTAAACATATTCAATACTCTTCTGAAAATTCATCTTGTTCCGATTCCTCTTTCTCTTCCTCTTCCTCTACCTCTTTCTCTTCCTCTTCCTCTTCCTCTTCCTCTTCACTTCTATCAACTTTCTCTTCCTCTTCTGATACTTCTACCTCTTCCAATTGATGAAACATGTCATGAGGAACTTCCGTTGAGTCCACATCGACAATATTTGTAATAAGAGGTAGTCCGTCTTCCTGATAAGCTATCTCGTCGACATCGAAGGTATTCCGAGCTTTAGTCTTACAGACTGCCCACCAATCTGATCTCCCGGCTCCTCGTTTTGGATAGCTGGTAAAGTAAACTAGATGAGCCTGACTTGCTAGAACAAATAGCTCATAAGCTTGATATCGATGGGCGATAATTTATGTCAACAAGACCATGTTTGTCAACTCTCCAGCCTCGAATTTGGATCGGATCGAACCAGTCACATCTGAACAAGACGATCTTATAAGGTTTTATAGCATAATTGTATGTCAGTTTCACAATCTCCCGTAAGACGCCAAAGAAGTCATTGCCTGGGTCGACGTCTTTGTAGTTTGAAGATTTTATGCACAAACAGCTATTCTTCGTAGAATACAAATCCAAGAAGTCGTCTCTTATTCGAGCATTTGTTGACTTGAACCTGAAACCATTTATGCAGTAACTTGGCCAGGTCTTCACTTGATAAATTGGCTCCTCGGCTAGAGTTTTAATATACTCATTCTCAAGGATTGCCTCCGGACGATCAACCTAAATACCATATAAACGATGCTAACTTAATTATTCTATGCAAGTATAAATATACAGAAAAAGTAAATTGTGAAGATATCCGTACATATGCTCTCAACCAAAAAGGAAAATGAAGTCTCATCTGTTGTTCTACTTCCTCCTCGGTTGCGTACGGATTGTTGGACGTTACCTCATCCTTAAACATGCTAAAAAGCAACGAAGCATAGGTATATTAGTAATATTCAGAAGCAACGAAGCACGCAAAATAATTTTACTTACCCCTCTAGCTTATCCACTTCTTCCTCGTCGCAGTTGAGCAATATATATAACATTGCAGCGCTAACCTCGTCGTCATTTAGATATCTTTTTTTCATTTTACCAGATAGTTTTCCGTAGGCAGTAAATACTTTCAGCTTTGCCTCAATACCAACTTCATAGCCGTCGTCATTTCTGGGAGCCCTTGTTCTGTTTGTAGCAATATGAGGCTAAAAATACATGGAACAGAAGTTTGAAATCTCCTCAAGGATATATGCTTCACAAATAGAACCCTACACCCGTGCCTTATTTTTTACCTTCCTCTTGAGGTGGTTCAACTGTCGCTCGAACGGGTACATCCAACGATAACCGACAGGTCCAGCAACAAGAACCTCATGGATAAGATGAATCGGCAAATGCTCCATTGAGTCGAAGAATGCAGGAGGAAAAACTCTCTCAAGTTTGTAAAGTGTTACCACAATGTCCTTCTCTTGCTTCTTTAAACGATCGACGAGCAACTTGCAAGAACAAAGATCTCTGAAGAATATGCTAAGCTATGTTAATGGATCGCAGACTACCGACGGTAATAATTCTCGAAATGCAACAGGAATTAACCTCTCCATGAATACGTGACAATCGTGGCTCTTCATTTCGGTCAGTTTACACTCCTTTATGTCGACACATCTTTTTAGATTGGAGACGTATCCGTCCGAAAATTTCAAGTCCTGGATCCATCTACAAAGTCTCACTTTGTCCTCCTTGTCCAGTGAGTAGATTGCCTTAGGCCGCAAAAGTTTTTCCTTCCCGTTGTCTATCATGTGCAATGTAGGGCATCTGCATATTTCGGCTAAGTCCAATCTAGCCTTCTGATTGTCTTTTGTCTTTCCCTTGACGTACATTACAGTATTAATTATGTTATCAAACACGTTCTTCTCGATATGCATGACATCAAGGTTATGTCTAATCAAATTTGTGCTACAATATGGCAGATCCCAGAATATACTCCTTTTGGTCCAGTTATGATCTTCGCCAAATCCCTCGCAACGGCTGCTCGTTGTAGGATCTTCAATAGCACTTAGGATTTCTTTTACTTGCTCCCATGTGTCCTCTCTGGACCACATTGGCGGTGGATCGCCCTTCTCCATATGTCATGACCCGCTCCCGAATAATCGGACACGAGTCGGATACGCCCAGCCTTCGTCGTTAGACACGACGAAGTAAGTTGTACCAAGCTAGGGAAAACTAACCAGATAAACATAAAAGTATATAATCATAGCATCTAAAAACGTATCCCAGAATGATCACCATAATCCACAATTTTATGTATATAAATGTACGAGTCATCAAGAATGAAATGTACTATGAATTCTAAATCAATATATAAAAGTAAAGCTAACAGTCTAAACCTGAAACCTGAAGCTAAGTCATGACCCATCCTGCTCAGCTAAGATCCCGGGCTCTGGCCCATAAAGTAGAATAATATCCTGCAAGCATACCTACAACTTATCCAGTCAGGAGCGAAGCAAAGTACAGTTCTAGGTAATGAACAAGACATCATGATATGAAAGTACAAGGGAACATGGTATGTAAAGCACAAGAAAGAACATGGTGTATAAGTACATGAAAGAACATGGTATGTAAGAACATGAAAGAACATGGTGTAAGAACATAAAAGAACATAGTATCTCAGGAATCACAGGAACTAAGTACATGATATATCTCCTGAACATGTGTGCACAATATTTGAAATATAACTAAGTATGTGACCGGCTAGGGGTAAGCACATGAAAGCACATGAAGCACATGAAAGCACATGAATGGTACGGCTTAGGACCCGCGTGTACGATACGGGGTCTAAGCTAAACACACCTGAGTTGTTTCTTGGGTTTGGTCACATAAATAGTATATTTCCCCACCCCAGGTACAAGTAATAAGAATAAGGAACATGAGCACCAGAAAAATATGTCATGTCGCAGTGTGTCAATCAAGGAAGCACATGATATAATGAAATGTACAAGACCATAGAATGTACTTGCCTTTGCTCCGGGAAGATCGGGAATAGGGAGATAGTAGTCTCTATGTCCACCTGAATTTGATAATGTGTACAAGTTGGTTTAAGTTCTAATACTACACTAGCTATTCAGGTTTTAACTAAAATAATCTAATTATTTATCAGGTCACCATTTACTATTAAGAAGCTAACTTTTAGGTTAGGATAGTAATTTAGGGTATAGGTAACTTTTTAATAAAATGATACCAATTTACATATATCATCCAACTATTTACTATAAAGAAATTTCTAATAGATGCCAACAATCTTACTCAACCCAGAGTAAGGTATTTATATAAGTTAAAGGCTACTAATTACCTAATGGTTAACAGGAATTGCAATATATCAAGAAGTGACAGGATTTTAGAATTAAGTCACAAAATAAATGAGGTCACCAATATACTCTACAAGTTAAGATTTTTAATAGACTGCTTCTAGCAACACAAGACCAACTTCAAATTGTATCAACTCTAACATAACCTAATTTCTACTAGTAGGCCACTCTCCTCCTGTACAAATAGAAAGGTTGTTCAATTAAACACTAAAGTGGCCAGTCATCCGAACCCGAATATACACATATGAGTCCCACCCAATTAAAACTACTCAACTAACAGCATTGGAGACTCAGCTTGCATTACTGTTTTAATTATACAGAACAAAACAGAGCCAACCCACATTTGTACCATGGCCCATGGCCTAATTCCCATATGGCCTTACTTGGCAGTAACCCCAACATAGACAAGGGTTCAATCAACTCAACCACACATAGCCATAGCCAAAACCATAGTTCAAACACTCTCATGGGATTCATATCCATTTCAACCTGGACTGCAACTAAACGACTGCATTAATGTCCAAACAAAGCAATACCCAACAGATTTGCAAAGCCACTAGCCATTTGCTCAAGCTCAAGCAAGGAGTGTAATAAACTCTCAACATTCAAATATATCGGTCATTTCTCCCAACTTCTGTCATTACTCACACAAGTTGAATTCCCCATCAAAAACTTAAGAAGATGTATACATCAATTCATAAGAAGTGTAAAAGCTGAATCTATAATTTTACAACCAAATCGAACATAGCAAAAAAAATATTCATTTGAAATCATAACCCAGAAATTTACTAACTTATTCGATTCAAAAATCAAAATCTTAATCAGAACAAGTGGAGTCGAGAAGTATAAGTAAATCAACATAAGTCAAAATACAGAGAATGTACAACTGCAAATCAATAGTCTTTTAAACGCAACCCTATTACGAATATGCCACCAATCAACAGACACCGCTACTGGTCTTGTACCTAACCGAGCACGGACATAGTCGACTTCTTGGACATGTACACTAAACACACACCTGTACTCTGATACGAATGTCATGAACATATACTCGGACACGGCTAATACTATCCACGCCTCAACCGACCCTGGCCAACACACCCGACTCAAAGAGAAGAAGTAAGATTTCAAGAATTAACAGAAAATAGCATCAATACCTGAACGAGGAAATCCACAGGACACGTTTCCAAGTTTCTGGCACGGCTACAGGGCTCCACTGTACTCAACGTTCCACTGTGGCATCGTCCTCCAATTCGTTGATTGATCACAACTTGATTCAACAAAATCTTCGAATTCGACTTTGAACCATTCAGATCTGAACAATCTCAGGAGGAAACTCGATCCGAGGATCCACTCGTGTTGGATCTGGGAATCGAATCCTCTGTTTAATGGAAAAAAATAGATCTGAAGATTTATCCCATCTCAAGAGAAGCAAGGAAGAAATTCTCAAAGAATTAAATCTACTGACCTAGATCAACGGAGACGAAGGTCTGCCACCATGGGGAAGAAGAGTCAAAGTTGCTGCTAAAAATAGAAGAATCATCGAGAATAGTCGTGTGTGCCGAGATCTGCTCCCAAGAGTTCGTCGGAGAAGAACTAGCCAGACGCGCCTAGCTCTTGGCGCGGAGGAGGCGCTTCTTCGCCATCATCACAGCCATGCAACTTACCAGAGAAGGAACGCCCGCCGTCGATCTCGCCTTGAGTGGCCGCCATGGCCAAAGAGAAGATCTCGTTCAACAGAGCGCCGCTCGCCATCGTGGAAACCACCGCCATCGCCGTCGTAGAAAAGAAGCTCGTCGACGCCGCAGCTCGTCGTTGCCACCGGAGTAGCTCGGCTACCAAGAGCTACTGCTCCTCCAGAAATTGGCCGAGAAGAACTAGGAAAAATGAGATGGAGATGAGAGCTCAGTAATGAGTTTCTCTCTCTAGCAGTGAGTTAAATAAAAAAAGTCACATTTGCATTAAGGCCCCCCCCACTAAATGGCATAAAATCACTTTAGCCCTCCCCCTTTACAAATATTATAGTAACTATTGAAAAACGGTTAAAACTTTTATTATAATTATTATTATTTTAAAACAAAGGTGAGGGGACCACTAAATTGGTTGTAACCACTTTTTGAAATTGAAATTGCTCCAAAATTAAATTCCCTCCAAAATAAATCATCAAAATTATTAAATAAAATATTAACCTTTTTATTTTGAAATCGAAATTAACAATTGCTATTATTAAAATCAATTTTTTTCTCAAAAAAATGGGAAGTGGAGTTACAAATCTTCTCTCCTTAAAAAAATTTTGTCCTCGAAATTTGAAGACCCAAAAAATCTCAGCAAATCACAAAAGATCCAAACAGCAATCATTTATTGAAAATAGAATTTCAAAAGAAACAGAGTACAATCAAATCAATCAAACAGATTGGGATAGCGCTCCCGTATCTCGTCCTTGCGCTCCCATGTGGACTCTTCTGGAGAGTGGTGTCTCCACATGACGCAGACAAGTGGAAAAGTCAGGTTCCGCAGGCGCTTCTCCCTACGATTAAGGATCTCCACTGGCTGCTCCTCGTAAGTCAATCTCGGACCCACCTTTAGCTCTGAATAGTCCACCACATGACTCGGATCTGGAATGTAGCATCGAAGCTGGGACACGTAGAAAACGTCGTGCACTCCCTCCAAGCTGGCTGGAAGCGCTAGTCGATACGCCACCTCGCCAATTGTGCCGTCACGTCGAAAGGCCCGATGAATCTCGGACTGAGCTTCCCGTCTCTGCCGAAACGAATGACGCCCTTAGTCAGCAAGATCTTCAGGAACACTCTATCTCTAACTGCAAACTCCAGTGGCCGTCTGCTGTTGTCCGCCCAGTACTTCTACCGATCCTGTACAACTCTGAGATGCCATGAGCCTTTGAGATCAAATACCATAATTACACACAAAAATAATACGATCTAACAATGATCAAGGATTAAATAGGCACGAATGGAATGAAGTTCAATTACATCTTAGAGGAACAAATCATGAAGACAACTATTAAGTACGATCAAAAATCGATATTTAACACAAGTGGACTAGGACAAGATAGGAAAATCATGGTCAGATAGTCATGATTTAAGGTCGAAGTTTAGACATGACACAAACAAAGTATGGAATCAAACTCTGGCAATGTATAATTTTGAGGAATTCAATGATCTAACGATAAAATGCTAAAGAAAAGTTAGCAAGGGTTGATTGAGGAAACTTACGAGATACTCAGAAGATACAGTATCAAATCAGGATAAACGTGCAAGGATTTGTGATTCTCGAAACCAATAATCATATGAAAAGGAATATAATTTCCATGATACCCGAAAACATATAGGTTTTTGAAATAACTTTGCTTAGATCCCTACCCCGCCAGTATATCTCTGACTGCAGTGGACTTTCGGCTCTGTGACTCAAATAACAATATGTCATCGAATATTCTGTGTACTATATCCATTTTCCAACAATCATCAACGAAGCAACTCAAGAGATCACGACATGAAGAATTTAGGACAAGTCTCCATAATACCCGAAACCTATGAATGTCTGAAATCACTTCAACTTAGAGTTCCTGTCCCGCCAGTGCGCTGCTGGCTGCAGTGAACTTTCGGTCTCCGTAATCCAGATAACGGCTGCAGTACGCAACTGTCACGCCCTAGTAGGTCATCGAATAGTCTTTCAAATTTATCCATAGAAAATTTTAAGGAAACAAAATGAGTTTTAATAGTCCAAGTCAAGAAGATGGTGAGGTTATCTGACTATTAGAATACAAGGGTTTATTAGGTACTAAGAGACGACAAGGGATCCAATCAGTGAATACAAAAGGGCAACCAGGGAGATTTAAAATTTTAGACAGGGAGCGATGTTTCAAATTATAATGGAATTTCAACTGATATCTGGAATGGTAACGAGATTCCATATATGGGATATTATCCCGAAGGGATATCAGAGTCCCGAAGGATGAACTGAAACAAGGTATCAGATAGGAGACAAGTTTCAAAATAAGAAATAAATCCCGTACTGGAAACAAGTTTCAATAAAATCTCGAATAACAATGAAATCTCGAGCAAAACTTGAATTGAAAATAAATTCTCCAATAAAGTACACAGTGAAAATAGAAAATCAATATCAACAAAGTCGCGAATAAGAAGTGAAATCTTGAACATAATCTCGAACATAATCTCGAACATGAAGCAAGGTTACGAACAGTGATTTAGAAAATAGGGTATCAAATAGCGAACAAGAAACAGGTATCGAACCCTGATTATGAAACGATTAGAACTTCAATATGAAACAAGGTCGAACAAAGTGGTGAACAGAAACAATTTCTTGAATAGGAACAAGTCTCAAATAGTAAACAAAATCTCATAGGAAATGAGCCAAAGTTTCAAAATAGAAAACAAAATCTTCAAACGATGTCTCGAATAGGGCTGAATCTCAGGCAAGTGTTAAGATAGGAGTGAAGATTCAAACAATGTTTTGATTGGGGACAAGTTTCAAAATGAAATTTCGTATAGAAATAAAAACTCAAATAGCACTTGGTTCGAATAGGAAATTTTTAAATAGAAGCAAAAGCAAAGCCATAAATAATAAATAATAAAACAGGGTATCGAATAGTGGATTCCAACAATTATCGAATTGTGGATCTGGAACAAGTTTACCGAATAGGAATCATTATCTCGAAATAAATTTTGAATATCAATCAGGATTTCAAACGAGGAAAACGAGAAGTTTCAAGAAATGATCTAGGTGCTAAGAGGATTTTAAGGAGAGACTGGATTGCTAATCAGATACACGGTTTTCCCAACCATGTAAAAGAAATCTTCTGTCTTCAATCTGTCTTCAGTATTCCTCTGGAATTACTTCAATTTCTTCAACTGTCCTGTCGTAGGCTGGTCCTTGCGGTAGTGCTCCATGTGGTTGCTGATTTTGAAAAGGTGGGTCCCTTTTGCTGTAGTCCGATACTCCTCGTGCTTGTTTTCGGGCAGTACGATCAACGGTCTCCGGACAATCTTTGACTTGGTGAGTAGGCGATCCACAGTACAAGCGTAGTCTCCGTCTTTTGTGGCATTTTTCGTAGTGGTGTCTCGAACGGTGGCAGAAATTGTAATTGGTTATTGGCTGGATTTGAGTCTGAATCCGATGATGCGGCTGAAGAAGCAATGTCTGAGTATGGCAACGCTTTGTGGGTCCAGGGTAGTTGCTGTCTTCTTCATAAGTCTTCATGTCTCTTATGTACTTCAGCTTACCGTCTCGTTCCATTGTTTGTGCTGCGTTCGGGATCAGAGGAGTCGGATCCCCAGAGGCTTGGATGTTCTTCAGTGGCGACTCCAGGTTCTCGATCTGCTCTTTGGTACAAGAGATTCGCTCGGTGTCGAAGAAGTTCAAAGTCTGAGAGTTTGGAAATCAGAAGTCCTTCCTGGCTCAGAGAGTGTATCCATAAGTCTGACTTGGAAAGGATGGCATGCTCCCTCTGGTTGTCAAAGGACTCTTCAAATGTCTCCGTCAACTACGTACTATCCATGGGGATAGTAGAGTGATAGAAGGTAGTGGAAGCTCGAATCCTCAAGTGTAGGTGGATTGACTGTTCCGATGTCGCGTACTTTTGAACTATCTAAAAAATAGAAAACTGCTAAAATAACCTAGACCTAAATACAACAAGTGTTTATAGAATATCAATATACCTGATATACCTGATATACCCTTATTTCCTGATTTTTCCTATACTGTGATCAAGTTTTCCTAGTTAATCAAGTCCCCCAATAGTACGCTAAGTCCTAGGTACCATTAGGATAGACCTGCATGGGCCACCACTAAAAACATGTCACGACCCGTTTTCGAATAATCAGACACGAGTCGGACACGCCCAGCCTTCGTCGTTAGACACGACGATGTAAGCTGTACCAAGCTAGGGAAAACTAACCAGATAAACATGAAAGTATATAATCACAGCATCTAAAAACGTATCCCAGAATGATCACCATAATCCACAATTCTATGTATATAAATATACGAGTCATCAAGAATGAAATGTACTATGCATTCTAAATCAATATCTAAAAGTAAAGCTAACAGTCTAAACCTGAAACCTCAAGCTAAGTCATGACCCATCCTGCTCAGCTAAGATCCCGGGCTCTGGCCCATAAAGTAGAATGATATCCTGCAAGCATACCTACAACTTATCCAGTCAGAAGCGGAGCAAAGTACATTTCTAGGTAATGAACAAGACATCATGATATGAAAGTACAAGGGAACATGGTATGTAAAGCACAAGAAAGAACATGGTGTATAAGTACATGAAAGAACATGGTATATAAGAACATGAAAGAACATGGTGTGTAAAAACAAGAAAGAACATGGTATCTCAGGAATCACAGGAACTAAGTACATGATATATCTCCTGAACATGTGTGGACAATATTTGAAATATAACTAAGTATGTGACCGGCTAGGGGTAAGCACATGAAAGCACATGAAGCACATGAATGGTACGGCTTAGGACCCGCGTGCACGATGCGGGATCTAAGCTAAACACACCTGAGTTGTTTCTTGGGTTTGGTCACGTAAATAGTATATTTCCCCACCCCAGGTACAAGTAATAAGAACAAGGAACATGAGCACCAGAAAAATATGTCGTGTCGCAGTGTGTCAATCAAAGAAACACATGATATAATGAAATGTACAAGACCATAGAATGTACTTGCCTTTGCTCCGGAAAGATCGGGAATAGGGAGATAGTAGTCTCTATGTCTACCTGAATTTGATAATATGTACAAGTTGGTTAATTTCTAATACTACACTAGCTATCCAGGTTTTAACTAAAATAATCTAATTATTTATCAGGTCACCATTTACTATTAAGAAGCCAACTTTTAGGTTAAGATAGTAATTTAGGGTATAGGTAACTATTTAATAAAATGATACCAATTTACATATATCATCCAACTATTTATTCTAAGGAAATTTCTAATAGATGCCAACAATCTTACTCAACCCAGAGTAAGGTATTTATATAAGTTAAAGGCTACTAATTACCTAATAGTTAACAGGAATTGCAATATATCAAAAAGTGACAGGATTTTAGAATTAAGTCACAAAATAAATGAGGTCACCAATATACTCTACAAGTTAAGATTTTTAATAGACTGCTTCTAGCAACATAAGACCAACTTCAAATTGTATCAACTCTAACATAACCTAATTTCTACTAGTAGGCCACTCTCCTCCTGTACAAATGGAAAGGTGTTCAATTGAACACTAATGTGGCCAGTCATCCGAACCCGAATATACACATATGAGTCCCACCCAATTAAACCTACTCAACTAACAGCATTGGAGACTCAGCTTGCATTACAGTTTTAATTATGCAGAACAAAATAGAGCCAACCCATATTTGTACCATTGCCCACGGCCTAATTCCCATATGGACTTACTTGGCAATAACCCCAACATAGACAAGGGTTCAATCAACTCAACCACACATAGCCATAGCCAAAACCATAGTTCAAACACACTCATGGGACTCATATCCATTTCAACCTGGACTGCAACTAAACGACTGCATTAATGTCCAAACAAAGCAATACCTAACAGATTTGCAAAGCCACTAGCCATTTGCTCAAGCTCAAGCAAGGAGTGTAATAAACTCTCAACATTCAAATATATCGGTCATTTCTTCCAACTTCTGTCAGTACTCACACAAGTTGAATTCTCCATCAAAAACTTAAGAAGATGTATACATCAATTCATAAGAAGTGTAAAAGTTGATTCTATAATTTTACAACCAAATCGAACATAGCAAAAGAAGTATTCATTTGAAATCGTAACCCAGAAATTTACTAACTTATTCGATTCAAAAATCAAAATCTTAATCAGAACAAGTGGAGTCGAGAAGTATAAGTAAATCAAGATAAGTCAAAATACAGAGAATGTACAACTACAAATCGTGGAAACTACCGTCATCGCCGTCGTGGAAAAGAAGCTCGTTGACGCCGCCGCTCGTCGTTGCCACCGGAGTAGCTTGGCTGCCAAGAGCTACTGCTCCTCCAGAAATTGGCCGAGAAGAACTGGGAAAAATGAGATGGGGATGAGAGCTCAGTAATGAGTTTCTCTCTCCAGCAGTGAGTTAAATAAAGAAAGTCACATTTGCATTAAGGCCCCCCACTAAATGGCATAAAATCACTTTAGCCCTCCCCCTTTTCAAATATTACAATAACTATTGAAAAACAATTAAAACTTTTATTATAATTATTATTATTTTAAAACAAAGGTGGAGGGACCACTAAATTGGTTGTAACAACTTTTTGAAATTAAAATTGCTCCTAAATTAAATTTCCTCCAAAATAAATCATCAAAATTATTAAATAAAATATAAACCTTTTTATTTTGAAATCAAAATTAACAATTGCTATTATTAAAATCAATTTTTTTTCTCAAAAAAATGGGAAGTGGAGTTACACCATAGCTCCGGCACGGAATGCAGTTCTGTTCCTACGGTACGGATGGTCTTTCGGCAAGAACTGTCGGTGACAATCAATGAAGCATGGCTTTCCTCCGTGTCTCAAACGAAAAGCCTTAGTGCAATCAATGCAATACGGACATGAAAGCCGACCATGAGTGCTCCATCCAGATAACATTCCATAAGCCGGAAAGTCGTTGATTGTCCACATTAGTGCTTCCCGCATCTGAAAATTCTGTTTTTTCGAAGCATCATATGTGTACGCCCCTGTTTTCCATAGCTGCTTCAGCTCATCTATCAACGGCTGTAAGTACACGTCGTTGTTT
This sequence comes from Iris pallida, assembly GCA_029216955.1. Taxonomy (NCBI): domain Eukaryota; kingdom Viridiplantae; phylum Streptophyta; class Magnoliopsida; order Asparagales; family Iridaceae; genus Iris; species Iris pallida. The sequence goes on from JANAVB010015599.1 coordinate 5,006,931, forward strand.
CTTTTCGGATTGTTCAAACCGGGGATGATAATAGTTAAGAACATGTAATGTGTCTTCATGCACATCCAAGGCGGTAGGTTGTACGGAGTGAGGATTATCGGCCAGCATGAATATTGGGAGCCTGAAAGACCAAATGGGGTGAAACCATCAGAGCAGAGCCCCAACCTTACATTACGCGCATCAGAAGCGAAATTAGGATATGTTCGATCAAAGTGCTTCCACGCTTCTCCATCAGATGGGTGATCCAACACTCCTTCGGTCTGTTGTCGCTTGTGCCAACTCATATTTTTGGCAGTCTCTTTCACCATGAACAACCTCTGCAACCGCGGCGTCAGCGGCAAGTAGTGCATTGAAGCAGTCGGTCTTCTAGACTTGCCTGCAGTAGTTGGCTTGTAGCGATCAGCATCATAGAATTCGTACACTTCTGCATCCTTGTGATCTTTGTAGTAAAGCATGCATCCGTTCTGACAGCAATCGATCTTGTCGTATCCCATCCAGAGAGATCTCACCATCCTCTTAGAGCGGTAGAAGTCTTTCGGTAACTTGGCACCCTCCGGCAAGATATCGGTAATCAACTTGAGCACTCTATTGTAGCATTCTTGCTACATGTTAAAGTCAGACTTTATGCTCAAGAGCCGAGTGATCACCTCTAACGGTGAATGGTCCTCACAGTAGGGTATAAAGGAGTCCTTGCATTCTCCAGCAACTCCATGAACTTTGCGGCATCGGCATTCGGTGCCTCCTCAACTGCGTCACGATTGTATGGATCGAAACTAGGTCCCGTAGCGTCGAAGACCATGTTCACGTACTCGTTGTCGACACCAGTTCGGTTGTGGACATTCATATAAGGCTCCACATAAGGCTCCACATAAGGCTCCGCTTGGAATGCTAAAGGTACAAGCTCTCCGTGTGCGGTCCATTGGTAGTAATTCGGAAGGAAACCCTTTGTGTATAAGTGATACGTCACATCCAATTCTGGTTGAAACTTCATGTTCCGATATTTTGCACACGGGCACATAATGTCCATGCCGTCCATGGATTGAGGAAACGCCTTCGCAAATTGGAGGAATTGTTCTACTCCGACGATGTATTCATCTCGCACACCGCACCTGTCATCTCGAATGCGGTTGTACATCCACGAACGGTCTAGCAGATACATGGATATAGCCATTTCTAGATATATGCAAATATGAATAAACTTTAAAACTAAAACGAATATACTACATACTACGGCCGTGACTCAGGACCATTCCTATGAGTCGGGACCATTCCTACTGCATACTACATACTAAAATGAATAAACTTCAAAACTAAAACTTTAAAACTAAAACGAATATACTACAAACTAAAATGAATATACTACATACTACGGCCGTGACTCGGGACCATTCTTATGAGTATCGGGATCAAGGAAATTATGTGTTACAAATATCGGTACTATCGGTACGTGTTACAAATATCGGCACTATCGTGTAACAAATTAACCAACCAACAAAACTACGTGTTACAAATATCGGCACTATTGGTACGTGGTTTCGAATCGGAATATCAGATTTTTCGGTGTCGAAAAACAAATAATTATTACTAGGAAATTAGATTTTTCGGCACTATCGGTGCCCCTGACCCAGCCCCCCCGCACCCCTCCCCCCCACACCACCCCTAACCCTAACATGAACCCTATCCCTAACCCCTTCCCCACCAGCCCCCCTCTCCACCCCAGCCCCCCCAACCCCTACACCACTCCTAACCCTAACCCGAACCCTATCCCCAACCCCTCCCCCACCATCCCCCCTCCCCTCCCCAGCCGCCCTCATCCCTCCCCCCCCCTCCCGCCCCTCACCCCTAACCCGAACCCTAACCCTCCCCTTCCCCCAGCCCCCCTCCTCACCCCCAGCCGCCCTCACCCCCTGCCCCACCCCCCAGCCACCCCCTAACCATTCCTCACCCCCAACCACCCGCACCGCCCCTGCCCCTCCCCCCGAGACACCAGCACCCCCCAACCACCAACAATAAATAGAGAGAGAGAGGGAGTCACGTACCAGAGGAGAGTCGCCGGAGAGAGTGAAGTCGCCGGAGAGAGTGAGAGCGCCGGAGAGAGTGAGAGAGTAAAATGGATGGAAGAAAATTAATCGGGGGGGGAATTTAATTTAGTTAGAATTTAGCGACGCTATTACTAACGTCGCTAAATTAGTCGCAATTAGCGACGTTGTAGCGACGTTTCGCGACAACTACCTCACGTAACTAATATACGTCGTTGTCACGTCGCTATTTGCGTCGCTAGTAGCGACGATTACCGACGTTTCATTTATACGTCGCTAATGTCCATAATTTAGCGACGTTTTGCCAACGTCGCTAAATTTACGTCGCCAATTGAACAGATTTTAGTAGTGACTCTATGTACCCATGTTCCTAACTTATATATGCATTATAGCTATAGGTTATACCTTATGAATACCATTGTTGGTTATCTCATCCTACATGATACCTTATATTAACCCCATACCCTACTCTCTAATTACCCATGTCATAGTACACTAGTGCACCATATCTACACCTACTCCCTGAACTCCTACACAGACACACAAATATACACCATATTACCTATATCACAGTTACTAATTTATGCATCCCTAGACTACTGCCATGTGTTCCCTCAAAAACCATACACTAATACCTATACATGTAATACACTATTACGATATACTACACTTCCCAGTATACACACACATGGATACACTCACTCCCTCCATGAATTCCTTTCTCACTACACTAGTACACATAGGCACACATATACATATATATACACACACTACATATATATCAAGGCATTCTAACAAACACCTACGGTGCACCACACCAGTATTGCGCTATTCTACGATACTCTTGTGATATGTCCAAGATACTTCTACCAAAGCTCACCAAACACTATTTAAAAATATGAACATGACTATTATACTAATTAGAGTCTAATTAATGCAAATCATAGCTAACATAATGTGTCATGAGAAATATGACATGTGTGTCACAAGTGTCGAAGGAAAAACTTCCAAAATCACTATGTATCATGGCGTATCATGATACGGCCTACTTGTATCCAATTGTGGACACATATCTAGCCACAAATAACCAATACATGTCTACCTAGACCTAATTTATCAAATGATAAATACTTGGTGCACCAATCTCAGATTTTTCTCAAATAGGACAAAAACTCAATGTAACATTCACAATAGGGATCATTAGAAGCTAATTCTTCTTCCTATAGGTAGTCCTAATCCATGGATATGTTTATAATGGTCAAATTGAACAATTAGAGTCAAAATAAAGAAGAAATTGAGATTTATACCTATTGGGAGATGGATTCCCAATGAACTCCTCCAAGAGGACACAAAATGGACACAAGCTAATGCAAACTCCTCCTCCTTGATGCTCCTTGTCTCTTACAAGCTTCTAGGTCTTCTATTGGATGAGAATGGGAATCATTGAGAGTGGTTTAGCTAGAGATTGATGGAGGAATGGATCAATTTGGAAAAAGAACACCTAATGGAACAAAATTAGCACAAATGAAGAGATGAGAGAGAATGCTCCTCCTTGAAATTAGGGTCGGCCACTATACTCTCTCCATACAATGTACAATGACCGAAATGTCCCTATTGAGTTGTCATGAAGAGTGTTTAATTAGTAGGAAGCTCTAATCCTAATGAGAGAATTAAACTGATCTCTAATGGACAAGAGGAATGACTTAAATGCGCCTAAATGTGACTAGTCTAATATGTTGGTCCAAGTGTCATGTCAAGTATATCGGTCTACTAACATTAAATCTAATAAATAGGCTATCCCACTAATCAATAAATAATGAACACATATATTTAAATTAATCACAATATATATAAACAATATGAATGACAAAAAATATCCCTAATCTAGAAATGTGGTAGTGACAAGTGCACTTCTTTTGTTTCCATGATATAGACCTACTTGTTACTAGGGGTTGTTTGGTTGACCACCAAAGTAGCTGAAGTGGGAGCTTTGCTAATGTTATGAATAACTATGTGGATAATTGACTATGGTGCTACCGAACAATGGTTAGGCCTAAACTTTGCAATGAAGCTCCCAAATAAATTCGTTCCTTCCTCCTCGTTGCCGCTCACCTATCAAAGTGCCTTTTATGAGGTAATTCATAGGTCATACATATTGGAATCATATATCTTTTTTGACTGACTATTGGCCCAATGCTCGTGGACGATGAAGATTAATGACCCGCCGCGGCGGCTACTCATAAAAAGATGAAGGATTGATCACCCCACTTATTTGTTATCTTTTGCTCGATTAAAATAGTTTAGCGTGTCATATGGGGAACATATGGTCTTTTTTTGAATATCTTACTTCATTCTTACTTTTTTATAGCAGGCAATTAGTGCAGAATATGACTTGTGATGCTAGGCAAGTTTAGGCATTAAACCCCTCCACACAAACTATTACCAATGGTAATGCCATCCCTATTAGGTAAGGACATTGTTTCTCTCTCTGAGACACTTAATCTTGGTATTGTCCTTACTTTTTCTTATTAAATTTTAATTTACCCTAAGTGGCTCAAATAACCCTTAACTTATATTGTCTTATGATTATTGGCCTCATTTTTATGTTTTTAAGGGCATTCGGATGATGAAAATGACTGGTTATGATATTGGCATGGTAAAACTATACTACTTTGAGTTGAGGTCAAATAATACCAATTTGTTGACTAGAGCTCTTCCCGAGGCACTCCTTATGGTAGTTGCCCGCAACATTGCTTATGCTACAAAGGGTTGCGGTAATAAGCTACAAAGAACATTTTATTGTTGTAAAGGGCTGTGATAGCTCCCAAGGAGTGTGTTGGCTGCAAAGAGCAATTTATCGAGGGTTGCATAGCGTGTCATATAAAACAACATCAGTTCCTAAAAAACTTAGTACGTTTGTAGGACTATTATGCAGTATGGGTGCGAGGCAGCAGAGCTGTGAAGGCCGCGAGGATGCAGGGGTTACGATTAATAAAGATATTTGACCATAAATATCAATATCTAAGAATTTATTATATTGTAATCAATATTATCCTGATTTGGAATATTGCCTAGATTTGTAGAAAATTAATTAGCTACTATATATTGGTAGTTACCTATTATAGAGACACTATTATAGGGGATTAATTACCTACTAAAGATTGGTAGTTACCTATTTTAGATTGATTATATTGTATATATTCAAGTTGATTCAACATAATAAGAAACAATTCTCCAATATTACCTTCTCTCTTACATTCGTCATGGAATCAGAGCCATCTTCCTCACTGAATGGATTAAGGATCCAATGATCGCCAGGACGCACACCAACCAAATCTAATATGCGGACTGATCGTTCCTCTCCTCGTCCATATCTCGTGTTCAAGGACACATAGTTCAATAATGTCCTCTATTTTGCTTGACACCAATAAGTATGCAGTCCAATCCACAACAACTTGTATTTCGTCAATGGCAAAATCAACCTCCAGCTCCATGGCACCCACGTACCAATGTTACAACAACGGACAACTTCGAAAGCACCAATTGCCTTCTTGACAGTGGTGCATCGCACCATGTTACTACCAACCTAAGTAATCTCTCAACTCAAGCTCCATATTCAGTGAATGACGACGTTGTGATTGGCGATGGACGGGTCTTCCTATTTCGTATACTGGTTTTACATCTCTACACACTTCTTCATATACTTTCTCACTTCAGAATGTGCCTTTGTGTTTCTACCATGCATAAAAATCTTATTTCTATTTCTCAATTTTGCAAATCTAACAATACATCCATCAAATTCTTACCATCTTCATTTTGTGTGAACGAGATTCGCACGGGGGCAACACTTTTACAAGGACGGACTGAGGATGGTGTGTATGAATGACCAGTAAGTTCACTCAAGTCTTCTCCATTGGTAGCTTTCTCCAGTGTCAAGACCACTTCGTGGCATCATCGCTTAGGTCATCTGTCACGTCCTGTGACTCCTCTTCCCAATGTTTCAAAAAATTTATTTATTTTATTGTGTTTAAAGAAAAAATTTCGTTGAGACTTTATGAATGATATTTTATGATTAATTATTTTATCAAAAACTAGTTTTGATTAAATATTTTGAGATTGCTAATTTGTTTTAATCAAAAACATTTTATTAAATAGTGTTATTGGAATTATGAAAGGCGGTTGGTTATTATTTTGTATTTTTATTAAATTGGCTTCAAAAATAATTTTTAAATCATTAATAGTTTCAATAATAAAAGGTTTGGCCATTATTTTAAATTAAGCTTGGATTTATTTTTTGAAAAGTTCATTGGAATTTAAGTTTTATATTAAGATTTTATTAAATTAATTTGAAATAATAATATTAATTTGAAGTATCTGTATGAGGATTAAATAGTTGTGCTATTATTATTTTGATTGGATTAGATTGATTAGTTAGGTTTAAATAAATATCCATACTTAAATATTTAGATTTAGATGTGCACATATAAATAGATAACTAAAAATATAGATAACGTAGATAAAGGATAATGTGTAGATAGATATGTACATATTTGTTCATTTATATAAATGTATGTAAACCTAGAAAAGAATCCTCCTTCTCTAAATACCAACTCCTCATCTCTTAAATTTCCTTCCCCACCGAAAACTCACCATACCTGTCCCATCCCTATAGTCATTTCGTCTCCCTATAGAAAACCCCTCCTACAATCTCCTCCATGGAACCGATCGACCCCTACCCATCGGTTGTGCGCCTCTGAGCGACCGACCCCTATCGGTCATTGATAGAAAGCCGAGCATTTCCAGTTCCGCCCTTAACGACACAAGCACGTCTTCCCTGTCAGTTAGCGCATCTCACTGTACCCGCGAGCTAGTGCGGCTCGTCGACCAACTCGTGCAGGTCCTCCGTGTGTGCCTACCGGCCTCGCCGCGTCGTGTGATGCCTTACCGGAGCGTTGCCTCGCCCCGTCAAGCCTTCGACAGAAGAAACAACACTTTTCTTCATGCTCGATTCTTGGTGCAATTGTTGCTGTCATTTTCCTAAGGGGAAAATAAGTAATGGTTTCCCTTGGCCAGGTAATTTTCTATTTCCTTCTTTACGTAGGAAGTTCATGCAGAAAGAAAAGAAGAAATCCTTTTACTATATGTGTTGAAGCCACGTCCATAATGGATTTCAATTTGCTGCTTCCAAAGATTCCTTTATAATTCTTCTCATCCAACTAAATTTATGTCGTTAGCACTCAAGCAACTTCGTTCCTTTTACATATCCAACCTTACAAAATATCTATTTATACAGAAGTCCCCATTAAAGCTAAAGAGTTAATAATAGAGTTATATTAATATTTTTTACTATTATTAGTAAAGTATTTAATTTATTATTGTTAGTATTATTTTATTTTAATGAGATTATTATTATTATTATTATTATTATTATTATTATTATTATTATTATTATTATTATTATTATTATTATTAGTTGTATTAATGATATGACGATTGATTATTATCAATATTATATCTATTGATTTAATGAGATATATATGTTAAGCATTTTCTTTAAAAGTTGAAGTGTAACAAATTATAGTATTGGGCTTGGACTCTACCCCTATTTTCAAAACTAGATTTATAACTCCTTAAATATATTATTCTAGCGCTTTCTCAACATTTCAATTTATTGCTCAACTTAAAAAGGATAGTTTGACGAAATTGGATTTTAGCCTAAAACTGTTTTGTAGTTTTTTTTTTCAAATAGTTATCTATAAATATTTTGGAATTATATATATATATATATATATATATATATATATATATATATATATATATATATATATATATATATATATATATAGTTTTTAAAGGTTATAGTTTATAAATAAGAAGTTTTCTTGAAGAGATATATTGGGATGGAAGGAATAACTTTTCTTACATCAAAATTTTCCTTCTAGATTATACTTGACTGTGACTAATCGTATTCCTATTTCTTTTGCCAACTTTGGACTCTTTCACATCGACCCTAGACAATGTGGCTAATCTGTACCAACGGGATCGTCGGTTTCACCAGCAAAGGACCACAGGCGAGTACAGTTTATTGTATGTTTTTCGATATTGACCTTCACTATATTTTATTGATTGGCCATTTGTTATGTGATTTTTATATTCTATTATAAATTGTTGAGTCGGGAATGAGAAGTACCAAGGATGTGTGATCCGACCATAGACATTATTTAATTTCATGCAAGTAGACCTCGTAGACATTGTTTATTTTCTGCAAGTAGACCTCGTAGACATTGTTTATTTTCTGCAAGTAGACCTCGTAGACATTGTTTATTTTCTGCAAGTAGACCTCGTAGACATTGTTTATATTTCTGCAAGTAGACCTCGTAGACATTATTTATTTTTCATGCAAGTAGACCTCGTAGACCTCGCGGTGTAGTATCCCAGACTGATCACATATCAAAGGTACTTCTAGCAGTTGGGAATATATTTTAGTTTATTTACTTGCCATTGACTTTTCGTCTTTTCTCACATTTTTTTACTGTTTATTTTCAAAACATATAATTGATGTCTAACCTCTGTTGTATAGTCATTTTTATTTATTGAACTGCATTCAGTGAATTGTACTCGTTCCATTCCTAACTGGAAACCAAAATTTTATAGATTAGTCGTGGCTACTTTTAGCATCGGATTCGGGAGACATGGGTATATACGGAGGCCAAACCTAGAGGCTAGTTAAATAGTTTAATATTCATGTAGTTGTCTTTTCATTATTTTGTGAGACATTGTACCTTGTATTCAAATGTAAACTTGTAAATATTGTAAAATTAATTTAGTTTTGTGAATGAGCAAATAAAGTATTTCTTTTATGTGATACTGAGCATTTTGTCTAGACGGCGTTCTACCGCCGACACTGCGGTGTAGGCTGGCTTGAACACGCGCTCGCATCCAAAAAAAAAAGGGGTACGGGTCGTGACACGTCCCAGTCCCAAAAGTCATTGGACTAGCACGTGACATGGCCAGCTGATACATACCCAAGGATGAATCCAACCTATGGAACCCTCAAGTAGTGCACGTTAGCTGTCAAAGATAGGGTCTAAAATGGCAAGTTAAATATATCTCAATCCACAGCTAATGATCTCAAGTGGGAATCAAATGCATTAATGCTGATCAAACAGAAATATACTAATAACACTTGAATACAAATACAGGAATAGACAATTTGTATTAAAGTTTGACAGACCTTAATACAATCATCTGAACAAAATCATAACAAAAAGTAAAGCTTGTAAAACTAGGCTATACAACTGAAGATGTCATCATAAAATGTTAAAGACAAAAGAACGATAAAAGTATCACTACCGATACCTGAATCCTGGAGATATAATTATCCACGAATCTATTATTATATTCTAGCAGTCTCAGCAATACCTAGAGAGACCACCAGGTCCTCCCGGGGCCTAGCAAGATACATAAAAACATGTCGAATCTAACAGTATAAAATATGCAAGGAAATAAGAAATAGTCATAAAAGAAACAACTAAGACACAAGGAGGCTAAAACACAAAGAACCTAAGACAGTGGCATGACATACTAGAAGTATGGTATTAGACGTCACTACAAGTAAATCGGGGTAACCGCAGCTCGATGGGAGCTCACAGCTTCCTATAGTTAGTAGGCCGATGGGGACTCCCTAACTATAGTACGTCTCATTCGCAGTCGATGGGAGCTCACGAACGAGGTGGTCAGGTATAGTCAACATCTAATAACAGGTCAAGGTCAAGTCAAGGCAAATATAGGTAATCAGATCAAGTCAAGTCAACGCATAAGAACACAAAAATCTAATCAAGTATAGTGTAACGTAAATCGAATATGTGACAAAAAAGACATGTAGCATATAAGAAAACATCATGAAGCATGTACAATGCATACATGGCAGAATAAAAATAGATATAAACAAGAACAGTGGAAGTAACCATGCATAAATAGTGTACAAGTTGGCACGGTATACTTGTTTGTAGTCTCCAAAGATGCGTACAATGGTCTGACTCCGGTATCCTAGGTCACACCGTCACGAACTCCTATAATCAATCTATAAAATAAATGACACGTCGATGTCATTCTTACACTATTTATATAACTATACCCTATATAGCCTTAACTCAATATATTCTAACTAAACTACCAATTAATCTAACATATATAACATTAAATCTTCCCAGTAAAGTAATATTTTAATAACATAAAAATATTATATTTAATTTTGGAAAAATAGTCAAAAATATTTTATAATAATATTAGTGTATTCTATTCATAGAAAAATTGGTACCAATCTCATATTGATCCGTCATCAATATTTATTGACTTGGTTCATAGTCTTGTTCCCAAAACAATACTTTCTTAATATATTTTAATTCTAAAAAAATACTAGTAAATAGGTAAAAATATATTTTTATATCAAAATATGCACAACAATTAATTTGGAGATGGTATATGAAGTTTTAAATCAATTGGACACGTAGAACTCATGGATTTTGGTGTTTCGATATTACGGTAAAACATCCAGATTTTTAATAACTAACAAACGAAACCAAAATGCTGCAAATGTATATGCATCAAAAAGATTAGGAAGTCTAGTTTCTTACCAAAAATATAAAGAAGGTCTAAGTAGCCCGGAACCAGATGAAAATTGGCTCGCAACAGAACTGGTCTATTATGGACACCTTTTTGTACAATGGACGCTTCAGCCAAACCGTTTAAAATTGTGTGGGTGACCAATTGGACATAAAAATAGACAGGAAGATATTTCTATTAGTTTTGGTTTCATGAATAGATAAGATTGTAAAGTATACGAAACCCTAGATATAAAATAACATACATGTTGGAACAAATTCAGACTTAGATTCTGAACTTCGGTTGACTTGTAGGGCTATTTTGGTGTACTAGAAGGAACTATGAGCATATAAGAGTTGATAGGATTGTTGAGGGTCACGTTAGCTTCGTAACGAATATTCATGGAGCATCACGGGAGGTCGAGAATGGGTCAAAACTGCCAGTACGCCACAAGGTGCTGTCAGCGGCTAAGGCTGTGAGAGAATTTTAGGATTGGAACTTTTGGGGGGAGATGGCAACTAAAATATTTAAAACATAAGTTTTGAGGCTTATATATGTTAGAATTTGTCTAAGAATTTTTTTAGGAAAGTTTGGTGAGATTTGGTTGCACCATTTGAAAGATATGCATATTTGAATCAATGGGTAATTAATGGGTTTCCTAATTTAGAAAGTCAATGGTGGGTTGTTTCAAATCTATTATGGCTATACAAAATCCTCTAAAAATTAATATAAATTCATCCTAATTAGTTATGATATCTATTATAAGCTCAACCAAGGCTAGTTGAACTAATTATAGGCCTATAGGGTTTATGGAATTGAAATTGACTCCTAAAAGCTATTTTATGGGTCTTGTGTGCCATTTGAAAATAAATAGCACATAAGAACTCAATTGAGTGGGACACCATTGGTATGTGTGTAGTAGGCTCAAAATAGATCAAAATTATATATTGGCTCGAATGGTTTGGATCGATATCGAGTCTCAAATCGAGATTGAAAAATAGGTCAAATGTTACGTTAAAGAAGAAAGTTGAATTTTGGACCCGAAATTGTACATGAAAAATATAGTACAAGGTTTTTGCCATAAAATATCAAGCACAACAAAATTACAGATGAATTGAACTTGATTGCAAACTCGCTTATACAAGAGAAAGCCTAGAAAGAAAGCCTAGGAAACAATCTAAGTACAATTGTTTAGTTTTGATTCTGGGGGGTGACGATAGAGGCTCGAAAAAGTGTAGCAACTCTGCCTTAATCCTTGGACTATCTGACGCGCTCCTTGCTCTTGAAGAAATTGCCCTTCGTAGGTTACCAGCCTTGGATTGCCAACCATTTGCATGGGTGTGGTACCCTGCTATTTATAGTGATTTCAGGATGAAGGATATTTTTAGGCCGCATAAAGGACCACGTGGCCACGTGTCTCTCATAGCGCACAAAGATTCGATCTCGGGCTGCCAGCTGATGGGGGTTGTTGAGATTTTGTTGTAGCGAATCTGGGTGGTTAAGACTTGGTCAGCCTGCCACGTGTCTCATCGCAAGATAGGATCAGTCTGCTTGAGTCATTTTGAGCCGCATAGACCTTTCAGTGTTTGGCCATGCTGGGCCGCATAAGACTCATGCGGCAGTCTCCCTTAGTCCGCATATAGCTTGGGGACTTCTGAGCCGCATAGGTTCTATGTTCTGGGCCACATAAAGCTCATGCGGCTCAGATTGTAGTTACCCCTGGCCGCATGAAGCCCATAGATTGAGCCGCATAAAGTTTATGCAGCTCGTGTCGCAATCCTTTTGGCCGCATGGCGATGTCCAGCCTGGTGGCGTAACATTTTGTCTAATCACGTCCTATCTTTTTTTTGTCAGAGTGTCAGAGTTTGTCAGAGCTGTCAGTCTTGCCGATTTTGACAGAGATTGTCAGCTTTATCAGAAGGGTTGATCAGCTTTGGCCGCATAAGTAACTATTCTCTCTGCGGCTCAAAAATCAGTCTGGTGAAGATGGGCCGCAGGGGGCATGCTGAGTCTGTCATGCAGATCTTCTTTATGCGGGTCAATCTATTCCAGGGTACTCATGCGTTCAATTGTGATCCGCATGAACTCCATATTTTCCATGCTTCTACAAGACTCCCTTCAAAGTTTTCAAATTGTAAGTTTGGAATACTTTGAATAAGAAGCATGGACATATATCAAGCCACAGAAAAAAAAATCTTCGAGTCAGGAGAGACGTAGTGCCGTAGGGACATTTTGTGCCGCAGGAACATTTTCGGGCTGTAGGTAGATCTTGTGCCGCAGGGAGATCTTGTCTGCCAACTGTCACTGCTGCATTTAATGCCTTGATTTAGTTTTGGATTTGGGCTCTTTTTCTAGATAAAGCTGACGGTTAATAAGGATAAAATCCCCAAACGTCATCATTATCTTTAATGGATACGGGAATCAAAGTGGTGATGACGGTTATTAAGGATAAAAATCTCCAACGTCATCATTATCTTTAATGGATACGAGAATCGAAGCGGCGTTCATCTGTTTCCACTTTGAGGAGCTATAAATATGGGCCATACGGAGAGAGTTTTTCTTTCAACTTTTTTTCTCATTTGTCTTCATCATCTTTGTCATCTTTTCTGTCCCAGTTAGCCATGGATCCGAAAGCTTCCAAGTCAACTGATGCTACGGCCAAAGGGAAGGGGCTCGCCTCTCCGTCGAGTGCTGCGGACTCTCCTTCCGTTCATCCTGACGTGCAATCCTCTGTTAAGGGTAAGGACGGTAGGAAAGCAATGACTTAAATTTGAACGGCCATATCGCATATTTTATGCACGGGCTTGTCATAAATTGCCTCTGCACTTTGGGTATGATCAATATATCCTCCATCTCATGGGACTGCATATGTTCTGTATGATGGGGCCGTATGGGTTAAGCCGCATAAGCGCCACTGCCTTCATGGATGCCTCATACTTGAGCCGTATAAGAACTACAGGGCTGAACCGTATGGATGCCTCGTGACCAAACCGTATATATATCTCATAACTGATCCGCATAAATGCTTCATGGCTTAGTCGCATGAACATTGCATAACAGAGCAGCATAAGTGCTTTTTAAGACTGAGCCGCATGCGTCTCATTCCTCATAACTAGGCCGTATAGGGTCTGTTTTGGCTGGGCCGTATGTGCTACTTAATTTGAGCGCATACGTTCCCTTCATAACTGAGCAGCATAGGCTCTGCCTGACTAGGTCGCATAACTAAAAAGGAGCCCATTTACTTTGTCTTTATACGACTATCTTCTTTCTTTGATTCTTGCAATATCCATGCCGAAGGCTGAGACCGTTGTGAAGAAAGAGATGCTGCCTCCTTTCATCAAACAAGAGTCACCATTTGTTGAGGAGGTGATACCAAAAATTAAGGTAAAAGGAGAGCTGACGTCCATTAGGGAGGGAATTACTCCCAAGATTGAGACTGCTGTAAAGGAGGAGCCCAAGTCTGAGGGTAGTTGCACTGGGAGTTCTGACCCTCCTGCCCCCGCCGAAGACCTTAATCAAATAGATCTTTCGTATACGAAATGGCTGAAAGAATGGTATATGCCTCAACACAACTATGATCCTTGACTGTAGGGATCCATGAGTTGCCATGTAATTGTTGTTTCCGGGAATATGAAAAATAAACGTTCGTATTTGTCTCGGTGTTTCTGTATGTCTTTAGTTGTAGTTTGTGTTTTGCTTCTTTTGGACATCAGTGTAATCCTTTACTAGAGATATATTCCTATGAATGTAACTGATTTTGAATAAATAGAATACATTCACTCCATTCTTTATTTGTAGTATCTGTTGTGCTTGTACTAGAGGGCCTAATACAACATTTGTGTTTAATAAAGGACATCCCACTGGGGGACCTTTTTGTGGACCTATTGCCCTTTTGTGCATCTGAAAATGCGAGCAAATAGATTTGAATGATATTTTGTGGACCTACTACTCTTTGGTACACCGATGGTGCGAGTAATAGATTAGGATAACTTTTGTGGACGTATTACCCTTCTGCGCACTGGCGGTGCGGGTAATAGATTTGAAACAAAATCCAACAGAGGTAATATAGACGTGATAGGTTTTGTGGTCTTAACACCGTGTCTTTTATCTCGGGTTGGGTACAGGTGTTAAGTCGAAAGACTATCGGTGACACACGATAATCAGGCATAATCTTTGGTGGAATGGATTTTGAGACAAAACCTAACAGAGGTAATATGGACGTGATAGGTTTTATGGTCTTAACACCATATCTTTTATCCCGGGTTGGGTACAGGTGTTAAGTCGGAAAATCATCGGTACCAGAGGTAATACGGACGTGACACACGATAATCAGGACCAGGAAGTTCTCAGAGATAATGATAAACTGGGCAGACTCATGTGAGGTAAAGTATTAGAGTGGGAGTTCAGAGGTATCATCGTACATGACTCACCACTTAGTGTAGTGCCCCGCTCCACGAAGGTACTAGATAGACAGAAAGATCGGATTACTGGCTCTGCAACAGAAGACGATTAATCTGGGTGAGTGGACGAAGTCTCATTTGCTGATTCGCTTACGCCTAATAAGAATCTGAGTTTTTGGTTGATTACTTTTGTTAGTAACAAGACAGTAAATCATTGAGTATGCTTATAAGAGAATCCACATGTTTCCATGCTAAGAACAAGAAAAGAGATAACTTGTATGCTAAGAAGAATCGTTGCCTACTAATAAGAAACGAACTGATGCATGTATGCTAAAGAAAGATTGTTGCCTGATAAAAAGGAAATGAATGTTTTCTATGTTAAATCAAACAAGATGCCTGCCATGTTAAACAAGTTAGAGATATTGTCTCAAAAGAGAGATCTATTACCATGTTTAATAAGAAGAGAAAAGAGATTGCTCACATGTCCTGAAATTGTATGCTTTCAAAGAAAGAATATTTATGTTTAATCTGAACAGAACTACTATCATGTTTCAAAGAAATGAATGATTGTTTGTCCCTCAGATATGCTCTGAATGCTTGACATGTACAGACGAACTTGTATATGTTGCAAAAGAAAAGAATTATATAGGAGTTTCGGCTCTGAGATCACAGAAAAGAAAGAAGGCAGAGTCATATCTCTGTTGTTACAAAGAGAAAAGGCAGAGTCATAGCTCTGTTGTTACAAAGAGAGAAGACAGAGTCATAGCTCTGTTGTTACAAAGATTGACATAGAGAAAGATGAATCATTGCCCCTCCAAGAGTTTATCTTCTAGATGTAGTATTCATGCATTGGTCTCGGACAACTTGTATACAAGGTCACTAGATCTTTTGACGGTTTCCAGGGCACTGGGAGCCGATCGGCCTAGGAGAGATTGTCTAGACACCTAGAGATGCAGGAGACCTTGGATGTTGCATCAATGTCCTTAGCGATGAGCTGAACCAAGAGTCACAGCGGCTAATTATGGGTTTCCCATGGACCATCATATAGATAAGTGTGGATTGGTGCAGAGCTGAACCGGAGAGTCACAGCTGCCAATCGGTCTGTATGTATCTATCATATATTTTGCTAAGAGCTAACGATGCAGAGATGAACAGGGAACAATGTTGGTTTTATCATGTTTATGCTAATCCTTGTCTTGTACAGGGATGGACGGTCGGCTATGGTAAGAATCACTGAAAAAGTGATACATTTGTATTACTTTAGTTTTCTACATGAATTGCTTGCAGAGATTAATCCGTTACAATAAGATGTTATATTCCACTAAAGAACAAATGTCATATCGTGCTTATAATTGTCCCTAAGAGTTGCTTGAACAAGAAAAAATGAATATGTTCATGAAACACGCTGCGCACTCTACAGAAATGAGTAGTCATCGTGCTTGAATTTATTAGTCCCTTGTATGCTTCAGATAAAAAAAATGAATTGTGACTTTTTAAAGATGTTTTCAAAAGAGATGTAAACTGACTCTGTATGCATGAAATGAATATAGGTAAAAGTAGCAAGATCACATCATAAGAAATGTTTTCTCACTAAATGAACAGTGATCGTTTCAGACAAATGTAGCTCTTCGTTCACAATCACCAGTATGTTGATATACTGACCCACCATCAGTCTGTACGCAGGTGCAATATGCATCGAGAAGGATAGTCCGAAGCGATAGCCCGAGCCTCATCCTCAGGAGCCAAAAATCAGAAAAGATGCCAAGAGATGACATCTGTTGTAAGAGTGGTTTTGTATATAAAGGGATGTAATGTATGGAAACGGGATCATTATAATCTGTAAAGTTCTGAGAGAATGTAACATTGTATCAGAGAGAATCGAGAGCTTGTAATCTGTTCAAATAAAATCAATAAAGAAAATTGTTTCTTGTTACCATTGTGTTCAATGCATGTATTCTGAAATATGTTCGCTGCTGCTTCAATTATCTTCAATATGTTCCGCTTCGTATTGTCAATCTTGTCTTGCTTCAGGTCTTGGCCTTGTGAAAGCGCAAATCTGGCTTGTACGGCATCATGCCTTAGCGAGGACGAACGGTCTTACAGAGTCCGAAGCGAGGATGAAAGGACTTTGCGGGATCGGGGCGTGACACTCAGAAAGATGCGATAGAGTGTGAGTTCAGAGGTATCATCGTACATGACTCGCCACTCAGGGAGATGCGATAGAGTGTGAGTTCAGAGGTATCATCGTATATGACTTGCCACTCAGGAAGATGCGATAGAGTGTGAGTTCAGAGGTATCATCGTACATGACTCGCCATTTAGGAAGATACGATAGAGTGTGAGTTCAGAGGTATCATCGTACATGACTCGTCACTCAGGGAGATACGATAGAGTGTGAGTTCAGAGGTACTTGGTATACATAACTCGATAGTTTGGAAGATTTGATGGTTTGAGGGAGTACCAGCATGTCTTTAGACATAGTATTTCTTCAGGAATTTGCCATTTATGGGCATCATGAGCAAGTCCCTGTTCTGTTTTGCGAGCCGGTATGCACCGTTGGAGAATACGGTCTCGATGATGTATGGACCCTCCCACTTGGGTTAGAATTTACTGACGTTTTGTGAGTCATGACCATCGGTCTGTGAATAGCCAAGATGAGATCGCCTGCTTGGAAAGTCCTCTGCTTGACTTTCTTATTGGAGGCTCGAGAGATGCGTGCTTGATAGAGCTCGATGCTTTGTTGAGCTTGCAAGCGCTTCTCATCTAACGCTTCCAATTCTTGTAGCCGTCGGCGGTAGTCATCGTCAGACGTTAGCCAGTAAGTAAGGGCCACACGAAGTGAGGGGATCTGAGTCTTCAATGGGAGAACTTCCTCGCGCTCATACACCAGAGAGAACGGTGTATTTCTCGTACCCGTCCGACTCGTAGTACGGTACGCCCATAAGCATTCGCCCAGCTTTTCATTCCAATCGCACTTGTTTGAAGACACGAACTTCTTGAGAAGCTTGATTATGGTCTTGTTAAAGGCTTTGGCCAGACCATTAGCTGACGGATTGTAGGCTATTGAAGCCACATTCTGAATCTGATTCTTGTCACAGAATCGATAGAAGGCGTGGCTTGTGAACTGCAGACCATTGTCATGAATGATCCTCCATGGCAGTCCAAAACGGTAAATGACATGATGTTTTATGAAACTGATCACGTTTGATGTCTTTACCTCTGTCAACGGAACAACTTTTGCCCATTTGGAGAAGTAGTCCGTGATCACGAGAATAAATCGGTGCCCTTTGGACGACGGCGGGGTGATTAGGCCAACAATGTCCATTCCCCATGCTTCAAATGGCTAAGAGGCTACTGTTGGGTGCAAGAATTAAAATGGCAGATATATAAAATTTGCGTAGATCTGACAAGCCTTGCACTTCTTTGCATAATCAACTGTGTCTGTTACCATCGTAGGCCAGTAGTAACCCATCCGACGGAGACGGTCCTGCAACTTCGGGCCTGGTTGGTGAGCCCCGCAAACGCCATCGTGAGCCTTGCGTAAGGCTTCTTTGGCTTCTGCATTTGACAGACATCTTAGCAGTAGTCCGTCGTAAGATCGTCGATATATTATTTTTATTTTTGTGTCATAAAACAATCTGAGAGAACGCCTTCTGATTGAAGTTGCTTCTTTCACATTCTCAGGCAGGATTTCGAAGACTGCAAAGTCGATGAACGGAAGTCTCCAGTTTTGCACATCATTGGTTATCTGGGCGGAGTAACTCGTATCCAGTTGAACGTTGATTTTGGGACAGACCAGCTCATGGCCTATAACGTCAACTGGATGATGAGCATAATTTGGAACCGCCAAAGAAGCAACGAGGCCTGCTAGGGCATCGGCTTCAATATTCTGGAGCCTAGGAACATGTTCTATAAAGAACCCCTTCAAGGTTGCTATGATAGCAATTGCTTCTGATGATAAGGAATCAGGTCCGTGTTGCGAACTTTGTATGAGCCTCGGATTTGATTAACAACCAAATGTGAGTCGCCATATGCTTCTAGGTATTCGACTCCCACTTCTGTTACAAGTCGGAGCCCGATGACCAAAGCATTATATTCAGCTACATTATTTGAACAGGGTTCTGTGAGAGAATATGCCCGGTTGACTACCAATCCGAGGGAGAAATTAACACTATCCCGACTCCAGCGATGATATCATCTTGGGTCCCCGTTCTTGAGGCACCGTCGAAGAACATTCGCCAAACTTCTTCATGTGAAGTCATGTTTGAGTCAATGACTTCATCTAGGATTTTTTTTCATAGATTTTGGCTGTTTCTGAACCTGGATGGGCTGCCAGAAAGTCGGTCAAGACTTGACCTTTGACAGCCTTCTGCGGAACGAAGACCATGTCGTAGGGGGATAACGGTATCGCCCATGTGGCTAAATGAGAACTGAGTGCGCCTGGCTTGGTCATGAGAACCCTGAGGGGATTGACTCACGAGATAACATGGATGGTCTGCCCTGACACATAGTATCGTATTTTCTTAATGGGAAACACAAAGGCAAGGCATTCCTTCTCTACGACGGTGTACCTATGCTCCGGCCCCACCATCATTCGGCTGAGATAATAGATGGCTTTTTCGTGTCCCGCATTATTGTTTTGTGCTAGCAAGGCGTCGAAAGAGTGTTCCATTGCTCGTACATATAGCAGGAAAGGCTTTTCGGCAACCGGGGCTACCAGAACTGGCGGATTCGTCAGGTATTCCTTAATGTCATCAAAGGCACGTTGGCATTCCACGTTCCAAATGAAAGAGACGCTTTTCTTTATAAGTTATGTGAAGAGTTGACATCACCCTGAGAGGTTAGACATGAACCTCCTGATGTAGGCTAGTCTTTCCTGAAGGCCGTGGAGTTCACGGAGGTTCTTCGGCGGACTCATCTCCAGGATTGCCTTTGTCTTATCAGGGTCTATGTGAATGCCTCGGGAAGTGATGACAAATCCCAGGAACTTCCTGCTGGATACGTCCAAAAAGGACTTGGCGGGGTTCATCTTTAAATTGTGCGCTCGCATAAGATCGAACACCGTCCTCAAATCGTATAGGTGGTCATCCTTGGAGCGGCTTTTGACGGCGATGTCGTCAACGTAACACTCCACCGTCTTGCGCAAGTGATCCCTGAAAATGATGCTCATTGCTTGCTGATATGTAGCAGCGGCATTCTTCAGGCCGAAGGGCATGACTGTGTAGCAATACACGTCGATCGGTGTTCGGAATGACGTATACTTCTCGTCGTCAGGAGACATCTTGATTTGATTATATCCTGAAAAGCCATCCATAAAGGACATGTGTTCGAAGCCACACGTATTATCGACCATTATGTCGGTGATGGGAAGAGGGAATTCATCCTTAGGACATGCCGCATTCAGATTGCAAAAGTTGATGCAGATTCGGATCTTCCCGTTCTTCTTGACGACTGGTACTATATTAGCTATCCAGTCTGGGTGCTATTCCTCATGGATGAAACCGCTAGCTATAAGCTTGTTTACTTCCGCTTCGATGGAGTTCATGATGTCTGGACGGAACTGCCGTTGCTGTTGCTTGACTGGTTTTGCGTCCGGATGAATATTGAGCTTATGAAGTACGATCTCGGGGTTTAGCCCTGGCATGTCTTCATAGCTCCAGGCAAAGACGTTGATATACTCTCTGACGAGTTGCAACAACGACTCCCGCTCGCCGTCTGTCAGGCTTTTACTGACGAAGATTGGCTTTGGAGAGAATTTATCACCGAGGTTAACTTGCATGACCTCATCTTTAGTGGGAGGGTCACGTAGTTCAAAGTGCTTCTTCCATTGTGTATCCAATTGTTAGACCCATGGCTCTAATTCAAGAGGTTCGAGTAGATCCTCGTCTTCCTCTTCAATGTCAGCGGATGCCATGTTGACAGATAATGTCTGCCTGAACATATCACCAATGTTGTCGTCGGAATCGTATGTAGGTGATTCGGATGAGTGAGAATGCCACTCGCAATCCTCATCGGAGCTCTTGGGCGTTGTTGCTGGTGTAACATAACCGAGGCCGCATTTGGACTTGCCGTAGTAATCCCGAGGTTTTCCAAACGGAGTAGACAACTGCAGAGGCGATCGCCGACCGCTGTCGTAATTCAAACCTGGGGTAGCCTCCATGTCGTGCCGCTGCTTTTGCATGAAGTACTTGGCCTGAGGACTATACAGGTAGAGCGGTAGTCTTCCAGTATCGGGTTCGAGATCAAACTCTTGAGGCATGAAGGGTTGAGGTCCTTCTTTTCGGCCAAAGATGATCGTGTGATCCCCTTCTCTTCTGCCTGGGACTAGGAAGTAGGCATCTTTAATAGGAACAAGTCGGTTCGTGGTATGGACGATTGTCACCTGTGTGTGCAGGTTAATGTCCCGACCGAGTCCCACAGTATACATCAGATTGAGTTTGTTACACTCAGGATAGTTCAATGGCAGCATCTTATTGATAAAATAAGGAATTTATCCACAGGGATTACATCATCCGGAGAAGGACTATCCACCTTTGTAACCAGATACTTTGCGAGTTCTGCATCCTCTTCAGCTACCCCCTGCGTGATCGGAGGTGGGGATGCTGTCCTGGGCAACTAGACCACCAAGGGTTCAGCTCGTAGCATTGGCTTGCCTGAGGGTGTCGGGTCGACACTTGATTGTCGGCTCGTCTTAGGAAGACGGATAACCATTGGCTCGGCAGGGGACTTCGTGTCTTCCGATTGCTTTTGACAGGATCTTGGCAATCGAATCACCATCGACTCCGTAGAGGGCCTTTCGTCTTCCGGTCACCTTTGATTGGATTTTGGCAATCGGATCACCATCGGCCCTATAACGGGTTTTTGGCTGATCCTTGGGAGTCGGATAACCATCGGCTCCAACTGTGCAACTGGGGTGGGGGAACCGGGCACCTCTTTATGCACAGTTATGACAAGGGGTGCGGCTTTGCCCAATTTACGGGCCTAGAAATGAATTCTCAAGGGTTCCTCTGGCCCTGTGATGGCCTCCAGTTCGTCAGTTATATGTTTCTTGGATTCGTCATATAGACAAGCCTCCGAAGAATAATAAGACACAACCCCTTTGAAGGGATCGATGTCGACGAATTTAGCCTTCACGAAGCCGTGCTTACTGACATACTTGAAGCATTGGTGGAGGGTGGATGGCAGGATCATATAGTCATGTATCCACGAACGCCCCAAGAGGATGTTGTAGGACGTGTCTGCATCTATGACGTAGCAGGTAACCTCTGTCCTCAGGTCGTCGATCTGACATTTCAATCGGATCTTTCCTAAGGGATAGCTCCTTTCTGAGTTGAAACCGCTAATGGCGGTGTTCGTCGCTGCTAGCCGGTGCATAGGGATGTCGAGGACTTGAAGCAAGCTTTTCGGGATAATGCTTATCGACGATCCAGGATCTATGTGCATCCGATCCACCTTGATGTCGCCTATGTATCCAGTGTAGTACAAGGGGCGATCATGCATATTAGTCTTGATCAGCATGTCCTGCGGGGTGAATACGATGTTGGGCATTGTATCCACACTATTGCTGCCCTGGAGATCTGTCGACGAGTCTTCCTCTGTAGGTTTGACCTGGGCTAAGTAAGCGTCAGCATTCTAGAGCGCTTCGCTCAATGCGACACGAAGATCCTTGGAGAGCCTTAGGAGCTCATATAACGATAACTTTGCTGGCGTATTAGCCAATTGTGCTAATGTCAAAGTTGTAAGGTCTCTCTAGCCCTTAAGGTGCATCTTTACGGAGCGGCCTGTCGAAGCGGGTTTCCTTCGGCTTGGCCCTGTCTGTCGATGGAGACTGAGATGGCCCCGGAACATCAGTGGCGGGCAACGTTGCCGGTTGAGGGTCTTCAACTGAATATCCCGAAATGGGGTGGACTTGTGCCCCAGATCGGGTAACAACAGCCGCCGCCCCTTCAGCTTCGGTTGAAATTGTGTGGCAGGATCTGGACTTCCTGCCCTTCTTCTTGTTGGCTGGAGATGACACTGCCTAGGTAACTTCGGGCACTAAGTCGGGGTGTACCCATATGATCTCTCCTCGTGACGTGGTGAGGGATACCAAGCCATTCGTCTGGTCCCGGACGGGGGGAAGATTAGTAACCTCCATCGTTGGCCGGGGGATAGGTATTACCCCGTCTTGAGTGCTTGTTGGAGGAAAGTCGCCGAATTGAATTAATTCACCATGTTTGCCGCTACGGTAACCTCGTCAAAGTCTAACGACAGTGCTTTGGAGTCGATAAGATTCTGGATGTACCACTTTAATTGAAAGCAGTCTTGAGTGGCATGATGAACATAGCGGTAGAAATGGCAATATTTTGGGTCCTCTATCTCTGCCGCTCAGGGCTCGCGCCTTGGTGGAGGGAGTTGGATCATGTCCCCTTGCAAGAGCATTTCAAAGATAGGCTTGACATGACTATCTTCGAATGAGTAATTGACCTGGGGCCACTGAGCTTCTGCCTGCTTTTGTTCAGGCTTATTGGTCGTACCGACGACCATAGCCTGTTTGCCTTTATTGTCCCGGTTATTGGAGGTGCCGTCAGTGTTGTTGTTATTGGAGGTGGTACCAGGACGTTTGCTTTTGACTTCTCCATCCGGGATGTGTAATCCCAGCTAGCGAGCCTTCTTTAACTTCGCCTCCGTATTGGTGGCGCTTATGATGAAGGTCGTCCAATCCCTGAACTGATCTTCACCCATCCAGAGGCTGATTGCGGGGAGCAACTTCTTATGGCAGATTTCAATCAAGGAGCTTTTGGGATTGCCTTGGGACAATCTCATTGCATTTTGGCGGAACCGCTCGATATAGTTCCTTGTCAGCTCCCTCTCTCCTTGAGCGACGTCCATGAGAGATGACATTATCACATCATTGTAGGATGTGGAAAATTATGACACGCTGTCATTTTCATCCATACGCTTAAAGACAGATGTCAGTTGAAGCCATACGCTCAATTCAGAGTTGTACGCTCATTCAAAAGCCATACGCTCAGTAAATATTTTATTATTTACTGAAGTGACAGCACAGCATATGTTTAAATGAGGAATGAATCTGACACTTCATCTTTCGTGCAAAGACAGCTGTCACGAGAAAAGTAACCGTCGTATAGGTTTTCGAAGAGTCGGTTTTGTCTTTTACGAGGACAACTCAGCAGCCTTCATAAATACAAAAGCCATCATTACTGTCAGTCTGTCAGCCGTCAAATCTGCGGTCACGACGCTCGAGAAGATTTTGTCAGTTATGGGAAGATATGGTGTACCAAAGAAGATTGATGATAGCCACGTGGCCACTTCTCCAGTGAGCGTATCGACCTCACATGACTCCTTCTTCACATAGTCAAGTGAGCGTATGGACCTCACATGATTCCTTGCTAAACAAGCGAGCGTATGACCTCACATGACTCCTTGCCCATAAAGTGAGCATATGGATTTCATATGGCACTACGCTGTCCAAGTCAGCGTATAACTCTCCTTCAACGAGGCAGCGTATTACAGCAACCATATCCAGGATTACAGTCAACACACGTTCTCACGTGTCCTGTACCAATTATCCACTTCTCTAGAAGTTATGCAATGTGGCATCCAGGCCATCAATCTCTCCTGAACATGCTCCACTACTTTCAACCGCACGCTAATGTGTCTCCATCAAAATTTGCCACGCGTCCCTGCAGTTATGCACACGTCAAGTAACTACCTGAGCGTATGCTTAAGGACAGTTATCCTGAACTCTATAAAAAAGAGTTTCTTCATCTTCATCAGAGACTACAAGTCAATTTCAGAGAGAACAGAGAGATTGCCCAGTTGCTGTCCAAGTTCTTCAAAGTTCGAGTCTTCTTCATCGCATCGTCCAAGGGATAAAGTAATCGTCTTCTAGATTAGATTCCTACAGTTGTAATTTTCTCAGATACAAAATAAATAAAGTAAATTTATCTATGGAAAACAAATTGGCGACTCTGCTGGGGAAAGCTGTCTCCTCCAATGAGATAGCAACAACTCAATGCGATACTTCGTCGATCGGCTTGACGAAGAAGACGATGGTTGTACAATTCGAC
Organism: Iris pallida; assembly: GCA_029216955.1. Taxonomy (NCBI): domain Eukaryota; kingdom Viridiplantae; phylum Streptophyta; class Magnoliopsida; order Asparagales; family Iridaceae; genus Iris; species Iris pallida. Next base: position 5,032,047 of record JANAVB010015599.1, read on the forward strand.
CAATCAGCTTATGAAGAAATGCTCAAGGCGAAGGAGGGCCGCACTGCTTCCTCCGCTCTTCCTGTTGCCAAGAAGAAGGGACACTCCGTCTATGTCCCTAAGTCTTCTGCAGCAATTCGAGACGCTTCTGTCACTTCTCATGCTGACAAGAACACGTCTTCAACTTCCATGAAGTACACTTCGGCTTCTCGGAACACGGCAACAATGGTTTCCCCTAGTCACGTTGACAAAATTGGTTCTTTAACCAAGTCAATGTGTCCAAGGAAAACCATCTCTGGACATGTCAAAGTCCCTTCTCCTTCTATTCTTACGACAGCAGTCGGCTCTTTAGCCATTGATGACTCTGAGCGTATGGCATTCAAAGGGCAGCGTACGGCAAAGGCAGCGTACAAAAGCCAACATCAGGCAGCGTACGCTGAGCCAAAGCCAGTGTATGTTAATAAAAAGGCAGCGTATGACCAGAAGTCCAAACTGAAGTCAGCGTATGCTAATAAATACAGTCCTTTGACTGTTTCTGAAAATCAAATTGGGGGTTCTCTTCCATAGAACATACAAATGATTCCCCCTCAACTTGCACATCTTGTGCCAACCAAGGAGAAAGATTCTTTAGTCAACTCCTCTACTCCTAAGGTCTTTACCTCTGGAGTTAATTTGACTAGTACTCTTACTAGATCAAACAATGGAAAACGCCTTTTGGCTAACTCCTCCAAAGATGGATTATTACCGACTCCTAGTCGGAATAATACTCATCTTCCTTCTCTCAAAATTTCTCGATTTGAGAAAGGCAAATTACAAGTATCCAAGACTGATATCAAAGTCAAATCTCCTACGGATCTTCGTAATAAGCTTAATCAGAATCGGTTCAGTTCCACTGAGACAAGTATATTAGACCCTGATGCAGAATATGCCAAGAACTATGTGGCTCAAATTAATCAGTCTTTATACACTCAGAAACCAAGAAGACAGAAGAACAAAAGACAAGTTTCTACACAGAAACTATCTTCAAATACTTCCCAATCTGTTCCTACAGATCTCCGAGAATATTTGCAAAATAAACAGAGAATTGACACTCCATCTGGCTATGACATTGCCCATATTCGCCATGAAAAGCATGGTTGTGACTTCCAACCTCGGGTTGTCATCCAATGTTGTTGTTCACCAAAAAGACAATCTGTTTTCGAACGGATTCAATATGAACCAATGTTGGATGAAGATGAACCTCTTTATGCTTCTGTCAACATGATTTCCAGAAATATTGGGGGTAGCATACGGTCTGATGCTATATCAGACTCTGAAGATGGTGTTTATCTCGGCACTCGATCCAGGACCGGAGCCTTGACCAGAGCCTCTTCTTCTTCTCATCCAAGTGGTAATCCGGAGATCACAGAAGACTTCCTTGGAGAGTCCAATTTTCCAGTATTGACTCCTGTAAAAAGCTCTGAGAAAGATACTGATTCACACAGTGATGATTCAGAACAGACTGTTTCATCATCTATTCCTCGAATGATTACCACTTACATGGCAGAAAGTGATCATGAACCTTCGACTAGCAATGAGGCTCATGAACAGAGGATTTCTTCTTTAGAACAACAATTGCGAGCTATGGCAGATACATTGAGTGCTATGCACACTCTAATGCAGGCTCAACAACAGACAGCACCACCAGTGGTATTGAATACCCCTGTTGTTCCAAACCCCGAACCCTCTACTATTCCGGGGGTACAATCTAATGTTCCTGTACAAACCACACCAAGTCACTCTGGAGCTGGGGGTGGTACATATGCTGCAGTCCCTCCTCCCAATTACACTCTACAAGCCACAACTCCACAATCTTCGGGAGTTGTCTCTGAAGAATTAAAGAATCTCAAAACTCAATTCGAGGCATTCAAACAGAAGGATGGTTTACAAAGGTTAGGCATCAAACAGCCTTATCCGATAGAATGGAAGCAGGTATTGTATCCACCAAAATACAAACCTCTGACCATCTCTTTCTATGATGGGACAACCTCTCCAAGTCAGTTCATTAATCATTTTGAAGTAATGACTGATCAATTGCAACCAAGTGACGCTCTCCTTACTCGGGTGTTCATTGGATGTCTCAAAGGAACGGCTTATGAATGGTATAGAAGTCTCCCTGATGGGTGCATTACCTCATTTGCCGGTTTTAAGCAAATGTTTCTTGAACGATTCTACGAAGGGCTCAATTATATGACCATGTCGGCCCTCATAAGAATCAAACAGAAGAATAATGAGACCACTGAGGAATTCATTGAGAGATTCAGAAGAGAAGCCCTCAAAATGCCTCTTGGAACTCCCGATGCTGTTACGATCGACACTTGCAAGTCGAACCTCTTACCAATTATCAGCATGTGGACAGGGTCCACTCAGTTCCAAGATTGGCCTTCATTCATCGTCAGTGCCAAGGCTGCCGAGGTCAGTGCTGAGACCTTTAAGGGTCTAGGGGTACAAATGGCTCCCAAAGAATCAAATCAGAGTGCTAGCAATAGTACTCGACCCAACAATCGCAAAGGAAAAGAAGCTCTTGAAGTCAATCTCCAAAACAGTAGTCAAGAGGTAAAGACTATCCAAGCTACTTCAGCTCCAACAAATCAACAACAGAGATCTCCTCGGCCGAAAGAAGAATATTCTTTCGATGATGACAATGTTCAGGGTATCTTTGAATGCTTACTCAAAGGTAATAAGATTCAATTGCCAGAAATTAAAAAGCCTGATGAAGCCAATAAGACAGATCATCCAAAATACTGTCCATATCATAGAATGCTGGGTCATACAATCCGGTCTTGCTATGTATTAAAAGGGAAGATTCAAGAGATGATTAAATCAGGAGCTGTGACATTAACACCCAAAGACAAAACAGTCACAGCAAATGTAATTTCAATGCAGTTCGGTGACTTTCCTCCCTTAAAGGTGGAAAGTGGGATTGTTCCTATCCCCAAAGCAACTCTCGAAGTTGTAAACATCCCACCATCACAGAATGACGGACTTGTTTCTGTCACAACTAAGAAGGGAGAGATCATGTGGATTCACCTGGATTTAATGACGGAGTTTGAAACGTCTTCCTCTTCTCCTCGGAAGATTTCCTCATCTAAAAAGAAGTTCGGGAAGACTAAGTCATGCAATGTGACTTCTAGTTTCACACCCAATTTTTATCTAACCTCTACTTTCATCTCAGCAGGAAATTCACTCTCTACGAAGATAAAATCTGTACCTCAAATTGAAGATAGGTACAAACCTGCTTTTCATTTATACAGTTCACAATCTCGTGAATTGATGGCGAAGATGGGTTATGATCTAGCCACTGCCCCAGGTTTGAACTCAGGCAAGGGACTCCGAGCACCTTTGGCCATCACCATGAGACATAATCAATCTCGTGTTGGCCTTGGTTTCTGGAATGAAGCTTTCATCAAACATAAAAGAACCAAGAGCAAAATAAAGAATTGCAGCATGGTTTCCATAGACCTTGAACCAGAATCTGAAGTTGAAGTTCATGTTGGAACTCGGTCAGGAAAAGTATATTTGAAAGATTATGCTGAAGTTCCTGAAGAAATTTCTGACGTTCCTCCGGCTACAGCTTCAACTCCAGTCTCTACTGAAGAGCCTTTAAATGTTCCTGTTGAGACAGTTCCTTCTAAACCAACAGCAGCTGACAAAGGCAAACAACAAGTCCGCTTCGACAAACCATTGAAGAAGTCATCTCCTACAGGACTTGAAAAGCCTTATAATTTTAATATATTGGCTCAACTAGCCAATACACCAGCTAAATTGTCAATCTTCGAGCTCTTACGTCTCTCTAAAGAGACTCGAGAAACTTTAAGTGAAGCACTGCTGCAAGCAGAAACCTGCTTAACTCTTCTCAAGAAGTTGGAAACAGAACCTGTTTCTCATTGCCATAATGTATTGAAATTTATTCCAAACAATACCTTTACGCAGGACGATATGCTGCTAGAGGATAATCGACATGACCGTCCGTTATATCATACAGGATATATTGATTCTATGAAGGTTGATCGTTTATTGATTGATCCAGGATCCGCTCTCAGTATTGTAACACCCTGTTTTCTGAAATTGGGGATTTTTGAAAATTTATTATTTTTATTATTTATTAGTGGTATTTAGTCATGGTATGATTTTCTGGTGATTTTAGTTAAGTTAAACCATTTTCTAAGTCATGACTTATGACTTTGTGATTTTGGTTAGTATAACTTAGTGTAAACCCTAGTTTTCTCTAACCTAGAAGTTGCCATGACCATGAGAGCTTAGCCATAGGCTTAGAACACCAAATTAGTGATTTTTAGCCTAAAGGGTATTTTGGTAAATTTCTAGGAATTATTTGGAATTATTTAGATTTATGTGTTTTTATTATTGTTTAATTATTGTTAAGTGTCATGATAGTCCCTAACCAAGTTTAGCCTAATCTAGAGGTTAGCTACTAACCTAGAATGATTAGGGGAAAGATATTTACATTGGGTAAAGGAGGATAAATATCTAGATATTACATTTTAGATATTTTGCTTGAATCACTCAAAAGATCAAGCCTTTAGCACCTAAAGTCTTTGCCTTCTCCATGAAGCAAGCCCAAGGACACCCCCCCCCTAGTCTTGGCCGGCCATAGGGCACCCCCCTAGCCCTACACCATCCTATATTAACCCAATGTATCATTCATGAAGAATTTTACATGAATTTTAACATAGAAAAATCCCATTTCTTCAAACCTTGATAACTTCCTCAAATTTGAACCAAATTCACTCTAGTCTTTTGCATTGGACTCCCCTACACTAGAGGGTACTAGTTAGGGCCTGCTATCAAGGAATTTGGAAGCTTTTGGGCATCACCAAGCGGAAGAACACCCCCCCTACTTGGGTATTTTCTTGATTTTTCACCAAATAGGTAAATGTCCATAAACCATGTTAATTTTGTGTTTTCTCTTCATATTTGTATGCATCTAGGTACTAGGGTACTGTAGGACAAATTTGGTGAAGGTTTGAGTTGGTTTGGTGTCCGTATCGGACACGTATCCTAGACTAGGAAACTGTGTTTGTTGAAATGCCACAAAGAACTGGTTTTTATTAAAATGTGAAACAAAATATGTTTTTGGGTAGCCCTAGACACCTAGGTCACAACCCCACTTGACTGAACACGACACGGTGTCTTTTTCGTGTCGAAAATCGACTTGGACACACTGCCAGGACACAGCACAGTGCACACTTTAATGCCCTGCTACCTCACCTCTCGTACTCACTGTACAGTGCACTAGGACACGAGATTTTTGACACGGACATGGGGGCAATATCTGCGAACATGCCCCCAAAATTTGGTGTCGCCTCGTGTCGTGTCGAGTGAGAAAACTCACTCGCACTGGACACGGGCTGTCAGTGCACACGCGCGCGAGGGCAACTTCGAGCGTGTCGTGTCGCGCGGACACGACACTTGGGTGCCTCGTAATGACACCATCGTGTAGCCCTTCATGTGGCGTACACGTGGACACGAGCACGTGGTGCGTCGTATCCTGTGACACGAGCACGAGGCACGTGACTCACCGCACGACGCTGTCTGAAACAGTGTGTAACAGTCGAGTTTCCTCGACTGATACGTGTCTCGTGTCGACTCTGTGAGACACGTGGACACCGTGCAGACACACTGACACATACCCCTAAACCTACCCTACCTACTGACACGAGCACGAGACACAATATCACGTGTGTCGTGTCCTAGAGCTAAGTGCACGCGTGCACGACGCTGTGACACTGTGATTTACCCGTTTGGGTTCTTTTGTGTTTGGACACGTTGTGTCGTGTCGTGGTGCAGTATCAGGGACCCTAGAGACTAGAGGACACCTAGGGGCTTAGTTACCAACCCTTTGATTTGGGTCTTAGCTCGATTTGTAGGAGAAATTAGGTTTACCTAGTTATCGAGTAACAGTGCACAGTTTTCAGTTTTGGGATTTTTCCCAGTTTTTAGAAATGGATTTCAAACCTATTTTTAATCTGTTTTATACATTGGACTAGTGTATTTTAGTGTGTATATACGTAGTATATATGTATATGTGAGTGTGGGTGAGATTTGGGAGTTTTGGTAGTGTATATAGATAGTTATGTATATATATACATATGTATGTATATATGTTATGTGTGTGTGTGTTGGGGAGCCAACTTGGTTCCTGATTTCAGGAACCCCTCCCCCCTGTCCAGACCATTCTCCCTCTATCTCTGTCTCTCTCTCATTCACTCTCTCTCTCACTCTATGTCTCTCTCTCTCTCTTTCCCTTTGTCTCTATATATATATATAGTATATGTATGAGTTATATATATAGGTATATATATATATATATTGATATATATGCATATTGTATTAGGTCTCTTTATGTATGTATAGTGTATTATAAGTATATGGGTTGTATTATATATGTTATTCATATATTTGGTATATGGATATTGGGTAGTGGATAGATAGTGTATATCTATATATATAGGTATATATGTATATATAGATAACTTGCTAGGTATAGGTTTATATAGAAACCCTACACTAGCCTATGGCATAAAGGCTAACCCTAATTGACTAGTGACCCCTTGACCTAAACACTAGCCTATGGCCAAGATTATTAGCCTATGGTTGGGGCTAACCCTAATGGACTAAAACCCAACTTGTTGACCCTTGTTGACTAAGGGTTGACCAAAGTCAACCTTAGGTCAAACTTGACCTAGTTGACCTAGATTGAACTTAAATTAACCTAGAATGACTAGTTTGACATTGGTTGACCTAACTTGACTAGTAGACTAGTTTGACTAGATAATTGACCATTGTTGACCAAGTCAACTATAGGTCAACCATGACCTAATTGACCTAGAAATGGTTTGGATAGACTTAAGAGGACTTGTTGACTAAGTTTGACTAAACCCTAGGCTATTAACTAGTTGGTTTAGGTTTGACCTATATATAAGTATATTATTGTGACTTGGGTTTTGTGGAAGACCTATGTAGATTAAGATATGTATGGGGTTAAGTTAGATACTTAGAGTTGAGTCATGACTTGAGATTGGAATGTGGGATTAGCTTGAATATAGGATTAAGGTTGGTATTATATATATGTATATATATGTGTGGTATACTTGTATAGGTATTGGTTATACCTTAACCTTGTGGTATTGACTTAGATAGTTGACCATTGACTTAATCACCTTGCTGACTAGTCTTTGTTTAACCCAAAACCTTAGTTGGTCTAAGTTTGACCTAGACTTGATCCAGATTGATCATGTTGACTAGTAATTGACTAGTTTGATTTGAATGTTGACCAGGAGTTGACTTAAACCTAGATTAAATTTGTTTGACCTTGTTTGACTCTATTTGACTTAGTATGACTTCCTGTGACCTAGTTTGACTATTAGAGTTGACCAAGAGTTGACTTTTGACCAGATTGACCTAGAATCATGTAGTATGCATTGTATACTTTATTTTTACCATTGTGGATACATTATGACTTGTATTACTCTGATTAGGAGCCATACACCTCTCCTCAGACAGTATATCCTCTTCAGACATTCAGTTATCAGGCGAGTACATTCTCTGACCGTTTCATACTTGTTCAGGCTTTACTTCTCGCTCTAGATTACTTTACTTGTTGCTGTCACGTTGGTAACACGGATTGGTACTATATGGATCTTTACATGAGATGTTATCCCCCTCGGGAGCATCGGGTACTTCATGTTATGTGTGTTTTACTATCATCATGTACTCCTATGCTTCCATTATTTATGTGCACTCATGTGATCATGTACTCTCATGTTTACTGAGCCCTCATGTATACTATCATGTGCACCCTTTCATGGGCCCCATGTGATATCATGTACAATAACGTAACTTGTATAGATCCTTGTGTATTGATTGGGGTAACGGGGGAGTAGAAGTGGACATGTGAATAATTCCAAAGTAGTGTAATCATGTGCAAACTCAGTAGTGTAATCATGTATAAATTCTAGCCATTCACATGCCTATCTTGTGCTCTACATCACTAGTCACTACAGTTCTCTATATACAGTAGATATTTCTTTACAGCTATCTCTTTTACAGCGTATATTTCCTTTCAGCAGTTCATGTATCTTACTCTATTGCCTGTATCGTATTTCCTAACCTGCTATGCACTGCGTGAGATGTATTGTGCTCGTTTCCGTCCTGATTGGACCTGTTGAAAATATTACAGAGGATGAGGAGGAGGCCCTGGTGACTACTTATTATGGAGCAGGACTAGATGATACTTATGTTGTGGACCCTCAGCAGGATCCACCTGCAGCTGAGGATGTTGTCCCAGTAGTCTAGGCTAGTTTAGCTAGACAGTCTTTCGGTATTATCTTTTTGTCTCACATCTGAGTTGTATTTTAAGATGTTGAGGTATATAGACTCTTAGACTTGTTGTATTATGAGTTGACATTCTGGATATTATGTTGTACTAGACACTTAGACTTTTTTATCTATGCTATGGTTCTCTTTGAGTTACTATCTATCTATCTGTTCTTCATTCTTCTACCTTAGATGTGATTGAGACAGCATGTTGTGATGTTACCTCCATTCGGAGAGTATAAACTGTACAGGTACTTTTATATTGTTAGATGATTGACCTAGGACAGCGTTCTACCGCCGACACTGCGGCGTAGGCTGGACGTTGTTACGTTCTCGTGCCCTTACTCTAGGGTGCGGGTCGTGACACGTTTTTAGTGGTGGCCCATGCAGGTCTCGAGTTTATGTAGTGGTATTCGAACTAGAGTATCACTACAGCCTGCGATAGGATTTGAGGAATAGGCTTAGAGAGAGTGGATACTCAATCACTGCTAGGATACTTTGAGAGATTCCTGGGATGATCCTTGAGAATCTCATTTGAAATTACGATTTAAACTCCTTTTCCCTTGATTGAATTTGATTTTGGAGGATTCACTGTAGAACTTTGAATCCTGGTGTTAGTTGATGATTTTGAAAATTTTGTAGTTGTTGATTTTAATTTCTTAGTGTTAGATTTATATCTTTTATTTTTAGGGTACTCAATCACAATTATGAGAAAACTTTTATCTGTTTCTTGCCATCTAATCCTCTTGCTAATTGCCTTTCATTAAAATGAACTGTCCTCTCTATTTTGCATCTTGCTTAAACTCTTTTTACCAATCTATGTGACTGTAACCCAAACCTGACTTACTCGACATTTCCTCAAATCAAGACTTTATTGAGACCTTCTAACCTTGACCCTTGATTGATCGAACCCTAACTATATTCATCTAGTAGCCTATCTATCCCTAGGACTGTGTTCCTAAATTATTTACTAGATTCCTGATTAATTTTATTTCATGAGTTAAATTGATCTTCTTCAATTTTTGCATCAATTTGTCACGTCTCGAACTCCCACTTTCTATTCTAGATCATTGGACGTCCTTTACCGTGACTTAGATATTCAGAGTATAATACTAGCTGTTACCTTCCAACAAACTTCACATGTAAGACCTAGACTAGCCTACCTTCATGTAGGTATTCCATGTCCCATTAAAACTCGTCTCCTTGTACTCTATTTCCTTGACATGATTTTCTGGTCAAATGGCTAAACTATAACCTCTACCATGATACTAAATTAATTCTTATTTCAGTTAGAGATCCACCTTGGCTCAATTCTTTCGACCTGGCATGTGATGGTGTTCTGCTTGAACCCTCAAATACTTAACCTTGTACCTTACCTTGAATGCTTGACCCGATTGGTTAAGAATCTTGGACTATGTCTCTTCTTTCATCATTCCACCCTTACTTATATCTTATGCTATAAATTTATCCTTAAGTTTTACAAGCTTATCCTTTTCGAGCTTGATCATGGTATATTTTATTGGGTGTACACCCACTAACATATTATCTAATCAGAACCGGCGCATGATGGTCTGATCAACCTATTGCATTTTGGTTCGCTTTTTCATATATTAATCTATGTAGATGGAGACACAGTTAAACTTGTCCTGGAATCTTGTCCGTAACAGCCTTGACAATTCTCCTTGGAATTATTTTAATCGCCTATGAACCTCGTATTCATATCCAGTTGAATTAAATTTAATCATGACCTGGATCTTCATCATTGGATGCTCGTGCTCATACTTGATTTCATTAATTTCCCATCTTGCCCAATCTCGATTTATCCTAAAATTGATCAACTTAGATCGTGTCAAGACTAAAATCTATTGTGATTGTTTGTACCTAAATTTTCAATTTTCTTTTTATGGAATGGTAACTTTAATGATTTCTCACTTGTTAATGACCCATTTTTCATATAGGATGGTAGACGGCCTATAGCCTTGATGATTGTTGTTCCCTTACCTTCCCAATTAGGATACCTTAGATTGCTTGTACGTTTGATACCATAGGACAGTATTGATCTAGAATGACTAGTGCACCTAGATGAGACCACAGACTGTTCCATTTAACCTGTCCCCCTGGTACCACTATTGCATCACAAATTTCTGGTTCAATTTAGGCCATAGACCTTTCCCACTCTAAATTATGATCACCGTAGACACATTACCGTGACTTTTAAATTTGGAGCATAAGACTAGTTGTTTTCTCAAAACTGATTTCACATACATGACCTAGACATGACATACTACACCCATGACCTTAGTGTCCCACTCAGGCATACCATTGTGTGCTTCATTTGTTTAGTACGATTTTCCTGACCCGAGGCTCCATCCTGATTTACCCCATAGAGTTACTTTTGGCTCCGATTTGATTTAAGGACACCTTATGACCTAAAATTGCCAGCCAATTTTTGGACATGACTCAGTATAGGTCTACTACCCATATTTTGCTTGTTGACCTTGTATGTTGCCTAGGTAGTGGCTTCGTCCCTGATTGTTGGAGGTTTGAGCTAGGAGGAGTACGACCATCTAAATTTCGAGGACGAAATTATTTTAAGGTGGGTAGACTTGTAACACCCTGTTTTCTAAAATTGGGGATTTTTGAAAATTTATTATTTTTATTATTTATTAGTGGTATTTTAGTCATGGTATGATTTTCTGGTGATTTTAGTTAAGTTAAACCATTTTCTAAGTCATGACTTATGACTTTGTGATTTTGGTTAGTATAACTTAGTGTAAACCCTAGTTTTCTCTAACCTAGAAGTTGCCATGACCATGAGAGCTTAGCCATAGGCTTAGAACACCAAATTAGTGATTTTTAGCCTAAAGGGTATTTTGGTAAATTTCTAGGAATTATTTGGAATTATTTAGATTTATGTGTTTTTATTATTGTTTAATTATTGTTAAGTGTCATGATAGTCCCTAACCAAGTTTAGCCTAATCTAGAGGTTAGCTACTAACCTAGAATGATTAGGGGAAAGATATTTACATTGGGTAAAGGAGGATAAATATCTAGATATTACATTTTAGATATTTTGCTTGAATCACTCAAAAGATCAAGCCTTTAGCACCTAAAGTCTTTGCCTTCTCCATGAAGCAAGCCCAAGGACACCCCCCCCCTAGTCTTGGCCGGCCATAGGGCACCCCCCTAGCCCTACACCATCCTATATTAACCCAATGTATCATTCATGAAGAATTTTACATGAATTTTAACATAGAAAAATCCCATTTCTTCAAACCTTGATAACTTCCTCAAATTTGAACCAAATTCACTCTAGTCTTTTGCATTGGACTCCCTTACACTAGAGGGTACTAGTTAGGGCCTGCTATCAAGGAATTTGGAAGCTTTTGGGCATCACCAAGTGGAAGAACACCCCCCCTACTTGGGTGTTTTCTTGATTTTTCACCAAATAGGTAAATGTCCATAAACCATGTTAATTTTGTGTTTTTTCTTCATATTTGCATGCATCTAGGTACTAGGGTACTGTAGGACAAATTTGGTGAAGGTTTGAGTTGGTTTGGTGTCCGTATCGGACACGTATCCTAGACTAGGAAACTGTGTTTGTTGAAATGCCACAAAGAACTGGTTTTTATTAAAATGTGAAACAAAATATGTTTTTGGGTAGCCCTAGACACCTAGGTCACAACCCCACTTGACTGAACACGACACGGTATCTTTTTCGTGTCGAAAATCGACTTGGACACACTGCCAGGACACAGCACAGTGCACACTTTAATGCCCTGCTACCTCACCTCTCGTACTCACTGTACAGTACACTAGGACACGAGATTTTTGACACGGACACGGGGGCAATGTCTGCGAACATGCCCCCAAAATTTGGTGTCGCCTCGTGTCGTGTCGAGTGAGAAAACTCACTCGCACTGGACACGGGCTGTCAGTGCACACGCGCGCGAGGGCAACTTCGAGCGTGTCGTGTCGCACGGACACGACACTTGGGTGCCTCGTAATGACACCATCGTGTAGCCCTTCATGTGGCGTACACGTGGACACGAGCACGTGGTACGTCGTGTCCTGTGACACGAGCACGAGGCACGTGACTCACCGTACGACGCTGTCTGAAACAGTGTGTAACAGTCGAGTTTTCTCGACTGATACGTGTCTCGTGTCGACTCTGTGAGACACGTGGACACCGTACAGACACACTGACACATACCCCTAGACCTACCCTACCTACTGACACGAGCACGAGACACAATATCACGTGTGTCGTGTCCTAGAGCTAAGTGCACGCGTGCACGACGCTGTGACACTGTGATTTACCCGTTTGGGTTCTTTTGTGTTTGGACACGTTGTGTCGTATCGTGGTGCAGTATCAGGGACCCTAGACACTAGAGGACACCTAGGGGCTTAGTTACCAACCCTTTGATTTGGGTCTTAGCTCGATTTGTAGGAGAAATTAGGTTTACCTAGTTATCGAGTAACAGTGCACAGTTTTCAGTTTTGGGATTTTTCCCAGTTTTCAGAAATGGATTTCAAACCTATTTTTAATCTGTTTTATACATTGGACTAGTGTATTTTAGTGTGTATATATGTAGTATATATGTATATGTGAGTGTGGGTGAGATTTGGGAGTTTTGGTAGTGTATATAGATAGTTATGTATATATATACATATGTATGTATATATGTTATGTGTGTGTGTGTTGGGGAGCCAACTTGGTTCCTGATTTCAGGAACCCCTCCCCCCTGTCCAGACCATTCTCCCTCTATCTCTGTCTCTCTCTCATTCACTCTCTCTCTCACTCTATGTCTCTCTCTCTCTTTCCCTTTGTCTCTATATATATATAGTATATGTATGAGTTATATATATAGGTATATATATATATATATATATATATATATATATATATATTGATATATATGCATATTGTATTAGGTCTCTTTATGTATGTATAGTGTATTATAAGTATATGGGTTGTATTATATATGTTATTCATATATTGGGTATATGGATATTGGGTAGTGGATAGATAGTGTATATCTATATATATAGGTATATATGTATATATAGATAACTTGCTAGGTATAGGTTTATATAGAAACCCTACACTAGCCTATGGCATAAAGGCTAACCCTAATTGACTAGTGACCCCTTGACCTAAACACTAGCCTATGGCCAAGATTATTAGCCTATGGTTGGGGCTAACCCTAATGGACTAAAACCCAACTTGTTGACCCTTGTTGACTAAGGGTTGACCAAAGTCAACCTTAGGTCAAACTTGACCTAGTTGACCTAGATTGAACTTAAATTAACCTAGAATGACTAGTTTGACATTGGTTGACCTAACTTGACTAGTAGACTAGTTTGACTAGATAATTGACCATTGTTGACCAAGTCAACTATAGGTCAACCATGACCTAATTGACCTAGAAATGGTTTGGATAGACTTAAGAGGACTTGTTGACTAAGTTTGACTAAACCCTAGGCTATTAACTAGTTGGTTTAGGTTTGACCTATATATAAGTATATTATTGTGACTTGGGTTTTGTGGAAGACCTATGTAGATTAAGATATGTATGGGGTTAAGTTAGATACTTAGAGTTGAGTCATGACTTGAGATTGGAATGTGGGATTAGCTTGAATATAGGATTAAGGTTGGTATTATATATATGTATATATGTGTGGTATACTTGTATAGGTATTGGTTATACCTTAACCTTGTGGTATTGACTTAGATAGTTGACCATTGACTTAATCACCTTGCTGACTAGTCTTTGTTTAACCCCAAAACCTTAGTTGGTCTAAGTTTGACCTAGACTTGATCCAGATTGATCATGTTGACTAGTAATTGACTAGTTTGATTTGAATGTTGACCAGGAGTTGACTTAAACCTAGATTAAACTTGTTTGATCTTGTTTGACTCTATTTGACTTAGTATGACTTCCTGTGACCTAGTTTGACTATTAGAGTTGACCAAGAGTTGACTTTTGACCAGATTGACCTAGAATCATGTAGTATGCATTGTATACTTTATTTTTACCATTGTGGATACATTATGACTTATATTACTCTGATTAGGAGCTATACACCTCTCCTCAGACAGTATATCCTCTTCAGACATTCAGTTATCAGGCGAGTACATTCTCTGACCGTTTCATACTTGTTCAGGCTTTACTTCTCGCTCTAGATTACTTTACTTGTTGCTGTCACGTTGGTAACACGGATTGGTACTATATGGATCTTTACATGAGATGTTATCCCCCTCGGGAGCATCGAGTACTTCATGTTATGTGTGTTTCACTATCATCATGTACTCCTATACTTCCATTATTCATGTGCACTCATGTGATCATGTACTCTCATGTTTACTGAGCCCTCATGTATACTATCATGTGCACCCTTTCATGGGCCCCATGTGATATCATGTACAATAACGTAACTTGTATAGATCCTTGTGTATTGTTTGGGGTAACGGGGGAGTAGAAGTGGACATGTGAATAATTCCAAAGTAGTGTAATCATGTACAAACTCAGTAGTGTAATCATGTATAAATTCTAGCCATTCACATGCCTATCTTGTGCTCTACATCACTAGTCACTACAGTTCTCTATATACAGTAGATATTTCATTACAGCTATCTCTTTTACAGCGTATATTTCCTTTCAGCAGTTCATGTATCTTACTCTATTGCCTGTATCGTATTTCCTAACCTGCTATGCACTGCGTGAGATGTATTGTGCTCGTTCCCGTCCTGATTGGACCTGTTGAAAATATTACAAAGGATGAGGAGGAGGCCCTGGTGACTACTTATTATGGAGCAGGACTAGATGATACTTATGTTGTGGACCCTCAGCAGGATCCACCTGCAGCTGAGGATGTTGCCCCAGTAGTCTAGGCTAGTTTAGCTAGACAGTCTTTCGGTATTATCTTTTGTCTCACATCTGAGTTGTATTTTAAGATGTTGAGGTATATAGACTCTTAGACTTGTTGTATTATGAGTTGACATTCTGGATATTATGTTGTACTAGACACTTAGACTTTTTCATCTATGCTATGGTTCTCTTTGAGTTACTATCTATCTATCTGTTCTTCATTCTTCTTCCTTAGATGTGATTGAGACAGCATGTTGTGATGTTACCTCCATTCGGAGAGTATAAACTGTACAGGTACTTTTATATTGTTAGATGATTGACCTAGGACAGCGTTCTACCGTCGACACTGCGGTATAGGCTGGGCGTTGTTACGTTCTCGTGCCCTTACTCTAGGGTGCGGGTCGTGACAAGTATTATGCCAAAGGCTATGTTAGATGCATTGAAGATACCTGTACATAGCCTCTCCAGCACTATCACTACCATCTTGGGATTCAATCAAGGAAAAAGTGAGCCTTTAGGCAAGATTCGCCTTAAATTTCAAATAGGCGATCTTCGTACTAAGGTTACTTTTTACATCATCGACAATCATGGTTGCTCATATAATGCTCTATTAGGAAGACCATTCTTGCATGAACATAATGTCGTTCCTTCAACCCTTCATCAGTGCTTCAAATATGTTGATGATAATGGAGAGGTTCAAAAAGAAGTGGCAGATCTTTACCCATTCAAAGGAGTCGAAGCTTACTTCAATGACGCTCGCATGTACAAAGATGAATACTCGAAAGTCTTGCAAGCTATGGATAATGAAGATGAGACATCCAAAGTTGACACTTTTGTTATTCCTGTAAAAGGGCATATCACTCCTCCGCAGTCTGTTAGATCATCCGAAGAAGGCTCACTGATAATTCCGGTCAGTAGACGTACTACTTCATCATCTGCCCAGGGCTCACTGATAATTCCTGTCAGTGGACGCACTACTGCACCATCTTCCCAAGCTTCACAAAGTTCGCTGATCATTCCTGTCAGTGGACTCATCACTCCCCCTCCATCTTCTCAGGCTAGATCAGATACTCTAGTCATTCCAGTCAGTGGACCCATTACTTATCCACGGTCTTCTTCAAGGGAGCTCACCTCTTCTGAGCCTTTTGTTATCGATCTTAATCGAAACAAAAATTCTAACTGTTCTTCTTCTTCCCCCTTTGTCGTTAATCTGACTAAGTCTGATAAGGCTCAGCCTTCTGTTGTAAATACAGCATCTAGTATTAATGAAGCATCTCCTTTGCAGTATATTGATGTTTGTGGTTATGTACAAAGTTATTTACAATTGCTAAATAGCTTAGAGCCACTAACTATAGGGGTTGTTTAAGCTCTTCATACAGACGTATCATTAGACTCTATACAGAAATCATACTTTGTGGTCCCCAGTCGAAAGAAAGGAGAAAATCTAATATTTTTCTATAAAGGACCTCAGAATCCTCCTAACTTGGAAGAAGATGACATAAACGATGATACTGGAAGGTTACAACTGCGTCGCTACAGTCAACAATCCAAAAATATTATCAAAAATATGGGTTATGACTTTAGAACCAGTCTCAATAATGGGAAAGGAAGAAGAATGCCTGTTCGAATTCCTCCATTAAAATACGGGAGGACAAAATGTGGTTTAGGTTACATTGCTCCTACTTCCTTTATCAATATAGTCCATGAAGAGTCAATATTCAATAAAGACGAACAATCTGAAGATGAACGATCTGAGTCTTCTGATTCTCTCTCTTGGGATTCTGACACGAGTATTGGCGATCTTCATCGCTCTATTCTATCCATCAATATGGTCTCTGTTGATGGCCCACAAGAAAATGATGAAGATGAGGATGATTTTGAAATATCACCCGAATCAGAACAATGGGCTCAAAGATTAGATGATCAATGGGAATTCAGGTTCGAGCAGAGGGAACCTCCTACCGAAGATAAACTGATCCAAATTGATGTTGGTGAAGAAGGTTCTCCTAAACCAATATTCATCAGTGAAAGTCTTTCAGAAACATATAAGCAAGACATGATCAAGCTTATTCGTGATTATATCGATGTCTTCGCCTGGAGCTACGAGGATATGCCAGGACTAGATCCGAAGATCGCAATGCACAAGCTTAATATTATGCCAAATGCTAAACCGGTCAAACAGCAACAGCGACGATTTCGTCCAGACATTATGGATGCAATTGAAGCTGAAGTCAACAAGCTTATGGCTTTCGGATTTATCAGAGAGGAACAACATCCTGACTGGGTGGCTAACATTGTTCCTGTCCTTAAAAAGACTGGCAAGATCCGGGTCTGTATAGACTTTCGCGATCTCAATGCAGCTTGTCCTAAAGACGAGTTTCCTCTTCCAATTACTGATGTCATGATCGACAATACATGTAGTTTCGAACGAATGTCATTTATGGATGGGTATTCGGGATACAACCAGATCAAAATATTTTCAGATGATGAAAAACACACTTCCTTCAGAACGCCGATCGGTACATACTGTTATACAGTGATGCCGTTTGGTCTCAAGAATGCAGGAGCAACATATCAGCGAGCAATGAGCACTATATTTCGCGAACATCTCCGAAAAATAGTCGAATGCTATGTTGATGATATTGCAGTCAAAAGTCGACGAAAGGAGGATCATATCCAAGATTTGAAGACTATCTTTGATTTAATGCGTCAGCATCAACTTAAAATGAACCCTACTAAGTCCTTCCTGGGCGTCTCTAGTGGTAAATTTCTCGGCTTCGTCATTACCGCTAAAGGTATACACGTGGATCCCGAGAAGATCAAAGCCATCCAAGAGATGCGTCCTCCACGCACCTTAAAAGAGCTACGAGGATTTCAAGGAAGAATTGCTTATATCAGGAGATTCATTTCCAACTTATCAGGACGCTGCAGACCATTCCACAAACTTCTGAAGAAAGGTGTATCTTTCATCTGGAACGAAGAATGTCAAAAAGCATTTGATGACATCAAACAGTACCTCATGAACCCTCCAGTTTTGGTACCTCCCGTCTCGGGAATACCATTTCTTCTATATGTTCGAGCTATGGATCATTCTCTTGGTGCATTACTCGCCCAGAAAAATAAAGATGGTCATGAACAGGCCATTTATTATCTCAGTCGCACAATGACGGGTGCTGAACCGCGTTATTCTCCAATCGAGAAAGAATGTCTAGCATTAATGTTTGCTGTTCAGAAAATGCGACATTATATTATCGGTCAAACGATTCATGTCATTTCCAGAGTAAATCCCATCAGGATTATGATGAAGAAACCTGGTATTCTCAACTCCAGACTAGCTAATTGGAGAATCTTGTTAGCCCAATATGACATGCATTATATTCCTCAGAAGTCAGTTAAAGGACAGGCTCTTGCTGATTTTCTAGCAGCTCATGCAGTCCCAGAAGATTCTAAATTATATGATGAGATTCCCGATGAAGTTCTGGATTCAAATATGGTTTCTGAAGAAGTTCCTACCTGGCGTCTATTCTTTGATGGAGCATCTAGAATAGGTCCTAACGGCAATATTATCGCCGGAGTTGGAATTGTTCTTGTATCCCCAGAGGGATTAACTATTCAGAGGGCTTATTCTCTAGATCAATCATGTTCAAATAATGTTGCAGAATACAATGCGTTGCTCATTGGTCTTCAACTCGCTAAACATCTGGATGTTCAATATTTAGAAGTTTATGGAGACTCTAAGCTTATCATCAATCAGATCAGAGGAACGTATGAAGTTCGTCATCAAGATTTGATACCTTATCATCGAATAGCACTCTCTATGGCCTCCTCCTTTGAAGGTTTCTTTATTGAACATGTTCGACGAGCCTATAATGCAGAAGCTGATGCTTTGGCTAATCTTGCTGCTGTATTAGCCATACCAATCAGACGTCAGCAAGTGATAGTGGTTTATAACCGAGAACTATTCTGCGTTGAAAATAATCTGGCTTTGGCTTTTTCCTATAATCCAGACGAAGATTCTCTCAACTTTGATGCTGAATTAAAGTTTGACAAAATGTCCTTGTCTTCTTCCGATTCTACTATGAAATATGTCTTTTCCAACAAAATAGACACCGTAACTGAAGACTGGAGACGTCCGTTTCTGGACTTTGTATTGTATGACATACTTCCTGATAACCCGAGTGAAGCAGCATCTATCCGGCGCCGGTCTCTCAGATTCTATTATAATCATACTACAAAGACACTATATCGTCGAGCCTATGATGGTCTTCTTCTTCGATGCATCGCTGGTGAAGAAGCACAACAGATAATCCATGAAGAACATGATGGCGTCTGCGGAGCTCACCAGCCAGGTCCAAAACTTCAAGATCGTATCCGACGTATGGGTTATTATTGGCCCACGATGGTAGCTGATACTATTCAATATGCTCGGAAATGTAAAGCCTGTCAAATTTATGTAGACTTTATCCATCAACCATCGGAGTTCTTACACCCAACAGCGGCATCATGGCCCTTTGAAGCTTGGGGCATGGACGTCATCGGTCCTATCAATCCACCATCATCAAAAGGACATCGGTTTATTCTAGCAATAACTGATTACTTTTCTAAATGGGCTGAAGCAATCCCGTTATCTGAAGTCAAGACTTCTAATGTTATCAACTTTGTCAAACATCATGTCATCTATCGATTTGGTGTTCCTCGACGTATTATCCATGATAATGGACCACAGTTCGTCAGCCAGAAATTTACTCGATTCTGTGATGATCATCGGATTAATAATCTGGCTTCTACAGCATATAATCCAGCAGCCAATGGACTAGCAGAGGCTTTCAACAAAACAATCATCAAACTCTTGAAAAAGTTCGTTTCTTCCAATAAACGTAACTGGAGTGAGAAGCTTGGTGAATGTTTATGGGCTTATCGCACCACAGTTCGCAATGCGACCGGATGTACACCTTTCTCTTTGGTATATGGGTGTGAAGTTGTTCTTCCCCTCGAGATAAAAATTCCTTCTTTAAGAGTTGCAATCTCCAATGAATTTACGACAGAGAATAATGATCGACTTCGACTTCAAGAGTTGGAAGCTCTAGATGAAAAACGATTGTATGCGCAACAAAATATCGAGCTATATCAAGCCCGAATCTCAAAAGCTTTTAATCGGAAAGTCAAAGTCAGAACATATCAAAAGGGAGAATTGGTCCTTACTGTCAAACGTCCGATGACCATGACACATATGAGCAAAGGCAAATTTGACGCGAAATGGGAAGGCCCATTCGTAGTAAACAAAGTCTTCTCTAATGGAGCATATCAGCTTGCCTCTATGGACGGGAAAGTCACGATGATGCCTATCAATGGCAAATTCTTAAAGAAATATTATGTATAAATAATATTTTCATTACTCCCCAGCAAGTGTAAAATCAAAAATTTATTCTTCTCTACAAAAGCTATTTCGATGTCATTATCCCCAGCGGAAACTGATATTCTACCATGTATCATTTTCCCAGAGAATTTGATATTTTGTCTTATTAGATTTCCAGTAGATTTAATAAAGATCTTGTATAGAAAATCATGTCCATATCACCTTTGAATTTTTTATATCAGTATGTACCATATTCTATGAAAATGATATCTTGTCCTTTTGATTTCTGGATCTAAAGATCAGTGAATAAAGGCAAAATAATATAAAGCAGGAAGGATACATCATAAACAAAGTTTCCTTAAACAGAGTTTATTTGAGACAAATTCTTCAAGAAGTACATCATCATGGAAGATCATTGGTATCCCTTTCGTACTTGGGACGAGGACCACATACATAATTAGCAAAAGAATTGAATACATCATTTCCTGACCGCACCAAGAACTGACAGGCAGCCAGCCTCATTGCTTCTTCTTCTTCGGTTTCTCCTTGTTCGACCAGGAAATCCAAGATATCTTTCGGCAGCTTGGGAGCAGACGAGCTTTCGCCCGTCTCCTTCTTTTGTGGAGTCGAGTGCTCTTTAGCATTTTCATCGACTTTGGAGACGACTTCGGTTTTCTTCGTGTTCTCTTCGGAAGACATTTTGAATAAAGGAGAATAATGTGTGATCCTTCTACTCAAAGAGATGCTCTATTTATAGGCATATATTTGCCAGAATTAAAGGAACGTGTCTTTTCCCGATATTCATTCATTAATACTTGACGGTTCATCCGTACATTTATTATATTCATCCGATGGTTCGTCTGTTCATAATCTTCTATCGATTGGAATTCGTTATCTTTCACATTTTTATAACCTTTGACCTCTGTATAAATACAAATCTGACTTTCTTTTTTGAGTCTTTACATCCTATCACGTCCATATTACCTCTGTGGTATTGTACACTCTAAAAAAAAAAAAGAAATCAAGATTTCTATTTATCATGTTCTTTTTACATCCAGAGAGATACAAAATCACTTCAGATAAAGAAGATTTATCATTTCCATTATCATATTTTCATAAAAAGTCTATTACATTTCTTAGACTTTCCTACAAATCATAATGGAAATCTATTACAAATCTTGGATTTTCATTCTATGTACAACTGAGATCTATTTCTTCTTAGGTCTTCTCGGGCAATCTCGTTGTTTGTGGCAATTCCTGGGTGTCCAGCAGGAATCAAACTCTGGTCTTATCTCTCAGACGAGAGGAGAACCACAGAGTATGGCAACACGATGGCGTGTTGCTGCCAATACAGCGCGTGGAGGAACGACGGCACCTCAAGCAGATAGGAATGTATCCAAACCTTGGGATACAATTCCTAGTTCTGCCGTGAAAGGAACTCTACTACCCAATTTCTCGGGGTAGAGTTGACTCCACCATCCAACTCTCGTGTATAAAGGCTCTTCCTACCATCTGAGGAAGACCCTTCTATCTCACGAAGAGTTCTGAGTTGTCTGATATACGCGTCAAAAGCGTATGAGCTCCCTGATGTAGATGTCAGAAGAACATTGTCCACAGCATCCATATCACCAATGCCAGTTCTGAAGAAGGTTTTCAGCCAAAATTCTGCAAGAAACAGTAAAGAAAAATCAGTTAACAGAAACTGGCCAAGCAAAGACAGATGCATTCTGTTCATTTCGGGAAGATGAATTTGTCCTTAGCAAACAAAAATTTCGATGCGTGTATATTGAACTTACCGCTGAGTTTGCTGCTAAGGATTAACAGATCCATGTCTGGTAGCGTGCACAGAGATTTGACATCAGACAACATGGCTTTCCTATTTCCTTCTCATAGAAAATTCATTCTCAGAAGAGAGGAAGAAGAATGGGAAGATGAGTTTGCGTGGAGTTCATCCATCTATTTAAAGTATGGAGCATGAACCTATTCTTGGAAAGGATCCGCATGAATAGCGCTCGTAAACGTGAAATGAATGACACGTGTACTTTGGAAACCAGCACAGCCTTGGAAATATTCAAAGAGTGCTTTCCAAAACGTTGGAAGATAGCGTAACTTACGGGCTATTTATTGGTGCACGCTATTCATTGGCGTACGTTATTTGGCGTAATTCACAACGTTAAAGGACAGCGTAATTTTTAGCGTAACATACACTGACATACGCTATTCAGCAGAATTCACAAAACATTGGAAAATAGCGTAATATACGCTATTTCATTGACATACGCTATCTAGCGTAACTTACAACTTGGAAGACGGCGTATTCTACAGTTATTCATCGATACACGTTGGTTTTCAACACAGATTTGGACTAAACAGAAGATTCTTGAATATCCATTTTTCATTAAGGCACTGATGGCCTTACAAAAAAAGAAGGGGAAGAAAAGGAAAGGAGTGCAATAAAGTCACGCTCTATTTTCCAGAGCGACTAAGCTTGACACCTAACTCTTCTACGCTTTGGACCCCCATGCGGTGTAACAGAGCAACGAACATTTTACGCTTCTCTGCGAGGCTCTGCCCATCAAAAGAAGAGGAGCCGTCCAGACCAAAGTAGCCCAAGAAATTCTTGGCTAAATGCATAGGGTCGTCCTTGAGCTCGATGACGACAGGTTCGGGTTCTTGGCCCCCAAAAGTGGGGTCACCATGGGAACAGAATCCCAACTTACGTGCTTCTTCTTCAGCAGCTTCTTTTGGAGTCATGGTTTCAAAAGATGAAAGTCAAAAAATTGAATTCTCTCGGTTTATATAATAGAGCTTGCTGGCTGTTCATATTCTTCCATCAGATTCAACCAATCTCAAAAAATGAAGAGTCATCATGACATTTAATGAACTAATGCCAGCGTGTCAGGACTCTTTCCCACTTTCTGTTCAAAGTAATTTCGAACTTTTGAAACTCATAAAGTTCGAAAACTTTGAAGGGGGTCTTGTAGGATGTGGAAAATTATGACACGCTGTCATTTTCATCCATACGCTTAAAGACAGATGTCAGTTGAAGCCATACGCTCAATTCAGAGTTGTACGCTCATTCAAAAGCCATACGCTCAGTAAATATTTTATTATTTACTGAAGTGACAGCACAGCATATGTTTAAATGAGGAATGAATCTGATACTTCATCTTTCGTACAAAGACAGCTGTCACGAGAAAAGTAACCGTCGTATAGGTTTTCGAAGAGTCGGTTTTGTCTTTTACGAGGACAACTCAGCAGCCTTCATAAATACAAAAGCCATCATTACTGTCAGTCTGTCAGCCGTCAAATCCGCGGTCACGACGCTCGAGAAGATTTTGTCAGTTATGGAAAGATATGGTGTACCAAAGAAGATTGATGATAGCCACGTGGCCACTTCTCCAGTGAGCGTATCGACCTCACATGACTCCTTCACATAGTCAAGTGAGCGTATGGACCTCACATGATTCCTTGCTAAACAAGCGAGCGTATGACCTCGCATGACTCCTTGTCCATAAAGTGAGCGTATGGATTTCCTATGGCACTACGCTGTCCAAGTCAGCGTATAACTCTCCTTCAACGAGGCAGCGTATTACAGCAACCATATCCAGGATTACAGTCAACACACGTTCTCACGTGTCCTGTACCAATTATCCACTTCTCTAGAAGTTATGGAACGTGGCATCCAGGCCATCAATCTCTCCTGAACATGCTCCACTACTTTCAACCGCACGCTAATGTGTCTCCATCAAAATTTGCCACGCGTCCCTGCAGTTATGCACACGTCAAGTAACTACCTGAGCGTATGCTTAAGGACAGTTATCCTGAACTCTATAAAAAAGAGTTTCTTCATCTTCATCAGAGACTACAAGTCAATTTCAGAGAGAACAGAGAGATTGCCCAGTTGCTGTCCAAGTTCTTCAAAGTTCGAGTCTTCTTCATCGCATCGTCCAAGGGATAAAGTAATCGTCTTCTAGATTAGATTCCTACAGTTGTAATTTTCTCAGATACAAAATAAATAAAGTAAATTTATTTATGGAAAACAATCATGTCCCACTTCGTACAATCGTTCTAGGAACATGTGCTTGAGACCGTCAAAAGAATAGATACAGTTGTCAGGAAGGTTGCGATACCAGTCGAACGCGATCCCCTCCAATGCTCCGATGAATAATCATGTAAGGATGGCATCACTATGCGGCAAGTGGTCGGTTATGACCTCGAAATAAGTCATGTACCGACTAGCAGAGGTCTTTCCATCATATGAATCGATATGAAACGGCTTGTACCGTGGTAGAAAAGGCACATCTCTCCATGCAACGGGATACGGCTGCCGTATTCTGAGGTCCCGAAAGGAGTCTCGGGTATTGAATATTTCTCGAAGCTCCTGGACTTTCCTCCTTGCCTCCCTTGCTTCATCTACAGCTGAAGGAACGGAGGCTCTTAGAAGATTGTCACCCAAAGGAGGAGCGGTTGCGTTGGAGTCCAAGTTGACTGCGGGTCCCAAGCTTGTTTGTCCAGGCATCCTTGCTGGTTGAGTCGGCAAGACAGCTTTATTTTCGTCTGCTGACTTGACCAAGGACAGGAGCATGGCTTCAAGTACTTCTAGACGTTGTCGGTTAGTAGGCGCTTCATGATCCTCATCGGCCATAAAGACTATCCGTACGTGGGTAGAAATGGAAGGGATCGTAGCAGAGGTGCAGTCCGTGTCGTACCCCCGTACCGAGAAATCGTCGGGGAATGTCGGAATGTCTTCCTCTTCGGACTCGAAAGGGGTGCTATCCCCTGTGCAGGAAGCTGTATCGTCTTGGCGAAGGCGGTCATCCTCAGGGACGTCCACATCTGTTGCGTAATTCTAGTAGATCGCTACCCTCTGTGTATGCTCTTGGAATACCGGATTGTCGTATACTTTGAGGGGACTGCTACCCCCGGCCTAATCTACCCCCAGGGAGGTTAAGGATGCACCCCCAGGTATTGGAAGCTTCTTTTTGGATCGAGTGCCTAGGTAGACACCCCCTGTGGTTGTCGGTGGCAGTCCTCCAGACGAGAGTTTCCTTACAATGCTGGCGGAGATTGCCGGGCTGGAAGAGCCTGTCTTATTCCCTCCCTTGCCGGAAAGAACCTTCCGGGTTGAATTACAGGAGGCGAAAGAAAATTCCTCGTCTCCCAGGATTTGCACCTGTTTCTCAAGTTGTTGTTGGAAAGGTGCTGGCTGCTGCAGTCATTGGAAAATGGACTGCCGATCTTCATGTGCTACCGACTTATCGCAGCAGCAATTGATGATGACTTGGGTGCAACGACGTCCCGAGAGGGGCTTATCGCACGCCAAGGTTGCTTCCTTCTTCTTGCGTTGTGAGTAATCACCTCTCGCAAGTCGATAGCGGATTGATCTACCTTTGCATCCCATTTGTGGACTCGGGTATCCCGAGCACACGGGTGCGTAGGTGTCCTGTTTGCTCCCTGATCCGAGGCTAGTAAAAGCACTTGCTCTCGATCGTTGGAGGGAGACTTTTGAGACCCACCCTGTCCGTTAGTCCTGGGGGACTGGACGCAGGTGGTTCTGTACAACTTTTTATCAGGAGCTCGTATAACAGTTAACGGTGCCGCTGACAGTCAGCAAATTGGACAGTTGACTGGGCTTGTTGGGCCCGCACTGCCCTAGACTTCTTTGACTTAGCACCCGAAGGCGCATAGTAAAAAGATTCCAGATTGATACATCCCACATTCTCAATGGGCCGCATGGAGTCGGGCCCGCATGAGAGACGATCAAACACAGAGCTTCTTATAGGGCCGCATGAGACACTCTACCTATGGCCAGGATTGGCTATCGCATGGGCCATCTGCCTGTGGCCAGAGTTGGCAATCGTATGGGCGACCTGTCTGCGGCCAGAATTGGCGGCCGCATGGGCCATCTGCCTGCGGCCAGGGTCAGCTGCCGCATGGGCGATCTGTCTGCGGCCAGAGTTGATTGTCGCATAGGCCATCTGCCTGCGGCTAGAGTCAGGTGTCGCATGAGTCATCTGCCCATCTCTTTTATGCGGCCACTTCCTCGTCCGTATGGATTTCCCTTGTGCCCCAAAAAACTTAGCATCGTAGTGTTTTTTTTGCTGGATTTGGGGACAGTGGGGTTATCTGCGGTCGGAAGCAAGGCCGCAGGAGAGTCTTGATCACCGTCTTGGGCCGCAGAAGGAGCTTCTTCGAGAACCTGGTCGGGGGCAACAGTTTTGCTCTTCGACATGCTACGGGCTCTCTTTGGGTTGGCTTGCTTCTGCGATGGGCTGGCGCTCCCTTCAGAGAGCATTTCTTTGAATGCTCGTTTATCAAATCGAACCACGAGCATTTGCTGTATAGAGCCGAGCTTGGATGCGTCAGATTGCGTCACCAACTTCTTATCAGAAGAGAAGGATGTCCCCAGCAGAGTCGCCATCGTGTTTGCCATAAAATATCAAGCACAACAAAATTACAGATGAATTGAACTTGATTGCAAACTCGCTTGTACAAGAGAAAGCCTAGAAAGAAAGCCTAGAAAACAATTTAAGTACAATTGTTTAGTTGTGACGATAGAGGCTCGGAAATGTGTAGCAACTCTGCCTTACTTCTTGAATCTGACGTGCTCCTTGCTCTTGAAAAAATTGTCCTTCGTAGGTTACCAGCCTTGGATTGCCAACCATTTGTAAGGGTGTGGTACCCTGCTATTTATAGTGATTTCGGGATGAAGGATATTTTTGGGCCGCATAAAGGGCCACTTGGCCACGTGTCTCTCACAGCGCACAAAGACTCGATCTCGGGCTGCCAGCTGGTGGGGGTTGTTGAGATTTTGTTGTAGCAAATCTTGGTGGTTGAGACTTGGTCAGCCTGCCACGTGTCTCATCGCAAGATAGGATCAGTCTGCTTGAGTCATTTTGAGCCGCATAGGCCTTTCAGTGTTCGGCCATGCTGGACCTCATAAGACTCATGCGGCAGTCTCCCTTAGTCCGCATGTAGCTTAGGGACTTCTGAGCCGCATAGGTTCTATGTTCTGGGCCGCATAAAGCTCATGCAGCTCAGATTGCAGTTACCCCTGGCCGTATGAAGCCTATAGATTGAGCCGCATAAAGTTTATGTGGCCCATGTCGCAATCCTTTTGGCCGCATGGCCATGTCCAGCCTGGTGGCGTAACATTTTGTCTGATCACGTCCTATCTTTTTTTTGTCAGAGTGTCAGAGTTTGTCAGAGCTCTCAGTCTTGTCAATTTTGACAGAGTTTGTCAGCTTTATCAGAAGGGTTGATCAGCTTTGGCCGCATAAATAACTATTCTCTCTGCGGCTCAAAAATCAGTCTGGTGAAGATGGGCCGCAGGGGGTATATTGAGTCTGTCATGCGGCTCTTCTTTATGCGGGTCAATCTGTTCCAGGGTACTCATGCGGTCAGTTGTGATCCACATGAACCCCATATTTTCCATGCTTCTACATAAGGGAACATATTTGAATGGGAAATGATTTATCAAACTGAAGATGGACTTATTTAGAATACGAATATGGAGCTAGATTTGAAAAAATTGATAATTTTTATGCTTCAAGAATCAAAGCTACGGTAAAGTACTTCTATAGTTATAATTGATTATAAAATATTGTTTGATATTAAATATCCATATTAAATAAATAAAAATAATTAAAAAATAATAGCCAAAAATTAGGGGGCTTACATCATCTGTCACCAATAATCCTTAGACATATTATATCTGACTTTCAATTAGAAGTCTCAAGTCTATTAGCTTTGAATTTCAATTACTATGCATGTCAATGCAATAAAATAAGTTACATTTCTCTGTTTTCACTCTTGTTTCAACTTCCCCGCTAGAAATAATATTTTTTGATATGTGGATCTCTCTCATATATTCGAGTAGTGATTTCAAATATTATATTATATTTGTCGATCATTTTATAAAATACATATGGCTCTAAAGAAAATTTGTTGTCTATGACATTTTTATCCGCTTCAAATCACTCGTAGATAATGTCACGACCCGCACCCGCTTTTTGGGATGTGAGTGCGTGCGCAAGTCCAGCCTACGGTGTAGTGTCGGTGGTAGAACACTGTCTAGCTCGCAATAAACAAAGTCACAATATTTGCTCAAAATTAAATTTTTTATTTGCTCATTCACAATACTAACCAAATTACAATATTCAAAAAGATTACATTTGATTAAGATATAATGTCTCACAAAATTAGAAAAACAACAACTAGTCATCCAGGGTTTGGCCTTCAACTACACCCGTATCTTCCTAAGAATCCAATACAAAAGAGTAGCCGCGATTAATCTAAAAAATGGTTTCCAGTCAGGAATGGAACGAGTACAATCCAAGCATGCAGTTCACATATATGATAACGACTATAAAATCATGAATAGAAATTACACACATGATGAAAAGAATAAACAGTAAAACATGGCATGAAAAGTAAAGTGAAATGACTAGCATGAACAAGTAAGACATGGAACAAGAAAATATAACATCTACGTGATTTGAAGTACACCTTTCAATATGTGATCGGTCTCGGATAGTTACACCGCACGGTCTACATAGGATTTGCATCCTCCCGGTCTACATTGCATGAAATATAAAAGCATGGTCTACGGGTCGGATTATATATCTATAGTACTTTCCCGCCCGACTACCATACATGGATAAAGTCTCGACAAATAAGTCATGAAATGCAGTAAACAAACACAATAAAATATGGTATCATGACTAAATCCATATGACACTGACCCGTGTAATGAACGTGTCAAGAATCAAATATGTATCAATAGTCATGCAATTATAATAATTAAAAATATTGAACACAAACAAGGACTGTACTTGCCTGGGGTCTTTAGCTGGTGAAACCAATAACTCCATTGGGTCCAGGATAGTCCAGTTGGCCAAGGGTCAATGTGAAGGATTTCGGAATTCGCAAGAAAAATAGGAATACGATTAGTCATGGCAATCTAATCTAGAAGAAATATTCGATGTAGAAATAAGAAATTTCATAGTTAGGAAATATATTTACTTATTTAGAAAATACTTATAAACCCTTTAGAAAACATATTGAGAAAACTAATAGATAGTAGAAAATTATATTATACTTAAGCAAGTAATACTTAATCTATATCTATATAATAGCAAAATAGTTTAAACAAATTGCTAAAATGCCATTTTCCCGCCTAAACTCTGCCACAATAAAATATTCATTCAAATAATAATAAATTACAAAAAGAAATTGTACAATGATTAAACAGCTGCCAGCCACATTAAATTGTGATATATTAACCTTCAGTCATGTACAAAATTATTCAAAAAAAAAACTTTTACCAAGAACATTCTTTCTCAACAATTAAACAACTGCCATCCACAATAAATACAACCAAGAAAATCATAAATGTACCAGATTCGTTATCAATAGCCGTGCCATAATATAAACATTAGCTTTCACTTTGGCAAGTTCAGAAGCTTCCATATGTCATTTGCAACCCTTAGGTTTCTGTGCAAGATTTTGACAAAATGTAAGCCAGCAAATGAGACCTAATTTTTGGTTCCAGAACTAAATGTGACACTTCCAATAATAAATTCGACACCAATTTTAATATTTTGCTTCAAGATAAATGCGGCAAACACATTTCTCCATCAACCAAGAAAACTGTTGGTTTCCCAACATATATTACATTAATAATGTTGTGTTCATGCTGTCTATAAATACAGTGAAGAATGGATTCCATCCTCACTCTTCAACTTTCAGAGAAAAATTTCTTCATCAATGGCTCCTTTTTTCTCACTAATTGGTGAGGTCAGTCCATCCAAAACATTTTGGAATTTGAAGGTTCGACTCGTTCGTATGTATAATGTACCCGGATACGGAGGGAAAGGACAACCATTCAGTCTCGAGTGTGTATTTCACGATACTGAGATAATTTTATTTAACCTCAGTATATTACATTATGTAATTCTGTTTAAGTATAATATAATCCAAAAAAATTAGTGATGTACAATAATCGAATAAACTACTATTACATTGAACTGTTGTAATAATTCAATGCTTCCATATGATTACAAAAAATTTAATATTTAGAGTGAGATGTACGAAAATGTAAGGAAAAGTTTTTCATATTCTATCAATATCAAACCTTCTAAAACTGGTGTAATTTTAAATATAGAATATATGTTTGTATTAGTACAAATTCGAATCAAAGTACAAATGACACCTAATTAACAGCAAAAAAAACAATAGCAAAAAAAAACACAAATGACAGTAACATAAAACGTTAAAATGATAGCAAAAAAACACAAATGCCAGTAACATAAAACGATACTGAGGTAATTTTATTTAACCTCAGTATATTATATTCTGTAATTCTGTTTAAGTATAATATAATCCAAAAAAATTGGTGATGTACAATAATAGAATAAACTACTATTACTCATGTTAAAGACTTGATAGACTCAGATTTAGAATAACCAACCAATGGCTGCAACGAATATCCCGCCAATGGCTGCCAAATCATCATTGCCGATGGACCAATGGCTGCAACGAATGTCCCGCCAATGGTTTTAACGATAGTCGAACGAAATAATTAAATGATAAAACACAAATACAATTAGAATTCAACAAAAAAAAAATACACAAATGCCAGTAAAAAAGAGCATCTTTTACAACAGCAGTTCACATTGTCACATAGCCATACATGACTCATGATTAAGACTTGAGAGACTCAAATTTAGAATGACCAGCAATGGCTAAAACGATTAACCCGCCAATTGCTGCCAAATCAACATTGCCAATGGGCCAATGGCTGCAACTAATGCCCCGCCAATGGTTTTAACGATAGCCGAACGAAGATAATTGTATGATGATGGTAACTTACAGTGACCTCCTTACTTTGCTAATACCAACTAAAAAAAGTGGCTGATGCCTTAGTTAAATATCAAAACAACATTCAGATATAAATATAGCCTTTGTTGCTACTATCAACTGTTAAATATCAAAACAACATTCAGTTATATAATTAAATTTGTATATAGTATAACAAAATATCCATAAATGTACTTACAACCTAGAAAAGAATTGAGAAAATAGAAGGATGTTATAGAGAACTATAGTAATAAATTTGGCTATATTTTTTAATTAAATTATAGATTATATGTTATATTAGTGTATGAAATATGTGGATTTATATAGATTACATGTGTATTAAAACTCGAAATGTGTCTGAATATGTTGATTTACAAACATATAATAAAAATTAACATTTTTCATTAGTAAAGTTCTTCGCAGTGTTTGATGAATAATAAAAATAACACAACAAATTTCATAAGTAGAGTTGAAGGAAGTATTCATGAATAATGAGAACATTAAAATATTTTACTAAATTATATGGATAAATATTTGTATTAGTGTCTGGAATGTGTGTAAATATATTGATTTACCAACATGTAATAAAAATTAACAAATTTCACAAATAAATTTAATGGCAGTATATCATGAATAATAAAAATAATACCAACGATTTCATAATTATAGATAATGGCAGTATTTCAATAATAATAAAATTAGCTGAATACTTGAATAAATTATATGCATAAATATTTGTGTACTGAAATTATTTTTTCCTTTGCAGGGCGATCGAATTCATGCAAGTATTAAGAAAGATTTAATCCCCAACTTTCAACCATTGCTGAATGAGAGAAGACTCTATGTTGTTCGTTGTTTTGTTGTTACAAATAATAACATGAAATATAAAACAACCGCAAACAAATACAAGATATTATTCTTGGCAAAAACGAAAGTTGTTAAAATATTTGATGAGAAATTTCATTCTTTTATTTTTAGTTTTCACAAGTTTTCTGATCTTACAAGTGAGGAACCATTAGATGATAACAAACTTATTAGTAAATACATGGTTAAATTATTTTTGTGTTTACAAATATGAAATTATTTTATTTCATCAATTTTATTGTTATTTGTAAATACCATTAATTTCAGATATTATTGGACGAGTTGTTACATTAGATCCTCCCCAACAAAGGGATTTGAAAGATGGACCAACACGACTTATGGATATTACTCTTGAGGACAATGAGTAATAATTTAAATTTTTGTGTTAGAAATTTTATTGTGCCTTGTCGATTCATGAAATGAAGAACGTAAATTAAATTGCGGAAGCGTACCTAAATTCATTGCTAGACTTGATGGATCTTGAAGCGAACGTCTCTTTATTGGGTTCGATCTTCCAACTTGCTACGACTCTTAATGACAAAGAAGAATCTGAATCCTTTGTCCCTCTCTTTCTGTTGATGGGGATGCAGAAGAGAAAAAGAGAAAACCTTTCTTTTGGTGGCCATATAAGTTGGGGACCATAACCCTAATGAATACATATATTTATATGTTTTGATATTTCTAATTTGGCCCCTCATCAAATTAGAATTATCTCCGGTATCTACACATTAATTTCATGACAATTATACCCTTAAGCCAATTTTTAAATAGACCACTTTAATTTGGCTTAATTATTTAGATAGCCCAAACACAATTAATTTTACATGTGTTGCCCCTTAATTATTGAATAATTCCAACAATCTTCCACTGGGCAACATATGTAACCTTATAATTGTGTTAACCTTAGTGAGCTCATAAATTGCTATCTTAATCCTTAGGGTATATCCGGACAATCTCGTCCATTAACCATATCAACATAGGATCAAAGCGGCCTTCGTCACATATAGCGTAACTAAACCATCAATGGTCACATATACCAATATAGCTAAACGACATAGATCAATCATGGATACGTAGCATAAAAATTACACGCAATGTGATCAATACATGTCTATTTCCAACTGGTCCTCCTTAACTTTAGTGAGATCAATACTTTAACATAATGAAAACAGAATGCACTGAATTTTCATATATCTGATCAGATAAATATCAAAAATACTTTAATACACAAATGTGTCCAAAACCAAATAGCACCCAAATACATAAAATACAAACTTCCACTATATTGCCATATTCTTAATTAACACCCATATGAGCAGTATGCTCATGAAAGACCTTGGGTGATAATACTTTTGTGAGCGGATCCACTAACATGGAGTTTGTCCTAATGTGCTATATGGACATTTTAACCATTCTGAATTCTTTCCTTCACAACTAGAAACTTTATGTCAATATCGTTGACTTATACAAGTTTCTGTTGTTATTGGAATACAATACTGCTTATTTATTGTCACACCATAATTTATTTGGTCTTTCAACACCGTACTGTAGGCGCAGTCTTGTGACAAAATTTCACAACCATATTCTCTGAATAGATACCCCACAATATGTTATAAACCTTGCTGCCATGGTGGAAGAAATTATGAGTGCATGTTTGACACTCATCCAAAATATATCTCCATTAGTCAGCTTAACCTGATGTGGATCTCCTGCTGTGTTGGCATCCAACAAAATCGGAGTTGGAATACCTTATGATCTTCAGAATTATCCGATCTCCTACAAAAAGCATATAATTTCTTGTTCTCTATTAATTATTTAAGTAGTTTGGCTGCTACCAAATGATCTATCCATATTTGCTTAAATATTTGCCTAACATCCTAATATGTATGTAATATCCTGACGCGTACATACTTGAGCTTACATTAGACTCCCTACAACTGATCATGAACGAAAAATCTATTGTATTTTCTTAATTTTAAGGCTAACCTTAGGGCACTTGATTGAGACCGAATTCGTCTCCTTTAACGAGAGGGTTGTCACCTTGTTTGCATTCCTGCATGCCAAATCTTTTAAGCACTTTATTAAAATAAATCTTTTGTGATAATCCAAGAATATCCCGAGAACGATCACGGTATATCTGGATTCCTAATACAAAAGAAACGACACCAAGATATTTCTTCTGAAAGTTATTTGGTAGAAATTTTTAGTGTCGTACAATATACTTATATCATTTTTGGCAAGCAGTATGTCACCAACATATATAACTAAAGAAAATTGTTTACTCCCACTGAACTTGTGATATACACAATTTTTAATAGTGTTTATCTCAAAAACCAAACGAGATAATCAATGGTAAAACTTTAGGTACCTTCGACCAGAATCCTGCTTGAGTCCATGAATAGATTTTGTCAATTTGTAAACCATATTATTTGGATCTTTCGACACAAATTTTTCTGGCTGCACCATATAAATAGTTTCGTCAATGTTACCATTGAGAAACACCGTTTTGACATCCATTTGATGTAACTCAAGATCAAAATGTGCAATATGTTCTATGATTGTTTTAAAGGAGTTTTTCAAATATACCGAAGAAAAAGTCTCTTTAAAATCAATCCCTAACTTTTGAATAAAGTCACTAGCTACAAGACGTACTTTATACCTCTCCACATTATCCTTCAAATTTTTCTTGGTTTTAAATATCCATTTGCAACCAATGGACTTTACACTTTTTGGTAATGGAAAAAGTTTCTAAACTTTATTGTCTTGCATAGACTTATACTCCTTATTTATTGTATCAATCCACTTTGAGAACTGGAACTTTCCATGGCCTCAGGGAAGTTGATTAGATCATCTTCCAGTATCCACAGTCCTCCTCACGTTCCTAGAGAAATATGACAATATTATCCAAAATTATATTTCTCCTTTCTCTTGTGGACCATCTTAACATTACCGGTTCTTGAGGTTGTTGAGTTTGTTCCTCAGAAATAACTGCCTCATCTTGAATGGGGGTACCTCTATGTTGTCTTGTTGAGGTAGCTCAACATCGACTTGTAGAGGTAATTCGACATTGTCTTGTTGAAGTTTCGAATTCACTTCTTGATCAATGACAGGTACAGAAACCTGTACATCGTCAAAAGTGATAGTAGGAATCGTAATTAATTCCTCCTCAAAGACAATGGCTCTGACTTAATTTCTCCCCCAAACTCAACATCCTCAAAAACTATTACACTTCTCGTCTCAAAATTTTCTTTATGTGGGACCGTATAATTATTAACCCCTCGATCTGTCAGCATGGCCAATAAAGTAGCTGCTTACAATTTAATATTGGTCTGTCTTTCCTTTACACATTCAATACAGACATTGAAGTCTATAAAGTCAATGGAATCCATATCTCATCAGACATAAGTCGTTCAACTCTATTTCTAGAGATGTGACCTAATCGCTTATGTCATAATAAGGCTAAATTTTTATTATTGTTAATTTCGTTTAGTACTATGTAACTCCA
Organism: Iris pallida; assembly: GCA_029216955.1. Classification (NCBI taxonomy): domain Eukaryota; kingdom Viridiplantae; phylum Streptophyta; class Magnoliopsida; order Asparagales; family Iridaceae; genus Iris; species Iris pallida. Next base: position 5,067,862 of record JANAVB010015599.1, read on the forward strand.
CATACAAGGTTTAATTTAAGCTGCAATAGTTTCAACTGAATATAGGCGATCATAAACCTTAAAGAAACCGTTACCAATAATATTTGGATTTAAAGATAGACTAAACTTATTATTTCCAAATGAACAATGACAACCAGATTTGTCCATTAAGGAAACTGAAACTGAATTTCGTCTAAAAGACGGTACAATAAAAGTGTCTATCAAATCCAAATAATAATCGGTTCCTAAAAATAACCTAAAATGTCCTATTGCTTTCACTTCTACCGATTTGTCTTCATCCACATAGATGTATCTTTCACCATCAATTAGTTTCGGTAGCTCAGACAACCTTGTCTATAAACACTAATGTGGGTAGTAGCACCAGAATCTAACCACCACGTGTTTTTAGGTACTAAATCTAAATTAACCTCAGAACAGACCAAATTTAGAAATGTACTTTTCTTTACACGCCATGCGTGGCACTTTGTACATTTCTTCTTTATGTGTCCTGGCTTGTCACAAAAGAAATAATCCTTAGTTTTATATTGTTGTTTCTTTTGAGCTGGACCCTTAGCAGCTTCTGTATTTATTTTCTTTTTCGCCCTTAAAGTTTATCCCATTAAACATAAAAATTAAATTCTTATTGGCAGATATTCTAGCAACATTAACTGTAAAGAGAACAAAAAAATAACAAAAAATGATATGCTCTAATTAATAACCAAAGAGTAAAATATAGTCAAACAAATTCAAATAATGGTGAATCCCATCTCAAGATACCTAGTACATCATTAATATCAAGTCTTTGGACAGTGATATTAACTACAAGTGGTACTCTTGGTGTAATGATCAAACGTTGACAATAAGTCATGTCAAATAATAAGCCTATCTTTGGATCGGATTATTATTCACATGTAAACCTTACAATTGTCACACATTTATCACTATAAGTATGTGTGCCATTCGGCCAAGTATTAACCTTCCTTTGGGTCGGCTAATATCCGCATGAATATACACACACAAACATCCGACATCCCTCATAGACTATCTACGCAAGAGAGGTCACTTTGGCGACATCTTGTTTCAATGGATCTATTTAGAATATTAGACAACAATTGCTAGCCATAAAAGGTACCAAAAAATTTAAATGTTGACTAAATTTTACAAAACCGAATCATGTCCAAAATCTTATATACATGCATATTTAAATATTATAACTCAAATAAAATAATCATGGTAACTATCATATTTGCAATAAAAAAATTGCCAACAGTATCAGGAACAATAATGAGTTGGTATGATAGTTACTATCATTACAAAATTTTGCTATCCTTATTCCAATAATCTAGATCATTGAAAACTGTTAATATTCCAAAAGTCCAAATATTTTCAATTCTACATGTCATAAATATATACATCCAAAATAAAACTTGAAATATATATGGGCTCAACTGACATTATTCTAAACTTAGTGTCTTTAAAAGCTTTAAACCATATTGATACTTAATGTGAGTTTTCTGCAATAATGATTTCTTTATATCCAAAACTATGCTAGCACGCTCAATTGAAATATGTTCGCGAGTTTGCTAAAGATGATGTGTTCACAGAATCAAGCCAACATAAGGTGAGAGTAAACATTCTCCGTTCCTGGACTTTATTAACACAAATTAATGACCGCGTAAAGAATAGATTGTGTACACAGATTACACGGTGACCATAATACTAAAAAATATTAACGGCACAACAAAGGTCAACATAAAAAGTGGACCAATACACATTGTCACCCAACCGAAGCAATCATGGAAAGATACCCCCAAGCGATCATGGAAAGACACCATTGCACAATATTACTTCAAAAAATATATATATATAGGTCAAACATCAAAACTAACTGTCATGTGATATTAAAGCAAATAAGCAATCTCCAAAAGAGGAACAAAGCCGCCAAGCTAATCGAACATGGAAAAATACCACACCTTACAAAATAGAACATAATATCAAGCTTCAAGAAAGTAGTCTGAAGCACAAAGCAATCATTTGTTTTATTAAAACAAATCACCAATAAAATTCGAATATATTTACTTGAAGCAACAGATGAGTCCGTCTTAATGGTGATCACTTCATTATCCACAGAAGTTTGACAACTTGGAATTATGTATGCATCGAAACAGTGATGTGCATATATGGATCAAAAATAAATAACAATAGTAATAATAATCGAACACTCGAAACCTTAAAATTAAATTAGATCGAAGATCTAGGGTTTCAAAATAACAACAAAAATAGATTCTGAAACTTCGACATCATAAATCAATCAGGGGAGACTCTGATACCACTTGTTAGAAATTTTATTGTGCCATGTCGATTCATGAAATAAAGAACATAAATTAAATTGTGGAAGCGTACCTGAATCCATTGCTAGACTTGATGGATCTTGAAGCGAACGTCTCTTTATTGGGTTCGATCTTCCAACTTGCTACGACCCTTAATGACAAAGAAGAATCCGAATCCTTTGTCCCTCTCTTTCTGTTGATGGGGATGCAGAAAAGAAAAAGAGAAAACCTCTCTTTTGGTAGCCGTATAAGTTGGGGACCATAACCCTAATGAATAGATATATTTATATGTTTTGATATTTCTAATTTGGCCCCTCATCAAATTAGAATTATCTTCGGTATCTACACATTAATTTTATGACAATTATACCCTTAAGCTAATTTTCAAATAGACCACTTTAATTTGGCTTAATTATTTAGATAGCCCAAACACAATTAATTTTACATGTGTGGCCCCTTAATTGTTGAATAATTCCAACATTTTGATTATTCGATTTTTTAATATTTTCCATATAATTAAAAATAATTTAATTTCCTTTGTATTCTTAGGAAACATCGTCTGCCATGTACTTTGTGGGATAATTTGGTTGATGATATGGTTTCATACGTTAATAATGGTAGAAATGAGTCTGTTGTAGTAATACTACAAATGTTTCGTACCAAATTATATAGAGGTGATAATTATTTCTTATATATTGTATTTTATTTTCATTCTACATTTATAAATAATTTAATATATGTTTAAATTGTATTGTTTTCCGATTAGGACAAGTTACAGCATCCAACACATTTTATGTGTCAAGGTTGATATTTGGTGTTGACATTCCTGAGATTGAAAATTTTAAATCAACGTAACTAAAACATATCGATACTATAATTAATTGTTAATTGTTAGTATTTTAGTTAGTATTCAGAATTAAATTAATAAATCTTCGTCTACTTTCTGAAGGATTGTTGAAGAAAGTAGTGAATCAATTACTATAAGTACAGTTTCACTAACTTCTACAAATTTGGTTGAAAATGAATTATCAAGTAGCCAAGCTATAGTTAGGACCATTGAGCAGTTGAGAGATAACCATGAGGTATATATTTCTTTCAATGTTACAATTTATAATTATATTATATTACATGATTTACCTTATTCAGAATATTAATCTAAATTTTTTATTATTGATTGTCAGATTGGAAGCTTTTAGGTTTATGCTGAAATTGTTGAAGTTGTATTAAAGAATGCTTGGTGGTATTTTTCGTGTAACAAATGTCCAAAAAAATAGATAAATGTGGCGATTTATTTTACTGTGACAGATGTGACAAATTTGAAAAAGATGTTAACATCAGGTATTAACCTACAATAATTTTAAACCTAATTACTATTCTTCTTGATTATTTGAATACAATTTTCTATAACAGGTACAAAATTAATGTTCGTGTCATTGACACAACCGGAGAAATAGAGTTACTATTATGGGACAAAGAATGCGTTCAGCTTATTGGAAAAAAAAAGACTTTGGATTTAAAAAAGAAGACGTCAGAGGTACATTTGCAAGTAAGCTCTAAGCATATAAAATATTTTTTGCACTATACTTAAATTTGTTATAATTATTAAAAATTTGTTTCTCTTTTTACAATTGTAGGAATCAGAAAATGATAAGAAAATTCCTGAGGAAATACAAAATTTAGTTGGCTTAAGATTTTTCTTCAAAATTCAAGTAAGATCTGAACAAGTACATAATTATACTGGATCATTTACGGTATTAAAGCTGACTACCGATGAAGGACTAATTTCACTATATTCTGAAAATTTTAAAGATAATCAGGTATGTGTTAATCTTTTGGTAATTTGAAATTGCTTTAATTATTTTTTTAAAATTCTATTGAAAATAATATATTTTTTACAGGAATCAGATATTTTTTCAAATTTTTTGAAGGAGGATAATGACGTCGAAATGGTAAACAAGTTTTCCTTCAATTATTCATTTTCTTTTCATTTACAACACACTTTAATTGCATTAAGAGATGATTTCAACACCAAATGTTAAAGATTCACAAGAGATTGAGTCTGTAGAAACTCCTGAAGATTTTGGATTGAAGAGGTCCTTGGTTGATGCATACTCAACAACAGCAGGAATGCAGGATCAAAGAAGATGAAGGTTGATATAAAGAAAGAGAAGGAATGAAGATTATCTTAGTTTGAACCTTAGTGCTTTTAATTTCAGCCAGCTTAAAAGAACTCTTTGTTCAATGTATTGACGTACTTGAATATTATCTTAGTTTGTATTTTAATGCTTTCAAGTTCAGCCAGCTCTTAAAAGAACATTTTGTTAGAGCTTACTTAGTTAATTGAACTTATGTTATTCTCAATGGAACTTTCATTTGTGTTAAATATGTATTTGAAGAAAGTATATATAAACCTTTTTTTTGTGCTATTAGATAATCTAATTTAATACAAACAATGAAACATTATAACTAATAAGATGAAGGTTGATATGAAAAAAAGATAAGGAATGACATTTTTCACTCATTATAAGTTGATTACTCATGCAAATAAGATGATATTAACATCTTTGTTAGATTAAATGTCGTACATCAAATAATGTTGAACAAACTTCATGCGAACATGTAGATTAATTTTCTACAAATTTATATATATATAAAAGAGCTGGACATACTAAATATACATTGTCGGACATGGAATCTCATTGATATCGAATAAAAACGTGATTGTTAGAGATAACTAAATTAAAAGGTTTAATACAACACAATAGATGTGATATGCATATTAATTTATTTCCCACAAACTTCCAGTTCATAATATTACATTTACAACAAATATTGACATTAAACTTACTTAAAGTAAATAAATATTAGTAATAATATTATAAGGAATGACATTTTTTACTCATTATAAGTTGATTATAAGTTGATTACTCATGCAAATAAGATGATATTAACATCTTTGGTAGATTAAATGTCGTACATCAAATAATGTTGAACAAACCCTTTCAAGTTCATAATATTATCTTAGTTTGATCCTTAGTGCTTTTAATTTCAGCCGCTGTCGTACATTAATGTTAATTGAACTTATGTTATTCTCATTAAAATACAAACTAAGATAATTTATTTCCCACAAACTTCCAGTTCAAAATATTACATTTACAACAAATATTGACATTAAACTTACTTAAAGTGTACAAATATTAATAATAATATTACAAAGTTTGTGTTTGCAATTAATGTGTCAATGTACAACATTATTTTAAAATGTAGAACCATATAAATAATTGTAGCCCAAATTTTCTTTATGTAAGCCCGAAAAATATATAAAAGTAAGACATCCATATTTACGTATGATGCCACACAACTAAATAATACAAGTTAAAATAATATGGCATATAATTTAAAATCTTTTATAAAAGTAAATCTCCTCAATCAAATCAAAAAAGTTAATTTCGAAACTAAATGTTTATACAAAAAAAGGTCCTACAACTAATATCATACAAAATATTGGAATTCCATCTTCTCCTTTTAGTGTCTCGAAAAAAAAATCCGCAATTTTAAAACATGTATAGATCGAAAATCGGAATTGTAGAATGTTTATATTAAATATGATGTCATTAAAGCTGTTTTTGGAAATCTAAAGTAAAGTTGTCCATACATCATTAGAACCTTCAAAAAAAGTGCTTTATTTTAAAACATGTATACATTGGAAATCGGTTTTGTATAATATTTATATTAAATATGATGCCATTAAAGCTGTTTTTTGAAATCTAAAATTAAGTTGTCCATACATCATTAGAACCTTCAAAAAAAGTGCTTAGCAACAAACTGTTGGTGTTCCTTACTTTTGTCTTCCCAATACAAAATAATCATTAATTCACAACCTACATATTGGGCTTACAATATAAGAATGAGGTTTCAATTTTATCATTTTAAAATCCCCAAAAAAGAATATCAAAATCAAGGAACTAATACATAATAAAGAAGAACGTTATTAGGAATCTGACAAAGAGTACAATACTTATAAATTCATACATTATTTGTAGATTACATGTCGTATATCAAATAATGTTGTACAAACTTGTGTTTAACAGCCATATTACAAATTTTTAATCCATGCAAACATATAACATAACTTACTGAAGTAAATATATAGTGTTGAGCTGGCCATACTAAATATACATTGTCCAGCATGGAATATCATTGATATTGAATATAAACGTGATTGTTATAGATAACTTAATTAAAAGGTTAATACAACACAATATATGTGATACGCATATTAATTTATTTCCCACAAACTTCCAATTCAACACTTATAAATTTATTCCATTTTCAACAAATATTGACAATAAACTTACTTAAAGTATATTATTATTGATAATAATATTATAAAGTTTAATTCTGCAATTAATGTGTCATTGTTGCAACATTATTTTAAAATGTAGGGCTATTGAAATAATTTTGTAGCCCATGTTTTCTTTATGTAAGCCCTAAAAAATATAAAAGTAAGACAGCCATATTAAATTATGGTGCCTAACAAAACAAGTTTTAAGTTAAAATAAAATGGCAAATTATTTTAAGTTATGTAAACATTGGAAATCGTTTTTGTAGAATATTTAATATTAAATATGATGCAATTAAAGCTGTTGTTGGAAATCTAAAATGAAGTTATCCATACATTACAATATAAGAATGGGGTTTCAGTTTTGTCATTTCCAAATCCCAACAAAAATATAACAAGGAAGGAACTATTACAAAGAAAAAAATTGAGAACGAGGAAGCTGACAAGGAGTACAAGACTTAACAAGTGACCGAAACTTACAAACGATGGAGGAGGTAATAGTTCCATCTAATTTCTGGAGTCTTTTAAGTTATTTTAATTCCTTCTAATAGTGCAGCATATTTTTATCACTAATATACATTGTAAACATCAGAATTATCTATATGCTTGAGCTGAAAATTACTATTTAACAATCATAAAAAATATATTATAACTATTTATATATAAGCCGTGCATGTTGAAAATCTGATTTACTGTAAAATTCCAAACATCCATAGATTAATAATTTATATGATCATGCGGTATATATCCATTCATTTGAAAGATGTATAATCTAATATTAGGTAAAAATTGAAGTGCTATTTAGTGTACAAAATCATTAAATAAATGTAAAAAAATTACTATACAAGCATTATTTTACAACATGTAGATATCCGCATTATTTTTAAAGATTTAGCGTACAAGCATTATTTTACTAAATCATTTGAATGATATAAAATAACATTAAATTAGAAGCATTTTTTTACCCAACATTTGAGAAATTACTAAATAACATTAAATATGACATATAGTGATCAATTTTGGACTGAATATAAAATTACTAAATTATTACAATTTAGTTAAGAAAATATTCAAACATGTCATCATAGATAATTTAAATAATATTCAGTCCAAAAAGTTTACTTGCAGGGTTATATATTTTCATGAATTTATTCCAAATGCATTTATATGTATTTGTTTTTAGTTATATAATTGTATCTTTGTATGATTATGTGCAAAAATATACAAGCTTGTGCATATACCTTCATGTTGTAGCGCACCATTTCAAAGTAGTTCATTGACAGATTTGATGGCAACAAATACCTGCAAATATAATTCAATAATAAATTTAGAATATATATATTGCTGAAAACAATTTTACCTATAATAAAATTCTTCTTCAATTATATGCATATAACTTACCCATCCTTTCATGAATCACCTAAATAAACTTTCAATACATATATATCTAGAACATTTTTCATTATTCTATAAAAAAAATCGAACAAAAAAACACTAAGAAAAACATACAATACCCAGATTTGAATCTATGTCTGTCATGAATCACTGTAAAAAATCCGAAATAAATAGACGTTTATGATTGCATAAAAATCACGAAAAATGAAAAATGAAAAAAATTCTTCTTCAATTATATGCATATAACTTACCCATCCTTTCATGAATCACCTAAATAAACTTTCAATACATATATATCTAGAACATTTTTCATTATTCTGTAAAAAAATCGAACAAAAAAACACTAAGAAAAACATACAATACCCAGATTTGAATCTATGTCTGTCATGAATCACTGTAAAAAACCCGAAATAAATAGATGTTTATGATTGCATAAAAATCACGAAAAATAAATTAGGAAAAAACCCAAAAAAATCAGTAAAAATCACGAAAAAGAAAAAAAATTGTTGAAATACCTAAATCTTTAAATATATGTTTAGATCAATAACATACACAGTTTATTCATTAAATACAGAACAATAAAATTAGGAAAAAAAAACCCTCACAAATTGAACTAAATTCGTAGATCCAGAACATAAAATGATGATTCACCAAAAGTAACCATATCTTGCATTTCCCATGCGTGTTACGTCAAACACAGCTCCATTAAAAAACTGAAGAGAGAACAAGAACATCAAATACTGAAAAAGTTGCCAAAACAACATTTTCCAAAACAAAAAAAATGAGATTATATAATCAAAGAAAAACCAAATAGAACTTTTGACCATTTCCAGATCATAGGAATGGAAAGAGAAAAAGAAAGCAAGAAATGAAGCTACTCTAATACCAATGTTCTTTGACGAAACCATAGATGAAGTTGCGGTGGGAAGTGAAACAGTGGGCTCCTAAAACCGGAATCAGGTCCCCTCCCCAATACCGGAGCTGGACGAAATCGTAGTCTTGACAAAACAGTGGGCTGCCAAGGAAAATCATTGGAAGCACAAAATCATTGGTATATGTGAAACAAAGTTAGCGAAACAATGGGCTCATAAAACCGGAATCAGGTCCATTTCCAAAACATATCACTAATTTTTGGTATTATTTTATTATTAAGTCATTGGAACCACAATTTTATGTGAGAGTGAACATAATTGGGTCAGAAAATATGGGAATATTAGAATTGGAAGAGAGAGAAAGAAAATTGGAAATGGGGTGCACGCGGATTTGTGCTCCCATCTACTGTATTTTATTGTAGTTGTTTGAGTGATCCGAAATTTAAGGCAACTTTTATGGCAAGAGTAAAGGGGCGATTAATGATTTGTACATGTGGCAGTCTTCATAAATTTCAAACGGCTTGATTCTTTGTTAGGGTTTAATGCTTTTAACAGCTGGCAGCCATTCATTATGTGGGCTAAATTAGTTTTTTTTTTGTTATTGTTAAATTTTATGTGTGCTAAATTAAGATTAGTCTATATAAATTACTATTTTTTTAAAACGAGAAAAACTTCTTTATATCAGTTTTTGTAACGAAACAAAAATTGATTAAATGGCAAAGAAATATTAAGAAATAAACTAATTCATAAAAAAAGTTTAGAATAAATTGTTAAGATAAGTATAAGATCTTTTGCGCTTTAAAATAAATTTTTGTTAACAAATAAAATAATTCATTAATTTTTTTTGGCTTTAATAAATTTTGTTAACTTTTTCTTATGGGCTTTAATAGAAACAAATAAAATGATTAAATGTGCGCTAAACTAAGGTTTGTCTATATAAATTACTATTTTTCAAAAACAAAAGAATATTTCTTAAATCCATCATATTTGGATCGAAATTACTAAATATTAAATTTAAAAGAAATATTAACAAACAAACAAATTCATCAAAAAAAAAATCCAGACCATCCAATTAAATTTGATGTGTGCTAAATTAATGTTTGCCTATATAGATTACTACATTTTCAAAACAAAAAAAAATTAAAATAACATTTTTGATAAAAATAAGTTTTTTTATTTGTAAATTGTATGTGCGGTAAATTAAGGTTTGCCTATATATTGATAAAAAATTTCTTTTTTTTTAAATTTAATTTGCGCTAAATTAAGGTTTGCCTATATAAATTAATCTTTTTTAGAACAAAAAATAATTGTATGTTATAATTGTAAATTGGTAGAAATTAAATTTGAAAACAATAGTAACATATAAACTAATTTATGAAAAAATTATTATTTTTATTAACATGGAAATGTATATATATATATTAAATTTTTATTATTTTACGTTTAAATTTTATTTAATTTAACTTAATAATTCTTTATTTTTTGTAGAAAATATAGATATGGATTTAGATGAATGTACGCCTCCATCAAGCCAAAAAAAATTCAGCATATATTTTGTGGGAACGATTCGAACATGACCAGTTGTCCATCATCTAGGTCTCCTTTTGGTGACATCACTAATGGTATGATATGATTTTTTTTTTTACAAAGTATTTAATGATTAATTTTTTAATATATCTATCTAACAATATATATGTATATACATATATATATATATATGGTGATTTTTTATGCAGTATGTGGGTCAAGTGAGCCTGCGCAGTTAATTGTTTCTCAGGAGAAAAATTCATTTGGCTACTCGACGAAGAGATTTACAAAACTGCACTCTGATCCATCGAGAGTAATTTTTTCAACTAATGATGATGGCCCTTCAAGTACGTTATTTTTCCAACCTAAAAAAATTTATTCTCAAAAATCTGTTACAATAACTTATTAGAGCCTAATTAACTATTTTTACGAATAAAATGTGATCTATGATTAATGTATTGTTATTACTTTCCTAACTTTTTCGTAGAAGATTTAAATCCATATGGAAAACAGTTTTATTCTAGCAGCGTATTGTTTAATAATGTGCTGAATACGTCTACATATCCTTTTAGTGAAATCACGAATGGTATGTGATAGATTTTTTATTAAAGTATACATACATACATATATATTTATGTTTGCAAAGGTTTTTTATTGAATTTTTTTATGCAGTGTGTGGATCAAGTCAAGCAGTTGATTTAACTACTTCAATGAACCAAAGTTCGCTGTATTGCTCGAAAAATACAATCTCAAATTTGCAGCAAAATAATCATTTAACAACGATTGATTTGACTGCAGATGAGGAGTCTTCAAGTATGTTTTAAGTCTAATTTATTTCTCAAATTCACATATTTGAAATTTTTAATTAATTTCAATGTTTTAAAAAGGAAAGTAGTTTCAGATCTTTTAAAAATTTGTTGCTTTTTCTTTATTTTTTTTTCTTTTGCAGTGGTTGTTAAATTGACGAATGGAGATTGTAAATTTGATCATGGACATGCAAATACTATAATTGGTATTAGTCTATATATGTTTGTGTGTGTGTGTGTTTATTAGTTTAGTTTATGAGTTATGTAATTTATTTATATTTTATTGGTCTTTTATATTGACAGATTACTGGGATATTGGCGATCCAACTTATAAATGTAATTTTTGTGGTGCACACTTTTGGTATGACGAGAGAGTTCAGTCTTCCTACAAGTGCAAAAATCCGACGTACTCTTTATGTTGTATGCAAGGAAAGATTCAAATTTCACCAATGAAGAGACCGTCTAAAGTTTTACATGATCTATTATATGGTGTGAGCGATAAGAGCAAACATTTTCTAGAAAATATAAGATCATATAACAACATGTATTCATTCACTTCAATGGGAGACAAGGTCGATCCGGAACCAAATCAAGGAAATTCTCCACCAATTTTTAGAATGCATGGACAAAACTACCATCTATTGGGAAGTTTATTACCCGTTGAAGGTTCAAGTCCAAAATTTGCACAGCTATATATTTATGATACAGAAAATGAAATTCAAAACAGAATGAAAGCTGTTAGGTATTTATCGAATTTTTTTCCCAGATATGTACAATTATATATTGATCATTGGTTATTAATATATTCAGTTATCTTATTTTTTAATATTATTTTCAGGAAGAACTGTAATATTAATAATTTGCATGCAGAAATTGTACGTGACTTGAAGGATATGTTGGATGAAAATAATGTATTAGTAAAGTCTTTTAGAATGGCTCGCGAGAAAATGTGTGAAGGAGGTAATTCAAGCGTTCGATTGAAATTGATAGGAAGGAGACATGGAGATGGACGATAGTATAATTTACCTACAGTTTTTGAGGTTGCTGCTTTGATAGTTGGAGATCTTGATGAATGCTTAGGTGATAGAGATATCATGGTTGAAACACAAGCTGGGAACCTGTAACGAATAAATGAGTTACATGCTTCTTATTTAGCATTACAATACCCCTTGATCTTTTCCTACGGTGAAGATGGTTATAGAGAAGACATTCCATTATTTGAATCAACAAATAGAAGTAATGGTGGAAGAATGAGAGTAAGTATTAGAGAATCGTTCGCTTATAGACTGCATGAAAGGGATAATGAGCCTTCTATCATATTTGCTATTAAAAGACTTATGCAACAATTTTTTGTTGATGCTTATACAATGGTTGAATCTGCAAGATTAAAATTTATTCGAACGCATCAAAAACAATTACGGTGTGAGATGTATAAAGGTCTTACAGATGCATTATTACGAGGTGAGACAGATCCGACTACTCAAGAAAAAAGAGTCATTCTACCATCTTCTTTTACAGGAGGTGCTCGGTACATGATTCAAAATTATCAAGATGCAATGGCAATACGCAGATGGGTTGGTTACCCGGATTTGTTTATAACATTTACATGCAACCCCAAATGGCCTGAAATACTTCGATATGTTGAAAAAAATGGTCTTCAACCTGAAGATCGACCGGATATATTATGTAGGGTTTTCAAGATGAAATTGGATGGACTGATCAAAGATCTGAAGCATAATAAAATATATGGAACAGTTAGAGCTGGTAACGATTTTGCCATATTTTTTGTACTTAATCATGTATTTTATTAATAAATTTAATATTTATTTGTTTTCTATTGTTTTTCAGTTATATATACGGTCGAATTTCAAAAATGTGGGTTGCCGCATGTTCATATTTTATTGTTCCTAGCCAAAGAAGATAAGTTTCCATCGGGAAAAGATATTGATCAGATCATCTCAGCAAAAATTCCTGATCAAAAATCAGATCCTACCTATTACAATGCAGTGCGAGATTTTATGATACATGGACCTTGTGGTACTGCAAGAAAGAATTCACCATGTATGTCAGATGGTCGTTGCTCAAAGCATTTTCCGAAAAAATTTGTTGAAAATACTTTGGTTGATGAAGACGGATATCCATTATATAGACGCAAAGATGATGGAAGAACGGTTTTAAAGAATGGTGTTGAACTAGATAATCGATTTGTAGTGCCTCATAATCGTTATCTATTGTTGAAGTATGGGGGTCATATGAATGTTGAATGGTGCAATCAGTCTCGATCTATAAAATATTTGTTCAAGTATGTGAATAAAGGACATGATCGGGTAACTGCATCCTTCTATAGAACTACAGACGAGGAGGAACCCAAAAAACCAATTGATAAAATTAACATGTATTACGATTGTAGATACATTTCTGCTTGTGAGGTAGCATGGAGATTGTTTGGTTTTGAGATCCAATATAAGAACCCTCCTGTTGAGCGACTTAGCTTTCACTTACCCGACGAGCAGCCTATTATTTTCTCAGACGCAGATGCTATTGATACCATTATTGATCGTGCCAGTGTGAATGAAAGCATGTTCTTAGCTTGGTTTGAAGCAAATAATTAAGCGATATCCAGAGGCAAGAAATCTGACATATGCAGAATTTCCACAAAAGTTTGTTTGGAAACAGAAGACTAGAGAGTGGACTCCAAGAAAAAAATGTTTCTCGTTAGGTCGAATTTTTTATGTTCCACCTGGTTGCGGTTGTTGACACAAAGTCACAGTCAACCAAATATTGACTACATTGACCAAATAATATTTGTATTAATTCAATACGACACACGACGACTGCATTCAGTTCAAGACAGATGACAGCTCAGTCTCCGGCTCTCAGTGTGTTCTGGAGTCTGTATTTTATGATTTCATTGAGTCTAGATTTATGTACTCTGAGTCTTGCTGAGCTCTTGGAACTTAGTCTATAACCTACCCAAAATCCCAAGCTCCACTGAACCAAAAACTGCCCACTGGTCCCCTTAGAACCACTCTGTGCTCTGGAGACAGAGTTCGGGCCGAACTCTGCCTCCACACAGAGTTCGGGCCGAACTCTGTCCCCTAGAAATCAGGAACCCTAATTTTAGGGATAGCTGGTTGCTAGCTGTCCAACGGCCAAATTTTTGAATTTTCCTACCCGAATTCTGGCCGAATTCTGCCTATAAAAACACTATAAATAGGGCATGAATTCTCTCATTTCAATTCACTCAATCTTCTCTTCTCTTCTCTCTTATAAGCTCAATAAGCCATACCCTTCCCATTTACTAGCCACAAGCCTCCTAAGTCTCGAGTGCTCAGCATCTCTCAGTTAGGATTCTTGTGCAAGAGTTGAAGAAGTCGCTTGGACAATTCCAAGCAAATCGCCACTGCGATCCTCTGTTAGAAGTTGACGTGCTCTTCTGAAGAAAAGGCACGGGTTGTAAACTACTATTTCACAAATAGTGGATTTAATCCTGAGCTAGAGTTCTCAGGCCTGGACTAGTCCTCCACGAGGGAAACCAGGTTAAAATCGCTGTGTTTGCGTATGCTCTTCTGCTTTTTATTTATTTTTCGCACTTTACTCTGATTATTGATTGTTGGTGAAAGAGTTATTTTTAATTGGCTATTTTTCTATATAAACTCTATTCACCCCCCTCTAGAGTTGCCAAACTGTTCTTCAATTGGTATCAGAGCTCTGTTCTCTTTACAAGGACTAACATCCTAAGAGCTGATCCATGGCAACCACACAATCCTTGATTTCCAATCATGGTGAAGGTCAGTCCACTCATAGGCCTCCCCTATTTGATGGAACTAACTACACATATTGGAAAACAAGGATGAGCTTCTATCTTAGGTCTCTAGACTTTGACCTGTGGACTGTCGTCACTGACGGTTACAAAAAGCCCGCCAGGATAGTTGTCGATGGTGACCTCATTGAGAAACCACACGACAAATATTCTGTCGAGGAGAAGAAACAGGCAAGTCTAGATGCTAGGGCTATTAATGCTTTGTTCTGTGCTATAGACAGGAATGAGTTCAACAGGGTTTCTACTTGCACCACTGCCCATGAAGTATGGAGACTTCTAGAAGTGACGCATGAAGGAACCACACAGGTCAAGGAATCTAAAATAAGCCGTCTCACTCAAGAATACGAAGCCTTCAAGATGAAGCCAAGTGAGACGATCACTCAAATGATCACAAGATTCCTCGACATCATCAATCCTCTATCTTCGCTCGGAAAGCAATACTCAAACCATGAAAAGATTCGTAAGCTGCTCAGAGGGCTACCAAAGATTTGGAACCCTAAGGTGACAGCCATCATAGAAGGAAACGATCTCACAACAATGTCAATGGAGACCTTGATGGGTAAGCTTATGACTCACGAGCTTGACCTCAAGGACTTCGAAGAGCCTGCTCCGAAGACCAGGGAGATCGCACTCAAAGCTCATCAACGAAGAGCTAATCATGATGAGACCGAAGAAGATAATTCGGATGATGAAGAACAAGCTCTCATGGTTCGCAACTTCAAGAAATTCCTTCGCTTCAATCGAAGGAAGAAGGAATCTCAAGAAGACGATGAAGAAGAACCAACTTGTTACGGTTGCAAGAAAACTGGACATGTCCGAAAAGACTGCCCATTCCTGAAGAAGAGCAACCGCTATGAGAAGCCATACAAAAAGAACTCATCAAAGAAATATGCCAACACAGGCATCTGGCATGAGAGTGAAGCAAGTGACTCTGAGGAAGAAAAGGACTCTCCTCAAGATACAGCAAATGTGTGCCTGATGGCGACGTCTAACAAGGTATCTAACGAAACTCTGGATGACTTCTCTTTTGATGAACTTGGCGATGCTTTCACTGATTTACTCGATGATCATAAAAAGGTCATCGGTAAATATAAACATGCCAAGGACAAAATCAAAAGTCTAGAAGATGAGATACAAAGAATTTCCTTACTTCTTGATAATGTTAGAGACACATCACCCACTAATGACGCTGATGAAGTATCCAAGCTCAAATTAAGCTTGCATGATGCTGAAGCACGTATTGAGCAACAAACTCAAGAAATCACTACACTCAACACGTTGCTTGCTGAAGAAAAGAGTAGACACAAGATTTCCATGACTAAGATATATGGCTTAAATATTAAGGTTACTGAACTGCAAGCTGTTACTAAAAGATTAGAAACCAAATTGGGTAAACAGGTTATTCAACCTCAAACCCAATCACATGGGCACAACACCACTCATGCTAGTCAACCAAGTCATTCTCATGCAGCACATAACCATGCATTCATATACACAAACTTTCACAAACCACGTGCACGTAAGAACAATTCTCACTCAGTACACAAGCATCATGCACAAAGACACAATCAACAGCACTTCACACATAAAAATCATCATGTCATGCCATATAGACAAGATCATCATGCAATGCCATATAGACGAGGTCCTCATATACCATATAGACAAAATCGTCATGTCATGCCATATAGACAAAATCATCATGCCATGCCATCTAGACAATATCAGCATGTCACTCATCATAGACAATACCATCATTCTATGCCTCAAAGACACCATCACCTTGCCACTTATTCCATGCATAATCATCCTCACCATGCTAACTCTTCACATCATGTCCATCCTCATCCTGTTGCTTATAAATATCATTCTCATACTCCTAGTATAAACAAGAATGCTATCTGTACTTATTGTGGATTACATGGACACATCTCACCACAGTGCAGAGTTAGAAGACTTGTAGATAAAAGGATATATGCTTGGTTCCCAAAGACTAACTTTTCAGGACCCTCAAGAACTCGGGTACCAAAGGTCACATCTACTCTTGATGTAGGTGGACCTTCCCTCCTCAACTGAAAGTAAGTGGATTCTCGATAGTGGATGCTCGCGACATATGACGGGAGACGCAAACCTTTTTGCATCACTATCGATGAAGAGAGAAGGATACGTATCCTTCGGTAACAATCTCAAAGGGCACATTATAGGTAATGGTATCATTGGTCATCCTCCCTCTCCTGTAATAAAGGATGTCTGCCTAGTGACCGAGTTAAAGCATAACCTGCTCAGCATTAGTCATCTTGCTGATCATGGATATGACATTAACTTTGGACAAAACAGTTGCTACATCTATGATAGGTCAACAGGAGACATTGCTTTTGAAGAGAAAAGAGAGGATAACATCTATATTTTCTATCTTTCTATAAATACTAACAATGCAGGTAGATGTTTATATGCCCACAAAGACGAACGACTACTTTGGCACCAGCGTCTTGGTCACGCCAACATGGATGCTATATCCAGGCTTTCTACCAAGAAGCTAGTGAGAGGATTGCCTGACATCACATTCAAAAAGGATACGGTATGTGCCGAATGTGAACTAAACAAGGCAACAAAATCCTCGTTTCATTCCATCAACTCTGTAAGTACTACTAGACCCTTGCAACTACTTCATATGGATTTATTTGGTCCTAGTAGAATAGCTAGCCTTGGTGGCAAACTGTATGCATTTGTTATTGTTGATGATTTTTCGAGATTTACTTGGGTTTTCTTTCTCGCTAATAAGAGCGATGCTATTTCTGCTTTCAAAGTTTTTGTAAAGAAAGCTCAAAACGAAAAAGGCTACATGATTACTCGAATCCGAAGTGATCATGGAGGCGAATTCGTAAATTATGATTTCGAAAGTTTTTGTAATGTAAATGGTTTTGATCATGAATTTTCTTGTCCTAGAACTCCTCAACAAAATGGTGTTGTGGAGCGGAAGAATAGAACTCTCGACGATATGGCCAGAGTCATGTTGAATAAATTTTCACTTCCGAAATACTTTTGGGCAGAAGCTGTTAGTACAGCATGCCATATTTTGAATAGGGTGCTGATTCGTCCCATTACGAAGAAAACACCCTATGAGCTTTGGTTTGGGAGAACCCCCAATGTTTCTTATTTTAAAGTTTTTGGTTGTAGATGTTTTATCCTTAACACCAAAGACAACTTAGGCAAATTTGATGCCAAAGCTGACGATGGTATCTTTCTTGGTTATGCCGCCAAGAGTAAGGGATATAGAGTTTTCAATAAACGCTCACTTATTGTGGAAGAGTCAACAAATGTGACTTTTGATGAAGACAACAGTGCAGCAAGTACTCTTGATGATGACGTTGAGCCATCAACTTCTACTCCAATGAATACTTCAACCGAAACTAATTCTCTGGAGGGTTTGCCTAAGAAATTCTCTTTCAAACCTTCTCATCCAGAAAATTTAGTTATAGGAGAAGTTTCACGTGGAGTAACTACTAGATCATCACTAAGAGACTCTGTTGCTAGCACTGCCTTCATTTCACAAGTAGAGCCTAAAAACATTTCTGAAGCTTTTAATGATGAATTTTGGATTTCTGCTATGCAAGAAGAACTCAACCAATTCGAGAGAAGCCAAGTATGGGAACTCGTTCCTAGACCGGTTAATCACTCTATAATTGGTACTAAATGGGTTTTTAGAAACAAAGTAAATGAAGATGGTTCAGTCACACGTAACAAAGCTCGTCTAGTAGCTCAAGGATACAACCAAGAGGAAGGTATCGACTACGATGAGACGTATGCTCCTGTTGCTAGACTAGAATCCATTCGGATGCTTTGTGCTTTTGCTAATTTTCAAAACTTTAAATTATTTCAAATGGATGTGAAAAGTGCTTTTCTGAATGGTTTTATTAAGGAGGAAGTTTATGTGAAACAACCTCCTGGCTTTGAAAATCACAAATTTCCCGACCACGTGTTCAAGCTAAAGAAAGCACTTTATGGCCTCAAGCAAGCCCCCAGAGCTTGGTATGAAAGGCTAAGTAGCTTCTTACTTGAGAAAGGTTTTTCAAAAGGGAAAATTGACACTACACTGTTTATAAAATCTTTTAAAGACACTATTCTATTGATTCAAATTTATGTTGATGATATTATTTTTGGGTCTACTGATGAAACTCTTTGTCAAGAATTTGCCAAGTGTATGCAGACAGAATTTGAGATGAGCATGATGGGAGAGCTCAACTATTTTCTTGGCCTGCAAATAAAGCAACTGGCAAATGGAACTTTCATCTGTCAATCGAAGTATACCAAGGACATGCTGAAGAAGTTCGACCTTGACAACGTCAAACCAATTAGCACGCCAATGGCTACTTCAACCAAACTCGAACCAGATGAGAGCGGTAAACCCGTTGATCAATGTAAGTATCGAGGTATGATAGGCAACTTACTTTATTTAACTGCTAGTCGCCCCGATATCATGTTTAGTGTTTGCCTATGTGCTAGATATCAAGCAAATCCTAAGGAATCTCACATGACCGCGGTTAAGCGTATCTTTCGATACCTTAAGGGTACGGTTACAGTGGGCCTATGGTATCCCAAGTCAACATCATTTGACCTCATCGGTTACTCTGATGCTGACTTTGCTGGATGCAAGGTCGACCGTAAAAGTACGAGCGGCACGTGTCATTTGTTAGGAAAGGCTTTAGTCTCATGGTTTAGCAAGAAGCAGAACTCTGTCGCACTATCCACAACAGAAGCTGAATACATAGCAGCTGGGCGTTGTTGTGCACAAATTCTGTGGATGAAGCAAACCCTTGAAGACTATAAGTTATCTTTCATGCATATTCCTATATTCTGTGACAATACTAGTGCCATCAATTTGACTAAGAACCCTGTCTGCCACTCACGCACTAAACACATTGAGATCAGACACCACTTTTTGCGTGATCATCAGCAAAATGGCACGATTAACTTAGAATTTATTGACACTGATCATCAGCTAGCAGATTTCTTTACTAAGCCATTATCCGAAGAGCGCTTCAATTATCTTTGTCGTGAACTCGGAATTTTGGATGAAGCAGTTATAAGTTGAGACTTACCTGCGTAAATATCGAGTATATTTTGATTCTTTTATGACAAATTTATTATGGGTACAAGCCGAAAGGGTCCTTCTGACAAAAAGGCGTAAAAGCCTAAGCGACACGGTGCACTAGTCCTCAGGACTACCGCTAGCTGGGATCCGGCCCCTGCAGCTAACCCATGGAAAATTTGAAATACTGAATTACAATATATTTCCTTGTTTATTATATGGTTTGTTACGATTTATTATTGCCAAATTGATCTTCCTAAAGTTGATTCTGACCTTTGTAAATCTCTCTATGTACTTTATTGGGTTTCTCAAAATTGTATCTCTTTTTGTTCAACACTTAATCATTTTTCAGCCTGAATTTTGTTCTGGACCACTGATCCAGAACTCGGGCCGAACTCTGCCCCTAACAGAGTTCGGGCCGAGTTCGGTCCCTAGGTTCCAGAATCGGGATCTGGCTCCACCGTTGGATCTTTTCTAATCCAATGGTCACTATTCTACCCGACCAAAGACAAAGCCCTACTTTATGTCGGGATTCCTTCTCTTTCCTCCCATATTACCTCCTTCTTCACCTCTCCAAACTCCTTCCTTCAAACCCTAACCCTAGTTTTTGATCTAGAGTGCTCCATTTCTTCTCAAAATCAAGGGAAAGGGGTTTTTTCAACGTTCTCTTCAACTGTTTGACATTATTTTCAGGTATAACTCTCTATTTCTCTCCATTTCAAGTTATCAAATTTCTTGTAAATGGCTCCACGCTTGCCCAATCGCGGGAAGAGGATCCGAACCGAGGGTGCTTCCTCTTCGAATCCTCCTCCTCCGATTGAACAAGTAGTTGAACAACACCCCATTCATCCGTTGTTCAATCCGCCGAGTCCCGATGACCCTAACACATACGACGACCGTCTATTTGTATCGCTAGACGCCTCTAATGAATGGTTTAGCGATTTTAGGACTCGTCCGGTGTTTGGGGGCCATCCCATCAATTTCACAATATTTTCTCAATATGAGTCTTTATTCCATGATCTTTGTTTGGATGCTTTAGTTGCTTCAAATTCTGTCATCTACCGTAGTGCAATCCAAATGTTCTATTGCAATTTAACTTTTGATGCAACACACATCTATTCCCGGGTTGCCGGTATTGACATCGCCTTCAATGATTCTGAGTTGGGGGATTTTCTTGATCTTGTTAATCTTGATACTTGGAATAAACTTGTGGAAGCACGTCAATTTCAATTTGTTGGCGATACTTCTCTTGAAGGATTCAAGGAGGAATTATGTGCTCCTAACATAAGTCCTCGCAAACTTATGGCCAAGCATCTCAACCCCTACTTCTATGAGCTTCACCGAATGGTTTTTAACACCATCTTACCCAAGGCTGGCTCAACAGATGAAGTCACTTATCTTGAGATCTCCGCCTTATATCATCTCCACTATCGTATTCCATTCAACTTTCCACGGACTATGATGGATTGGATGATCAACTGTCGGAAGAAACCAAGAGCTTTGGTTTATCCTCTCTATCTTCCTTTCATTTTTTGTGCCTTCATCATTCCTATCCATGATTGTCCGTTCCTGCCTGCACCTGCCTTTCTATCCAAAGCACGACGCCTTCAGCCTGTCGCTGCTTCTGAGTCATCTGAGCATTCTGCTGATGAGGAGCCTGACGCCCCTCCTTTTGGTCAGGATGCACCACCTCCACCTGCCACTCTTGAGTCCATTCAGACCATGCTCCGGGATCGTTTTACTCTTGAGGACGATCGCTGGACACAGCTGGACTATCGTACCACTCTGCAGATGAGTGCTCTCGGCAACTCTCTGCATGATATCCGGTACTCTCTGTCTCAGCATCTGCACATTCCCATGGAGAGGGATCCAGCGCGCGCGGGTTATCGCATTGATGATCCGTGGGTTATGCGTTACATGGATCCGGATGATGCTTTTGTGGACCCTCGTCGCTCCTTCCATGGTCCATCAGATGTTCCAGGACCATCTCGTGCTCCATGATGGAGATTGGCTACTATCTGCTGCTGCTGCCACTGATGATGATCTTAGTTACTTTTGATTTCAGTTATTTAGTTTCTTATGGATTTATGTAGCTGGTTTTATGTACTCTGTTTATGAGTTGGCCACTTGGTTTGATGGATGACATTATCTGTCTTTATTATCATTCTATGTCAGTGACTTATTTTGCTTAGTATTTTACTGTTTCTTCTCTGCTTGGTGTGGTTGCATTAATATTCATTGCTTCTTTATATTGCTAACTGCCAAAAGGGGGAGAAATAATGTATATTTTTATTGTTTATTAGATATCATACTGGTTCTATGCATTCGTATATCTGTGTATATCTGTACCTCTTGCTCTGGAAAATATTATCTATCAGATCACAGGTACTATGCATTTTGTAAGGGGGAGAGCTATAGCTTCTAGCTCGACACCGTTCATGGTTTACGGGGGAGCTATTTTCTTTTAGCTCAGGCATCGTGTATGGGGGAGCTATGGAACTATGTTACAATCAACTGTGTCCAGGTATGAATATTGAAATATACTTATATTATTTTGTCAATTATCAATATGGGGGAGATTGTTGACACAAAGTCACAGTCAACCAAATATTGACTACATTGACCAAATAATATTTGTATTAATTCAATACGACACACGACGACTGCATTCAGTTCAAGACAGATGACAGCTCAGTCTCCGGCTCTCAGTGTGTTCTGGAGTCTGTATTTTATGATTTCATTGAGTCTAGATTTATGTACTCTGAGTCTTGCTGAGCTCTTGGAACTTAGTCTATAACCTACCCAAAATCCCAAGCTCCACTGAACCAAAAACTGCCCACTGGTCCCCTTAGAACCACTCTGTGCTCTGGAGACAGAGTTCGGGCCGAACTCTGCCTCCACACAGAGTTCGGGCCGAACTCTGTCCCCTAGAAATCAGGAACCCTAATTTTAGGGATAGCTGGTTGCTAGCTGTCCAACGGCCAAATTTTTGAATTTTCCTACCCGAATTCTGGCCGAATTCTGCCTATAAAAACACTATAAATAGGGCATGAATTCTCTCATTTCAATTCACTCAATCTTCTCTTCTCTTCTCTCTTATAAGCTCAATAAGCCATACCCTTCCCATCTACTAGCCACAAGCCTCCTAAGTCTCGAGTGCTCAGCATCTCTCAGTTAGGATTCTTGTGCAAGAGTTGAAGAAGTCGCTTGGACAATTCCAAGCAAATCGCCACTGCGATCCTCTGTTAGAAGTTGACGTGCTCTTCTGAAGAAAAGGCACGGGTTGTAAACTACTATTTCACAAATAGTGGATTTAATCCTGAGCTAGAGTTCTCAGGCCTGGACTAGTCCTCCACGAGGGAAACCAGGTTAAAATCGCTGTGTTTGCGTATGCTCTTCTGCTCTTTATTTATTTTCCGCACTTTACTCTGATTATTGATTGTTGGTGAAAGAGTTATTTTTAATTGGCTATTTTTCTATATAAACTCTATTCACCCCCCTCTAGAGTTGCCAAACTGTTCTTCAGCGGTGAGATGTACCATTTAAGATGTCTTCTCAATATCGTCCGTGAACCTAAATGCTATGATGATATTAAGAAAGTCAATGGTATTCATTACGAGTCATATCGTAAAGCTTGCTATGTCTTAGGATTGTTGGAGGATGATGACGAGTATATCGATGGTATTATTGAGGCAAGTTATTGGGCATCAGCATATTCTTTGAGAAATTTATTTGTGATATTATTGTCATCTGGCTCTTTAAGCCGGCCTGAATTACTTTGGAAAAAGTGTTGGACATACTTATCGGATGATGTTTTATATAATCAACGAATTGCGTTGCACGACCAAGGTAAAATGTTTTTTTTCTTATTTTTAAGTTTAAATTGTGTTTTGCATATTATTTGATCGTTAGTATAACTTTAAAATTAATTCTAACATATTCTTTCTCTCTTTAATTCTAGATTTGCTTATGAGTGAGGATGACATTCAAAATCACGCTTTGGTTGAGATTGAAAAGTTATTGAGGAATTGTGGTAGAAGTTTGCGAGAATTTCCATCAATGCCATTTCCAAACATGGACTCCTTATCAAATACTACAAATAGATTGGTGCATGATGAATTACATTATGATAGAGCGGCTCTAGCAGAAGAACACGTACACCTACTTGCTCGATTGAATGATGAACAACAATATGTTTATGACATAATAATTGATGCTGTTAATTCTACAAATGGTGGTGTTTTCTTTTTATACGGATATGGCGGTACTGGAAAAATGTTCATTTGGAAAACATTATCTGCATGGTTAAGATCTAAGGGAGAAATTGTTCTAAATGTTGCTTCAAGTGGGATAGCATCACTTCTGTTGCCTGGTGGACGAACAACCCATTCAAGGTTTGCTATTCCAATAAATGTAAATGAGGATTCAACATGCAATATCAAACAAGGAAGTCAACTTGCAGAACTAATTGTTAGGTGCAAACTTATAATTTGGGATGAAGCGCCAATGATGTACCGATATTGCTTTGAAGCGTTGGATAGATCGCTTAGAGATATAATGCAATTTAGCAATCCACTCAGTTCTGCAGAGACACCATTTGGAGGAAAAATAATTGTCTTCGGAGGAGATTTTCGTCAAATATTGCCTGTAATTTTGAAAGGTAGTAGACAAGATATAGTTCATGCAACTATAAATTCTTCTTATATTTGGCAAAACTGCAAAGTCTTGAGGTTGACAAAAAATATGAGACTTCAAGGTTCTAGCATAACATCTGGTTTTCTGAATGGATTGCAAGTATAGGAGATGGAACACTTGGAGGGCATAATGATGGGTGTGCAAATATCGATATTCCAAGTGATGTTTTACTTAGTAATGCAAATGATCCACTGCAAACAATTGTTGAGAGCACATATCCTTCTTTTGCGAATTTTGTCATCGATCCAGATTTCGTGAAGGATAGAGATATATTAGCGCCGACTCTTGATGTTGTCAAGTCTGTAAATGAGTACATGATCTCACTGAATTCTGGTAACGCAAGCACACATTTAAGTTCTGATAGTCTATCTAAGTCAGATGCCAATGTTGACTTATTATCAGATCTTCACACTCCAGAGTTCTTGAATAGTATTAAATGTTCAGGTGTACCGAATCATGAGTTAAAATTGAAAGTTGGTACCCCAGTAATGTTATTAAGGAATATAGATCATTCAGCTGGGCTATGTAATGGTACTAGATTGCTAATTATAAAATTAGGCAATCGTGTTCTTGAAGCAAAGATTCTTTGTGGAGACAATGCTGATAATAAAGTTTTGATTCCAAGAATGTCATTGACACCTTCTGATCCAAGATTGCCTTTCAAATTTCAAAGAAGACAATATACATTGATTGTTTCTTATGCAATGACAATAAACAAAAGTCATGGTCAATCACTTTCTCATGTTGGACTTTTCTTGAAGAATTCCGTTTTTAGTCATGGACAGTTATATGTTGCTGTTTCAAGGGTAACAAGTAAGAAAGGATTGAAGATTTTAATATGCAGTGAAGACAAAGATCAATGTAATTCAACAACAAATGTTGTGTATAAGGAAGTATTTCAGAATTTGTAATTCAGACAAATGTTATCTTTTATGTCATCAAAATAGACTTTATCGTATATTTTTATTTACATTGAGGTATATATTGTTATAATTCGTTCATAATCATATTAATATATTTTGGTCTAAGATATTTTGTGAATTACACAAATACTACTAATGATAATTATGTTGTTAAAATTTAATTCGTTCATAATTATATTAATATAATGTTATCTTTTATGTAATTCACAATTGACTTTATTCTAACTTTTGTTTTAATTTCAAATGTTATATAAATATCAAGAACATTCACTTTTTTTTAAATAAAACAGTATTAAATATACAAACCGTGCATCGCACGGGTGATATACTAGTTATTATTAATCAAAATAGTATTAAAAAGTGTTTAAAACCAAAATTAGAAATCTTAGTAAAAATATTATATATATCACTATTTATAAAATATTTGAAATTATAAAATAGTTATTCTCTACTAAAAGCCAAAATCCCATAAATATTAGTAAAGCCCAAAATCCTTTGTATGTCTAAAAGCCCAAAATGATTAATTTAATATTAACATATAAGTCAGAAGCCCAATCAAAATAGTCCAAAATTTAATAGTACACAGTCCAAAACTATTTCGTTTATAAAGCTCGTTCATAAATCCTTTTAAAGCCCAAGAAGTCCAAAATCTATTAAATATATTAAGGCAAACTAGTTTAATTATAAAAAGTTAAATTGCAAAAAGTCCCAAAAGAGTTTATATATAAGTAAGCCCGAAAGTAATATTTATTTATAAAGCCCAATTAAACTATACTTATTTTGAAGATACATAATAACTATTTTGAGACCCATTCAAGAAATACTTATAATATTGTAAACTATTTTTTTACTAGCATAATACGTTTAGAAATATATATAAAAATCTAGAAAACATTTAGAGCAAAATCTAATTTTAGTGAAATATAATTATAGGTCAAGTTAGCTATTATTTAAATTATCATAAAATAATATGATAATATTTTAGGAATTCTAGATACTATTTTGAAATTAAATGTAGAGCCCAAGTTCAATACTATAAATTTTTGTCACAAAATAACTTGTAGGAATTTATTTAACATATATATTTATTAAAACAGTATATATAATAACCATCATAACATTAATACAATTCATGATATTAATGAAAAATAATAATAAAACTAATGCAATTATTAATAATACTAATTAATATACTTACATACCTACATTCATACGTAACGTAGGTACTGATATAAACCACTAATCACAATCCCACTTTATGCTTCTAGTTTCAACGCTTACTAGCTTATGATAAAGTATTTTTTCTTTGCTTACTTATATTAGTTAAGTCCCCCATGAAGAGAGAGAATATTCAGGAAAGTGAGAGAGAGAAAAGGGAGAAATGGAAAGAGGGCTCACCGGTCGTCGAGTTCGTCGGCGTGGTGGCTTGGCGGCGGAAAGGTGCGGGTTCTCCAGAGCTTGGGTCTATGTGGGGCTGGAAGCGCACGCTGGCTCGGCGAGGCAGACGTGAGCGCTGGTGGAGACTATATCGTCTAGCAGGGTCGAGCGCGGCAGAGTGATGGTGGTGTTGACGTAGATGGGCGCAGGAGATGGCTCGAGTGACGAGCTCTGGTGGTGGAGGTCAGCAAGTCGGGGCCGAGGTCAAGTGCAGGGTGTGCAGTGGTGACGAACGGAGAAGACGACAATGGTAGCCTGGAGGAAGCGGCGTCGACTGATGGTTAGAGGTTAGGGTTTTCTTCTTTATTTTGATGGTGTGTTGTGTCCTGATTTATTTGGACATAGGGTAATAATTTTGTGGATCGTGTCCGATTGTGTCGGACACAAAAAATTTGTATACTGTGATGTAATGAATGGAATGGAATGGAATGGAATGAATGTGGTGGACACGGACAATACGGGTCCGGACACGGTGACACGGTGGACACAGGCACAGATTTTGTGTATTGTGGCTGTTGGTGGTGGTGATAATGTCTGATGTAGATGCTGGTGGTGGCAGTTTGGAGCCGCAATGATGGTGGCAGTTTGGGATGGTTTTGCAGAGGATGTTGGTTGGTGGACGATGGGTCAACGGGTATGGCCAATATTTGGTTGTTTGTGGATGTCATGGAGGGCCTCCCTATATATAGATGGATATTCCTATAAGATTAGGATTAGAATTTCCAATAGATAAGTCTTCCCTTAATTTAAATTAAACAAAATCTTTAAATTAATTTAATCAAAATCCACAAGTAGATAATAACATTAATTTAAATCAATCATTAATCTAATCAAAATCCTTTAAATGATCTCAAATAATAATCTAAAGTAAATTTCAATATTATAAAATAATTTAATAGATAAATCTTTACATGAATTTAATTTAAGTCAAATACAATCTAATCGCAATACTTAAACGATTGCTATAATTATTTAAATACTATTCTACATTATCAATTAGTTCAAATCATATGAATTCAAATCAAATCAATGATCAACATAATAACTTTTAATAGTACTTAATGTTTATCAAAATAATTTAAATAGTATATTTGATATCATCGAGTAATTAATTTGCATTAATTTAAACCATATTTGTTTATCAAAATAATCTAAATAAATTAACTGATCACTATAATAACTTCAAAATAATATTCAATAATATCCAACAATTTAAACCATATAAATTCAAATAAATCAAATAATTAATTACTAGAATAAAATAATATTCATTGCCATCAATAACTTAAAGTATATTTCTATCAATCCAAAATTATATTTAAAAATACTTCGATAAAATCTTTTTAAGAAAATATTTATTTATAAAGCTAATGAATATAATCCTTATTAGCAGTTTAGAAATCAAATAAAATCCATACCAATAAAGCCCATTTTAAATTAATAACTCATAGAATTTATACAAGCCAAATAATATATATATATATATATATATATATATATATATATATATATATATATATATATATATATGAGTTCCTCTAGGATTTCTCCCCCGCGATCAAGAGGCGGCGCCACAAAAACTCGGGAAGAATGGGACCCATGAGCAGCACAGGAGAGATCGACGGCAACTCCCGACAAAAGGGAAAAGTGGGAAGCAGGTGGGGGGTGGACCACCGTCCATCGGAGGAGAAGGAAGAGTTTCACGGCGAGAAGAACAACATCTGTAGGCGGAGAAAGAGGCGAAAACCAACTCACTCAGGCGCGGACGAAGGCAGGAGGTGGAGATTGAAGGTTCGAAGGGGGTACCAGAGCAAGCCCTACAGAACGAAAGCAACAACAGACAGAGCATAGAGGAGAAATGAGAAGGAAGGGACCAGGACACAATAACCATAGCAATATTGGAAATGGGGGAAACACAGGAGGTAACATAGGCCACCAAACAGCCAGAGGGATGGGGGAGGGGCCAAAATAAAGCTTTAATCCAGAAGAAGTTTCCTGAGAGCATATGAGGCCGGGTAAGACTTGGGCAGAGATGTGTCGCTCAAATTGCCCATATGTTATCGATGAGATGCAATATATCGAACCAATTGAAAAAGAAGGGAGATCCATGGCCGAATTCACGGGAGAAGATTTGGAGGAGACAGAGGAGTATTGGATGAATACTTTAGTCCTATATGTGATGGAAAACAAGCCCTTCTTCGGGCAAATTAGAGCGTACGCCAACCGCGTATGGCATCCAAAGGGCAGTATAGAGTTTTTCTCCAGCGAAAATGGATTTTTCTTTGTTCTGTTCGGCATGGTGGAGGATATGGAGCGGATACTCCCTGGAGGACCATGGACTTTCGATGGAAGAGCGATCATCCTCAAGCGGTGGACAGCATGCATACAATGTGAGAAGGAAATCCTTCTATCGGCACCAATATGGGTAAGATTCCCAGATCTGCCAATTCAATATTGGAGCATACCAATGCTTATGAAGTTGTCTAGCCTAATAGGAATGCCTATCAAGGCCGATGAAGCCACTTCAAGGAAGATGAGAATCTCCTATGCTCGAGTCTTCGTCGAAGTGGATGCAACCAGCATACTACCATGCACAATAGAGTACGTAATTCCTTCAGAACAAATCTTCACCCTAAGGGTCGAATACGAATGGGTACCCCGGGCGTGTGAGGTTTGCAAATGCTTCGGACACCTAAAGCAGAATTTTAATAGGACAGAATCTACCAGCACGACGGAGGTCACAGAGGGTGTAGCAGATAACGCAGGGAAAGGAGATCAATCTGTGGTAGCTGATGAAAGAATGCAAGAGGAAGAAAGAGAAAAGGAGTATAACAAGAAAGAGGCTATGACATTAGTAGCAGTTAGCAAAGCAGCACAGGATATGGCGGATACTATCCCCCTAGCTGGAATTAGTTCGGGTCTAGAAACTGGAGAAGGGGCTGAACAAGACATGGAGATAACAAAGAATGAAGACGGGTCAAAGCTTTTGATATTGGGGAAAAGACAAGGGCAATCCTCTCCCGAAAAAATGCAACTGGTCATCATAAGGGACTCTTCCTATACTGGACCGGGAAGAAACGAGGCAACCAATAATGCAAATGGTTCCCCGGGCTTAAACAAAGAAGCCAAATTCAGGAAAAAGAATTCCACTGAAAATCTGAAGTCCAAAGGAGCAGCCAGACCTCTAATGTAACCAGGAATCTGACGAAGCTTGACTAACCAGGGTCAATCCCCCTTGGGCAGCAGTGGTACAGAAATGTGTTGGCACACTTTATTTTGAT
The DNA here is from genome assembly GCA_029216955.1 of Iris pallida. NCBI lineage: Eukaryota > Viridiplantae > Streptophyta > Magnoliopsida > Asparagales > Iridaceae > Iris > Iris pallida. Next base: position 5,098,361 of record JANAVB010015599.1, read on the forward strand.
TATTAACAAGCATCTTCGTAGTTCAGCTTTCTGTGTCTTCAGGATCATATTTTCTCAGAAGCTCTACTACACTTCATCCTACTGTTCAAGTGCTCCTTCCTTTGCATCGAAGACTGAAGCAGATGCCGGCGCTCATGCATAAGACGGCTTTTTCTGCTTAGAGTCTTCCTGTCTGTACTGTGTCTAGGTATATTTGTAAAATACTAAAGGACGGATGACAAATAAAAAGCACTATCAAAAATCAAGAGCTACAAAGCGGCATACCGGCGGCATGCTACGGCATACCGACGGTATACCGTTTTCGTGGTCCAGATAAGTTGCTGTGATAATTATCGGCATACCGACGGTATGCTTCGGCATGCCGGCGATATACCATTTTTATTGTCTTGAAAGTTGCTGTGACAATTGTCGGCATACCGACGGTATGATTCGGCATACCGGCGGTATACCGTTTTTAGCAATCCAAAAGTTGCTGTGACAAATTGTCGGCATACCGGCGGTATGCTCCGACATACCGACGGTATACCATTTTTAGCAACCCAAAACTTACTGTGACATTTGTCGGCATACCGACGGCATGCTCCGGCATAACGGTGGTATACCGAATTTCAAATACTTGGTTTTTGATTTGCTCTGACTAGCATTAATGGCCGCATTTAATGCTCTCGAACGGTCATTAATATGACCGTTACTATTTGGCCGGTATACCGATGGTATGCCGCGGCATACCGACGGCATGCCGGTCTGTCTGTATTTAGAGCATTAAATGCCACCAACAATTGGTTCTCCTACAAAAGAAAGCTCTCTCTCTCTCGAGCTTCACCACCAACTCTTACCATAAATTTTCCAACAACCAAGAGCTCCACCATTAATACTCTTCCAAGCTTTTCATTGTCATCCTCTCCCAAAGTGCTAGAGTATTAAAGAGTTGTACATTTCGATCTTCACGTGTTAGAAGATCAACAAGTTCTCTTCTCTTTTGTTTGAAGTTGGCGAGCCTTCAGAAGAAAACTCGTGTGTAGAAGTTGGCGAGTCTTCGGATCCAAACTCGTGTTGAAGTTGGCGAGTTCTTCGGATCCAAACTCGTGTGTACTATTTGGTTAAATAGTGGATTAAAGCCGGAGAGAGTTCCGGGACTGGATTGCCTCAAAAGAGGATACCAGGATACATCCTTGCGTTTGATCTTTCTACTCTTTACTTTCAATTATCTTTATTGCTTCAATTGTTGTAGTTATTTTTTTAATTTCCCTATTCACCCCCCCTCTAGGGTTCTACAATTGGTATCAGAGCTTCGTTCTCTTGATTTGGATTTACACCCTTGAGTGATCCATGGCCTCTAACCCTAGTATCAACACGTTTCACAATGAGGGGCACTCCACAAATAGGCCTCCCCTATTTGATGGTACCAACTATAACTATTGGAATGTTAGGATGAGCATTTATCTGAAGTCCATATATTTCGACCTATGGGATTGTGTGATAAATGGACTCCCTACTCCTTCCAGAGTTATTGAGGACATTGCCTCTGACACTCTTAGGGACACTCTCTCTGAAAATACCAAGAAGCTTGCAAGTCGAGATGCCAAGGCAATGAATGCTCTTTATTGTGCTCTCGACAGTAGTGAATTCAACCGAATCTCTACTTGCAAGACTTCCAATGAGATTTGGAAATTACTTGAAGTCACACACGAGGGAACTTCACAAGTGAATGAATCTAAGATTAGTAGACTCACGCAAGAATATGAGTCTTTTAAAATGAAGCATGATGAATCTATTACTTGCATGTTTACTCGATTTGGTGATATTATTAATCCTCTCTCCTCTCTTGGTAAGGAATATCCGGCTCATGAAAAGATCAGAAAAATTCTTAGAGGATTGACGAAAGTTTGGAGTCCTAAAGCAACCGCAATCATTGAGGGGAACGACTTGACTGTCATGAACCTTGAGACTCTCATGGGCAAGCTAATGACTCACGAACTCGATATGAAGGATCAAGAGGAATCCTCCATACAAGAGAAGGAGAAGGAGAAGACCAAAGAAAAGGAGAAATCTCTTGCTCTCAAAGCTACAAAGTCTTACTCCAAGGAGAGCTCCGACGACAATGAGTCGGATGATGATGAAGAAATAGCTCTCACAGCTAAGCACTTCCGGAAATTCCTCAAATTCAACAAAGCCAATCGCTCCAGACGGGAAAATGAGGAAGATCCGGCGTGCTATCAATGTAGAAGACCCGGACATATCAAGAGGGACTGTCCGATGATAAGAAGAGATTCAAGCAAGTACGAGAAGCCAAGCAAAGGAAGCTCGTCCTCTAGAAAATTCGCCAACACTAGCATTTGGTGTGAGAGTGATGCTAGTGACTCCGACAATGACAAGGAGTGCAAACACAATGCAAATGTTTGCCTCATGGCAACTGATGAGGTACTTGAGGATCTTTCCTTAAACACTCTTACTTATGATGACTTGGAAAATGCTATCCTTGAATTACACGAAGAACACAAAGGTGTTAGGAATAAATACAAGAAGTCTCTAAAAGATATTGATGCCCTTCAACTTGAAGTAGAGAGACTCTCTAATATCATTCTTGATATAAAAGGGAAATCTCCCGCATCTGACACGAATGAGATAGAGTCCTTAAGACTCAAATATCAAGAATCTCTTGACACCATCAAGAAAAGGGATGATGAGATTCTATCCATGAGAAGTTCTTATGAATTTGCTATGCGCAAATGTCAAGATGCTAATAGAAGAGAATATGACACTTCTATTAAGTATAATGATCTTCTTACACGGAGTAAGAATTTAGGTAATAAAATACCACTCACATGCATGCTCCAAGACACCCCCACACTCATCACAATGCTAGGCATACCCCTTACATGAACACTACACACAACTCCTTTTCTAATACAAGAAAAGGACCTTTTGTTAAGAAGAACACCTCACATCATGTATTTTACTATCATCATCATAACACTCATGGTAGAACTTCTCACACTAGAAACTCACATATGCACAACACTCACACTTCTTCTTCTAAATCTTCTTTAATGTATAATTATTGTGGTTTGCTCGGACATACTTCTAATTTTTGTTATACAAGGAAACAAGTTGACATGAAAGTTCTTAAATGGGTTCCTAGGACTAACAATCAAGGACCCAAACAATCATGGGTACCAAAACGTTCATCTTCAACTTATGTTGTAGGTGACGAATCCTTCTCATGCTAGAAGCAAGTAGATTCTCGATAGCGGTTGTTCACGGCACATGACCGGTGATGCTTCACTTTTTACAACGCTATCGATGAAGAAGGAAGGACACATCTTCTTCGGTAACATTCTTAAAGGTTATATTATTGGAAATGGTAATATCGGTTCTCTTCCTTATCCTTGTATTAATAATGTATGTCTTGTTACTAATCTCAAGCATAACCTCCTTAGTATTAGCCATCTTACCGATAATGGCTATGATATCAAGTTTGTTAAACTCAAATGCTACATTACCGATAGCTCTAATGGAACTATTGTTTATGAAGGCATTAGAGAAAACAATATTTATGTTCTTTATCTTGTTGAAGGTACTAACAATGACAGATGCCTAGTTGCAAAGAACGATGAGAGTTGGCTTTGGCACATGAGGCTTGGACACGCCAACATGGATACCATCTCTCGTCTCGCCTCCAAGAAGCTTGTACGAGGACTCCCAAGTATCCCATTCAAAAAGGATATGGTATGTGAAGAATGCGAGAAAAGTAAGTTGACCAAATCATCTTTCAAATCCATCAACTCTGTGAGTACCACTAGACCTCTTCAACTTATTCATATGGATCTTTTCGGCCCAAGTAGAGTAGCTAGCCTTGGTGGAAAACTTTATGCTTTTGTTTTAGTTGATGATTTTTCGAGATTTACTTGGGTTATTTTTCTTACTTGCAAAAGTGATACTTTTCGTGAATTTGTTGCTTTTTGTAAACGTGTTCAAAATGAGAAAGGTTTTTCTATCAACAAAATTAGGAGTGATCATGGAGAGGAATTTGATAATGTCGATTTCAAAAAATTTTGTGAAAAGAATAGTTTTGGACATGATTTTGCTTGTCCACGTACTCCTCAACAAAATGGTGTTGTGGAGAGAAAGAATAGAACCCTTGGCGATATGGCCCGGGTTATGTTAAACCAATATAAGCTCCCCCAATATTTTTGGGCGGAAGCCGTTAATACGGCATGTCATGTTATAAATAGAGTCTTAATTAGACCTATTTCTAAGAAGACTCCTTATGAGCTTTGGTTTGACAAAATTCCCTCTATTAAATATTTCAAAGTTTTTGGTTGTAATTGTTTTATCTTGAATACCAAGGATAACCTAGGCAAGTTTGAAGAAAAAGCCTATGAAGGAATTTTCCTTGGATATTCTACTCACAGTAAAGGTTTTCGTGTTTTTAATAAAAGAAGTCTTATTGTTGAAGAGTCAATCAATGTCTCTTTTAATGAACTTAACTCTTCTACATTCTCCTCTTCCGAGGATATTGATGACATCTCGTTTGGGCTGGAGAACTCCTCTATTGAAGATCGTCCTTCTTCATCTAACAATGAAGTTGTGACTCCGACAAAAGAGTCTCCTCCTCTCGAGCCTCCTCAAAAGGATCTCCCAAAAGAATGGAGATTTGTCACCAATCATCCTAAGGAACTTATCATTGGAGACCCTTCCTCCAAGGTTAGCACTAGATCATCCACTCGTGATCTTTGTGCAAACGTGGCTTTTATCTCTCAAATAGAGCCTAAAAATGTTAATAATGCTTTTCTTGATGAATTTTGGATGATAGCAATGCAAGAGGAGTTAAATCAATTTGAGCGAAACAAGGTTTGGGAACTTGTCCCAAAACCTAGCAATCACCCTATCATTGGAACGAAATGGGTGTTTCGTAACAAACTTAATGAAGATGGGTTAGTGACTCGTAACAAGGCCCGATTGGTTGCTCAAGGCTATAACCAAGAGGAAGGCATTGACTACGACGAAACCTATGCTCCGGTTGCACGTCTTGAATCCATTCGTATGCTTTGTGCTTTTGCTTGTTTTAATGACTTTAAGCTCTTTCAAATGGATGTTAAGAGTGCTTTTCTGAATGGTATTATTAAAGAGGAAGTTTATGTTAAACAACCTCCTGGCTTTCAAGATTTTCAATTTCCAAACCACGTGTTCAAACTCCACAAAGCCCTTTGTGGCCTCAAACAAGCTCCCCGTGCTTGGTATGAGTGCCTTAGCTCCTTTCTTGTTTCTCATAATTTCTCAAAGGGAAAAGTCGACACAACACTTTTTATTAAATCCCATAATGGCACTCTCTTATTGGTTCAAATTTATGTCGATGATATTATTTTTGGTTCTACTAACAACACACTTTGTGAAGAATTTGCTAAAGTTATACAGAAAGAATTTGAAATAAGCATGATGGGAGAACTTTCCTTCTTTTTGGGGTTGCAAATCAAGCAAGGACCCAAAGGAACCTTCATCAATCAAGCAAAATATACAAAGGACCTCCTCAAGCGCTTCGACCTTGACTCATCCAAATCAATGAGGACTCCTATGGCCACAACGACAAAGCTTGCCCATGATGACAATGGCATATCGGTGGACATTCGTAAGTATAGAGGTATGATTGGTAGTTTGCTTTACCTTACAGCTAGCCGTCCTGATATCATGTTTAGTGTATGTCTCTGTGCACGATATCAAGCAAATCCAAAGGAATCTCACCTATGTGTCGTCAAGCGCATTTTTTGCTATCTCAAAGGAACCGTTAACACGGGCCTTTGGTATCGTGGTTTAGTAAGAAACAAAACTCTGTTGCTCTTTCAACCACTGAGGCCGAGTATATTGCGGCCGGCTGCTGCTGTGCACAAATTCTTTGGATGTCACAAACACTGTTAGATTATGGCATTTCTCATTCTTGCATCCCTATTAAATGTGATAACACTAGCTCTATCAATCTCACGAAAAATTTGATTTGTCACTCACGCACGAAGCACATTGAAATTAGACACCATTTTCTTCGTGACCATCAACAAAAGGGAGACATCCGTCTTGAGTTTATTGACACCAATTCTCAATTAGCCGATATCTTCACCAAACCACTCCCGGAAGATCGCTTCTCCTTTCTTTGCCAAGAATTAGGCATTTTATCCATTGACCCTTAAAACTGTTCTTTGATCGGCACACCGGCGATATACGGCGGTATACCGACGGTATGTCGTTTTTCGTTTCAGAATTTGGTTGTCTCGAAAATCGGCATTCCGTCGGTATATGCCGGCATATCGACGATATGCCGGTTCGTGGCGGACAGGACATCAAATCAGGGTCCGGGCCCACCTTTCTTCTCTACTTCCTTTATTCTTTCTTAACCTACTTTTATTCCCTCTCATCCATCCAATCTATCATAACTACCCATCTCTTCACCTCCCATCTCATTTATTACTCTTCTCTCACATCCCCCCTTTCACTCCTCTCTTTACTCCACCCTCATAAATTTCAACCCACCACCTTTTCAACTCCCTTCTTTAAACCTCCTCTACAACCGTTCCCACCCTCCTCCCCTTTCAAAATCCATCTCTTCATCTTCCTCCTCCTCTTTAAAATCCTCCTTCCTCCATCACTTCTCTCTACTCCTCCTTCATCCACTCCAAAAACCTAATCTCTCTTCATGGCAAACCCTAAGCGTCCCCGCTCCTCCTCCTCCTTGTTCAACCCCTTCATCCCGGTGGCCCAACCTCACGGGTACGACCAACGGATCTTTACCAACTCCCTCTCGACCGAGTTGTGGTTCCAGCACTTTGTTCATCACAATATGTTCAAGGGACGGGAGATCAACTGGAATCTCTTCCCCGGCCACGTTCACTTGTTTGACGAGGCCGACCTCTCCTCCCTTCTTCGGCGTCAAATCCCCGTCTACGCCGCCGCCGTTCGCCTCTTTTATTGCAACTTGGACTGGGACGATGAGCACAACGCTATTCAGTCCATGGTCAACGATCGTCACTTTCGGCTACAATCTCGGGACATCGCCCACATTCTCGGCATCCCGGACAAGGGGGAAGCCTTGCCTTCCTTGGGTGCTCTTCACTCTTCGACGGCGTCTCCCTTCGATGAGTTCTGCCGCATCATCTGCAAGGGTCCCAACCCTCCTGCCATTCCGGCCCTCTCTGCACAGCTGGAGCCGATTTACTACGAGCCCCATAGGATAGTGTGTCATACACTCTTTTCTAAGGGCGGGAACTACGACGCCATTACCGGCGATGCCCTGGTGTGCATGTGCTATCTTTATGCCCGGAAGCCGTTCTCTTTCCCGAAGACTCTCCTTCTTCAATTCCGGCGTGTCTTGCCGGCGGGAAAGCAGAACCTTTACTACGGCTCCATCATCACTCTCCTTCTGGAAGCCAAGCAGGTTGATCTCTCCCTCTGCTCCTCGGATGGCGTCCCGTCCTATCTTGCCGTTTTGCGTTCTGTGAGTGGAGCCTCTACTTCGCGTGCCTCTTCTTCCCAAGAGCCACCAGCTGTTGCTCCTGCACCTCCTCCTCCTGGCTCGGGCCGTTATATGCCGCTGACTCAGCAGCACTTTGATATGCGTATGGCCCAGGCGGAGGAGCAGATGCGGGCCCACACTCGTGGCCTTGGCGCCCTGATCCAGTCCCGTTTCTACGATCAGGGGTATTTTATTCAGCGCACTCTTCAGGACCGGGATGCTTTTCTGGATCTTAATCTTCAGGATCCTATGTACCAGGCCCCGCGCTTCTCTGATCCCAATGCCTATAGGTTTATGTACCCTGACGGCATTGATCCTTTTGGCACCTTCCAGCAGGCTCAGGGTGATGGAGACGATCCGGCTGATGAGTAGGGATGGATTCCCTTTTGGATGATGGTCTCGTTTATGCGTGTTTTAGTTTTATGTGTTTGTTTTTATGTTGTCTTTTGTGGTCCTTCGAGGACCGGTGTGTGGTTGGTACCAATTATTTGCAGTCCTTCGGGGACTTTATCTGTGGTTCTCTCTAGTATCCGGCTCTCGTTGAGGAGAGTCTTTCTATTTACCTTATGCTATATGTGTGTCGGGCATGTATTCACTTTTTACTTCAAAATATTAATACATGCTTTTCTTTATATGCTCTTGTCATTATCATTATGCACGTTTTCTATTATTATCCCCATCTTTGACTAAGTGACAAAGGGGAAGAAATCGTACTGAGGGGGAGTTGTCTACCTACGGGGGATGTAAAACCCCTAAATTTCTACTATTTTTTTTTTAAAAATTCGTACTGATTTAAATTTTTGTATTGTACGTCACGTATTGTACGTCGTGTGCGAAGGTTTGTCTTTCGTAATTGCTCGACGAATGCGAATATGTACGAGCGTACATATTTTTGAAAAACATTATTTTTATTATTTTTATAGTTTCAAAGAAATATAGACAATAATTATTTCTAGCTATTATTTTCAAGCTTACGATTTTAATTATGAAAGCCATTTTGTTTATAGCAGTTATTAATAATAAAATATATTCTTAGGCATACATATATTTCCTAAATATTTTGCTAGTTTATTTTAAATAAGAATATAATTTTCGAGATTTATTAATATTAATATTTTTTATTATTCAAAAAAAGATATTTAAAGATATTTATTATTTTCGAAATTATTATTATTGGTATTTTGAAAAATATATTTGGAAGTTATTGTGGCCATTTAAATCTTGATTTGAATTTTGGATTTATTTAAATAAGTTAAATATTTGATTTATCCCAATTTATTTTAAGCTAAAAGCATTTAATTAGATTTAAATTGATTTGAATTAGATTTGGATTTAGATTTGATTGATTTTGAATTTGTAGCAAATTATCTATTTTGGGGAATTTAAATCCTAATCCATATCTAAGTGGGAATTCCCACATCCTATAAATAGGCAGGTACTCCTCCACATTATTCATCCACAAATTTCACAACCAAATCTACGTGCATCGTGTCTGTGTCCATCCAAATTATTATTCCATATTTCTACATATACATAATCCTCTCTCTCGTGTCGGACACACCCCGACATCGTCAAATACCTATCCCTAATCCCCAATCCGCCATGGCTACGTCGTGCTTCCTTCGACCACCCCCGGCCAAACCCTCCGGTCACCCCAAAACCAAGTCTCGGCCATCCCGACCAGCCCTCCGTCGACCCCGAGCACAGCCCAGCCACTCGACCCCAGGCCCCCACCATTACCATCACCATCGTCGCCGTTCGTCGCCGTCTCCTCCGCTCACCCGACACACCCACATCCATCACCACCTCCTCCACAGGGAACCACCCACATCCATCACCACCTCCTCCACAGGAAACCACCACGCTGCCACCATCTCCGTGGCCAACCAACCGTCTTCTACCACCCAACCAACCACTGTCACCATGATCCCTAATCCATCACCACCACCAAACACCAGAAAATAAAACAGAAAGAAAATAAAACCCAAACCCGTACCTATCCCCGCTGTGGCCGCCCCGGTCGAACATTGCCGCGCATCGTGCAGACCCCGCCGGACCCCGTAAGTGTGCCTCCACCGTGGGTCTGCTTCATCCGCCATGCCCGGCGACTAGCAGCACCCCCGGCCACCCAAATCACCAGCAGCTGCCACGTCTGGCCGCCGACCTCAGCCGCGACGTCTCTACTCCTCGCCCTCCGTCGTAGGTCGATCTCCCCATCAGCGATCAGCCTTCGCCGAACTTCGCCGCCGGCGACCACGCCGACAGCGCCTTGGCCTCCCTCTCCCTCCGCCTCGCCTTGATCGGACCCCGACTTCATCTCCGCCCCGCAGCACCTAACCCCGGCCTCCCGCGTCGCCGCTTCCCTCACCGAGCACCCACGCGTCCGACCCCAAGCCCTAATCCCTCCGCCGCCGGCGAGACAGTCGCCGCTCGTCATCCTGCCTCTCGGCGCCGCGGCCGCGCAGCTGCTCGCGCTTTCCCCCCTCACGCCGGAGCGCCGCACCGCACCTCCGCGCTCGCCTCGCCGAGCCTCCGTGAGAACCCCCCCTTTTTTTTCGATCATCTCCTCCGAACTCTCTCCCTCTCTCCTCAGTTTCCCTCTTCCTCACGCTCTCCATCTTCCCCTCATTCTTTCTCTCTCTTTCTTAAGTTTCCTCATTTTTACTTTTACTGCTGTAGGAGCACATTTGCTTATATTTTTTTTATTTTTATTTTATTTTATTTTGTTTATCTGTTATTGTTATTATTACTGTTATTATAAACTTTGTTTTATTATTATTATTATTATTATTATTAGGTATGTTATTATTATTATTATTATTATTATTATTATTTTTATTATTTTATGTTTTGTGTGTTGTTCTTATTTAGTAGAGAAGAGACAGCAGTACTGATGAGCTTATTCTTTGCTTTATTTATTTTTGTATAATTTGTGTATGGTATCTACTTAGTATAAGTATTATTATGTAATATTGTTTCTATTATATTCATTGATAATATTAGTATTGTTGTATTGTAATTATTAATTATTTCAGAAATTATATATATTAGTATTTTCTAAATTATTTTGGAGCAAAATTTTGTAATGGGCTTGGCCTATATTCCAAATTTTGGTTTATAGGCCCTAAAATATTGTTGTATTATTTTATATTAGTTATGGTTTTTCTTTGTTTAAAATTTATTTGATAAAAATTAGTTTTTTTGCCTAATCCGTTTTTCTATATTTTCAAGTAATTCTTTGTAATATTTTGAGATAAAAGAAATATATAGTTTTTTTTTTCTATTATAACTAACTACCAAATATAGTTCCTAAATAATAAGTATTTTTAGTTATTAAATAGTTTTGACTAAGAAGAGTTTATATAAATATATATTTCTAGGGTAATTATAAATATTTTCCTATATCAAAACTCTCCGTTTATCAAATCTTGTCCGTGGCTAATCGCCTACTTCCTAATCCTTTGCGAATCTCAAACTTCCTTATATCTTCCCTAGCAAATTGACTATTCTGGACTCAATGGCACGATCCGTCCCATCGATTGAGATCGTCTTGCATAGTTGTTGCACCGAAGTTGAACTTGTGCCATATGATCATAGCACCACACCAGGCGACCCCCAGGCAAGTATACCTTGCTAATTAAACTGTCAATTATTTATTTACTGCATTATTTACTTTATTTCATATTGTTAGTTTTCTTTGATATAAACTGCGCGTCCAAGCCACACTTGGGTGCAAGCGACTTTATTAGTCGTTATTTTATTTTATGCATGATGACTTAGTGTTAGCGAACTACCTTCATGTTAGGGGATATCCTTATATCTTCTTTGGCTGTGACACTCACACTACACGGTTTGAGACATGTTGTAGGGGCACGACTTATTGACTAGCTATCTCTAAAGTCGTGTGACGGTAGATATTCGTAACTGCTATGATTAAGGTTTTAGAGACTCAAGCAGTTACAAAACTGGACGAGCCATGGACATGACTTGAACAGTGTGGGATATATTGGGGGAGGACAATCGCTAGTGCGTATGGGAAGCCAAACAGGTAAACCACAGTCTCCGGATGGAACTGTGGCGATATATTTGCAGATACCCTCTGACGTTTTGGACGTTACGGCCGGATACAGATGACTGGATGCCAGTTACGTACACATAGCCAAAAATCCCACCCATGCGCATGAAAGTTGTCCTCTAAATTGTACATTAGTCGGTTAGAATCTCCTTTGCATGTTTATGTCTAGTTTATATATTATTTTATTCTGACAGTTCATATTAGCTTGTTCTTTCTGTATCTTGCTACGTCCGTCTGAGGACCTGGTTTTTCCCCAGGTGCGTGTTCATGTCTTTCGCAGGTATTCTAGCCAAGGCCGTGGTCTTCTCCATTCCTTCGAAGACGATTGCGCTTGGTTCGTCTTGCCATTTTTATCACTCGATTTCTTGTACATTTCTTTCATTGAGATAGTTGGTAGTGGACTTTGTCTCCGTCCAACGATTGTATTATAAATATTCGAGTTGATATTTATATTATTATTCTTTTCATTGTGGATGAGATTTAGTTTGTCTTGGATTACTACATTTTATAGCTTATGTATTCATACGAGACCTATGTATTTCGTATGAATACAGCTGGCATGTCTACATTCCTAGTCCTACGTATTTTGGGACTGGGGCGTTACATGTTTTTGTGGTGGTCCATGCAGGTCAAGATAAATTGTTTGGTTACTTTACCGTACCAAGCAAGCCTGTGTATAGGATTAGAAGTCTAGGATCTCATCCACATACTTAACCTTTTTCCTTGATTTTATCTACCGTTTTGACTCATCAATTGCATCTTGCTTGCCTCCTTCCATCCCTATTCTTATCTTCCTTTTGTGCTTGCTAGAGATTGACCCTACTAGTTAGTTGTCCCAAAACACCATTAGTTTAATTCTTTAAGTTGGGTAGAATACCTTATGAACTAGCAACCCTTTGACCTAGTGACCTATATTAGCAAGCTTATTTAGATCCTAGAATCTAGAGGACCTAACCCGTCTAGCCAACCAAGGACTTGGACAAGAAGACTATAGGACGACTGTATGACTTAGAATCATTCTACCTTCTTTAAATCTTAATCTCTCGTGCCTACGTTTTTACTATCTTGACTAATGATGCTAATGTAGCCTAGCTTTTTGCAAGCTTATTCTTTTATCAGGCTTGTTTCAAGACATATGTTATTGGGCATGTCTACTAACATATGGTCTAATCAGAACCGGTGCATGATGGTCTGATCAACCGAGTGCACTTTGGTTCGCTTTTGTCTATTACTCTACGTGGATGGGGACATAATTAAACTTGGCCCTTACAATCCCATCCACGACTGCCGTGACAATTCTTTTGAAATTATTCGATCGTCATTGAATCACGTATTCGTATTCGATAACGCCTCCTTCGAACTCTATATTGCTTTCGTCCCCACCTATTTTAGGAGGACGAAAGCGTTATACTAGAACTTCCTCTAGCCATCCTATCGATTACGACCATATCGTATTATTTCCCTATAATCTAGATCGCAATTTCTTACGGCATAATTTTGTTATTGATTGTTCATCATCGATACCCCCTGTGTCTTCTCACCTCCCCTACGAATTCTTAATTTCGAGGACGAAATTTTTTTTAAGTTGGGTAGGATGTAAAACCCTTAAATTTCTACTATTTTTTTTAAAAATTCGTACTGATTTAAATTTTTGTATTATACGTCACGTATTGTACGTCGTGTGCGAAGGTTCGTCTTTCGTAATTGCTCGACGAATGCGAATATGTACGAGCGTACATATTTTTGAAAAACATTATTTTTATTATTTTTATAGTTTCAAAGAAATATAGACAATAATTATTTCTAGCTATTATTTTCAAGCTTACGATTTTAATTATGAAAGCCTTTTTGTTTATAGCAGTTATAAATAATAAAATATATTCTTAGGCATACATATATTTCCTAAATATTTTGCTAGTTTATTTTAAATAAAAATATAATTTTTGAGATTTATTAATATTAATATTTTTTATTATTCAAAAAAAGATATTTAAAGATATTTATTATTTTCGAAATTATTATTATTGGTATTTTGAAAAATATATTTGGAAGTTATTGTGGCCATTTAAATCTTGATTTGATTTTAGGATTTATTTAAATAAGTTAAATATTTGAAGTTTGATTTATCCCAATTTATTTTAAGCCAAAAGCATTTAATTAGATTTAAATTGATTTGAATTAGATTTGGATTTAGATTTGATTGATTTTGAATTTGTAGCAAATTATCTATTTTGGGGAATTTAAATCCTAATCCATATCTAAGTGGGAATTCCCACATCCTATAAATAGGCAGGTACTCCTCCACATTATTCATCCACAAATTCCATAACCAAATCTACGTGCATCGTGTCTGTGTCCATCCAAATTATTATTCCATATTTCTACATATACATAATCCTCTCCCTCGTGTCGGACACACCCCGACATCGTCAAATACCTATCCCTAATCCCCAATCCGCCATGGCTACGCCGTGCTTCCTTCGACCACCCCCGGCCAAACCCTCCGGTCACCCCAAAACCAAGTCTCGGCCATCCCGACCAGCCCCCCGTCGACCCCGAGCACAGCCCAGCCACTCGACCCCAGGCCCCCACCATTACCATCACCATCGTCGCCGTTTGTCGCCGTCTCCTCCGCTCACCCGACACACCCACATCCATCACCACCTCCTCCACAGGGAACCACCCACATCCATCACCACCTCCTCCACAGGAAACCACCACGCTGCCACCACCTCCGTGGCCAACCAACCTTCTTCTACCACCCAACCAACCACTGTCACCATGATCCCTAATCCATCACCACCACCAAACACCAGAAAATAAAACAGAAAGAAAATAAAACCCAAACCCGTACCTATCCCCGCTGTGGCCGCCCCGGTCGAACATTGCCGCGCATCGTGCAGACCCCGCCGGACCCCGTAAGTGTGCCTCCACCGTGGGTCTGCTTCATCCGCCATGCCCGGCGACTAGCAGCACCCCCGGCCACCCAAATCACCAGCAGCCGCCACGTCTGGCCGTCGACCTCAGCCGCGACGTCTCTACTCCTCGCCCTCCGTCGTAGGTCGATCTCCCCATCAGCGATCAGCCTTCGCCGAACTTCGCCGCCGGCGACCACGCCGACAGCGCCTTGGCCTCCCTCTCCCTCCGCCTCGCCTTGACCGGACCCCGACTTCATCTCCGCCCCGCAGCACCTAACCCCGGCCTCCCGCGCCGCCGCTTCCCTCACCGAGCACCCACGCGTCCGACCCCAAGCCCTAATCCCTCCGCCGCCGGCGAGACAGTCGCCGCTCGTCATCCTGCCTCTCGGCGCCGCGGCCGTGCAGCTGCTCGCGCTTCCCCCCCCCCCCATGCCGGAGCGCCGCACCGCACCTCCGCGCTCGCCTCGCCGAGCCTCCGTGAGAACCCCCCTTTTTTTCGATCATCTCCTCCGAACTCTCTCCCTCTCTCCTCAGTTTCCCTCTTCCTCACGCTCTCCATCTTCCCCTCATTCTTTCTCTCTCTTTCTTAAGTTTCCTCATTTTTACTTTTACTGCTGTAGGAGCATATTTGCTTATATTTTTTTATTTTTATTTTATTTTATTTTGTTTATCTGTTATTATTATTATTACTGTTATTATAAACTTTGTTTTATTATTATTATTATTATTATTATTATTATTATTATTATTATTATTATTATTATTGATATTATTATTATTATTATTATTATTATTATTATTATTATTATTATTATTAGGTATGTTATTATTATTTTTATTTTTATTTTTATTATTTTATGTTTTGTGTGTTGTTCTTATTTAGTAGAGAAGAGACAGCAGTAGTGATGAGCTTATTCTTTGCTTTATTTATTTTTGTATAATTTGTGTATGGTATCTACTTAGTATAAGTATTATTATGTAATATTGTTTCTATTATATTCATTGATAATATTAGTATTGTTGTATTGTAATTATTAATTATTTCAGAAATTATATATATTAGTATTTT
The DNA here is from genome assembly GCA_029216955.1 of Iris pallida. Taxonomy (NCBI): domain Eukaryota; kingdom Viridiplantae; phylum Streptophyta; class Magnoliopsida; order Asparagales; family Iridaceae; genus Iris; species Iris pallida. The sequence goes on from JANAVB010015599.1 coordinate 5,113,924, forward strand.
CTAAATTATTTTGGAGCAAAATTTTGTAATGGGCTTGGCCTATATTCCAAATTTTGGTTTATAGGCCCTAAAATATTGTTGTATTATTTTATATTAGTTATGGTTTTTCTTTGTTTAAAATTTATTTGATAAAAATTAGTTTTTTTGCCTAATCTGTTTTCCTATATTTTCAAGTAATTCTTTGTAATATTTTGAGATAAAAGAAATATATAGTTTTTTTTTCTATTATAACTAACTACCAAATATAGTTCCTAAATAATAAGTATTTTTAGTTATTAAATAGTTTTGACTAAGAAGAGTTTATATAAATATATATATTTCTAGGGTAATTATAAATATTTTCCTATACCAAAACTCTCCGTTTATCAAATCTTGTCCGTGGCTAATCGCCTACTTCCTAATCCTTTGCGAATCTCAAACTTCCTTATATCTTCCCTAGCAAATTGACTATTCTGGACTTGTCACGCCCCAGAACCAGAATACTGGAGAGCGGGGGAATGACTCAGCCAGCTACGTATTACGGGTAGATGAATACCGTATAATACGATCAATGCTGTCTAACCAGACGAGGGGGTGCATACTACATGAAAGTCTTACTATGGTCACTTCACATCTATTGTCTCAATCATTCAAATAAGAAGCAGAAATAGAGAACATGTAAGATAAAGCAGTAAGGCGTCCCAAACGCTCAGTCAAAATATTCTTGATATCTGGCTTTACAAAACATAGCCAGATGGTATAGTAACATATACACAATTGTTATCAGCTGCAGTCTGACTTAATTACAATCATGTAAAAGCAAGTGCAAGACAATCCGACTAACATGTCGGTGCCAAACGGCTAAGTATAAAGTAAATAACAAAACGAGTGGTGAAGTAAGGAACCCACTCGAGTCCTCCTGCGATCATTCCCCTAGTATTGACCATCTTGGAGGTAGAAGTAAGCTGGATCCTCGGGGACCGGCTCTAAATCTGGCCATGCAAAACCAGAGAGGTTAGACCTCCAATAGCAAGTACCACAAGGAAGGACGATATGAAGGATTAAACCAGTAAGTAAGAGAATATAATAATAGATCTCTGCTTTCCACTAGGACTCTCATAACATCACGATACTTCGAACCAACCTCCCAACCAAACAAGGACAGAAGTTGGCCCGTCATGTCCTGACATTCTGATCATCTCAGTTAGGCAACAGAGTAGGTACAGTATACAAACAAATCATCTTGAACGGCCAATCAACTACTACGGCTTGCTATTGTGAGTCCCAAGTTATCCTAAAATTATGCAAATAGGGATTCCTCAGTTCTTACTATGTGCGAGCAAGGCTAGTCTATCCAGTCAATCAATTGCGCCAATCATGTAATTAGACGAGTCCCAGCGGGACGCCCGCCGTTAATATAGCATGTACAATAATATAAGAAGATACCGTTCCCTGCCCGTGTGACAGATTTACAGTATCTGTGGAAACCAGCCGGCCCGTCGGGCACTACTAGTCCCAAGGGGGCTGCCATGTAAGAACTCGGGAATCCATTCTCTCCATGCCATCATTATTTTATTTAACTTAAAGCCTCTATGTTAAGCGAAATCCCATGCCGTGGATTGGTCATTCAAATGAGTACTTTCGTACGGGGTACGATATACGTAACTCTACAACGATACCCGTGCGGCTAGGTTGTAGGTCTTACATAGCGTGATACAACAATCAAATCTAACCACGGAGTAATCATGCCTTGACCATAAAGTACACATGCTGGTTTTTGTAAGATAAACGAATAACTAAATAAATAAATAAATAAATAATTTGAAACCTGCATGTGCCTGTATGCCAATATTCGGGATCGGCTAATCGATTGCAATAGTTTATTACATGAACGTGTCTCATTCATTCAATTCAATAAGATGACTAGCCAGTCTCTTAGTTCCAATCAGGAACGCATGATCAATTATTAGTCAATGTTACAATCATTATCAATGGTGACAAGACATGAAAGTCAATTAGTATTACATGGGGTCGAGCCTATAGCTCCTCAGAGTTAAGTTCTAGTCATACTGTGTATCCATGGATCAATCAAGACACATGACACATTCCACATAACAGTCTGTGTTATCAATATTAACATATCATGATTTATCAAGTTCATGCAAAAAGGCGTAAGGATATAATAGAAGAATTATCATGCCATCATTAAATAAATAAGTTATAGAGCAAATACACCCAGGTTAGAAAGTCACGCCAACATGTCTGTGCTAAGGCCAAAAGTCACGCCAACAAGTCTAGGCTAAGGCCAACAAGTCACGTCAAGTCTAGTAGGAGTGAGCGTGAAAAGTGGTTCATGTGGGCATGCACAGTGTGAGCGTGAGGGGAAATTCATGCACGCACAGCGTGAGCGTGAAAAGTGAGCATGGAAAATGATAAGAAATTCACGCACGCATGCAAAGATGTGTGCGTGACTAAAAATCCACGCACTCATGGATGTGTGCGTGACTAAAAATCCACGTACTCATGGATGTGTGCGTGACTAAAAAATCCACGCACTCATGGATGTGTGCGTGACTAAAAATCCACGCACTCATGTAAGGACGTAACTAAAAATCCACGCACTCATGTAAGGACGTGAGCGTGAAAAGTCACACAGACACGTAGAGACGCGTGCGTGACTAAAATACACGCAGACACGTAAGAACGTGTGCGTGACTAAAAATACACGCAGACACGTAAAAACGTATGCGTGACTAAAAATACACGCAGACACGTAAGAACGTGTGTGTGACTCAGGGACCTTCGTCCCAAGCCAGAAATGAAGTTTCCATGGTTCAGAACCCATGGTCAGCTGAGAATACACGCCAAGTTGGAAGATCAAACCCATGAAAAACCGAAATCACAACAACTCAGATCTGGGAAAAACAAGCCACAGAAATCAAAAATGCTAAGTAGTAAACTCTCTCAGGATCATGAGAGGAAGAAAAATGAACCATAAAAATGGTTTCCCAAGCAAGAAGCAAGATTTGCACTTGCCTGCTGTGGTGGGTGGAGAGAGTGATGAGAGGAAGAAGAAGAAGTAATGGTGAAGGAGAAGTTATGAGGAGAGAGAAGGAGAAGGAAGCTTTAAATAGGAAGGGTGGTGGTAGGTGGGAGTTTGTGGGCCGGGTTTGTCCACCATGAACCCGAAAAACCCTCCATGGCCGAACCCAATAAGACCAAGCAGAGAATAAAAGCAGGAAGAAAATACAGAAATAAAATGCAGGAATAAAATGCAGCTAATTAATTAACATGAAAATAAAAGGGCAGATAATTAATTAACATGAACTTATAGGAACTTTAAATACAGGATAATATATGATAAATACTAAATAAATAAATATGAGTTGTACATGTATAAAAATACGCATTCTGGGAACAGAGAGTGACAGGACTCAATGGCACGATCCGTCCCATCGATTGAGATCGTCTTACATAGTTGTTGCACCGAAGTTGAACTTGTGCCACATGATCATAGCACCACACCAGGCGACCCCCAGGCAAGTATACCTTGCTAATTAAACTGTCAATTATTTATTTACTGCATTATTTACTTTATTTCATATTGTTAGTTTTCTTTGATATAAACTGCGCGTCCAAGCCACACTTGGGTACAAGCGACTTTATTAGTCATTATTTTATTTTATGCATGATAACTTAGTGTTAGCGGACTACCTTCATGTTAGGGGATATCCTTATATCTCCTTTGGCTGTGACACTCATACTACACGGTTTGAGACATGTTGTAGGGGCACGACTTATTGACTAGCTATCTCTAAAGTCGTGTGACGGTAGATATTCGTAACTGCTATGATTAAGGTTTTAGAGACTCAAGCAGTTACAAAACTGGACGAGCCATGGACATGACTTGAACAGTGTGGGATATATTAGGGAAGGACAGTCGCTAGTGCGTATGGGAAGCCAAACAGGTAAACCACAGTCTCCGGATGGAACTGTGGCGATATATTTGCAGATACCCTCTGACGTTTTGGACGTTACGGCCGGATACAGATGACTGGATGCCAGTTACGTACACATAGCTAAAAATCCCACCCATGCGCATGAAAGTTGTTCTCTAAATTGTACATTAGTCGGTTAGAATCTCCTTTGCATGTTTATGTCTAGTTTATATATTATTTTATTCTGACAGTTCATATTAGCTTGTTCTTTCTGTATCTTGCTACGTCCGTCTGAGGACCTAGTTTTTCCCCAGGTACGTGTTCATGTCTTTCGCAGGTATTCTAGCCAAGGCCGTGGTCTTCTCCATTCCTTCGAAGACGATTGCGCTTGGTTCGTCTTGCCATTTTTATCACTCGATTTCTTGTACATTTTTTTCATTGAGATAGTTGGTAGTGGACTTTGTCTCCGTCCAACGATTGTATTATAAATATTTGAGTTGATATTTATATTATTATTCTTTTTATTGTGGATGAGATTTAGTTTATCTTGGATTACTACATTTTACAGCTTATGTATTCATACGAGACCTATGTATTTCGTATGAATACAGCTGGCATGTCTACATTCCTAGTCCTACGTATTTTGGGACTGGGGCGTTACAGGGGAGCTACTTCCTGAAGATGCTATCTCTCTATTTTGTCAATTATCAAAATAGAGAAGATTATTGGCACACTTTATTTTGATTATTAACAAGCATCTTCGTAGTTCAGCTTTCTGTGTCTTCAGGATCATATTTTCTCAGAAGCTCTACTACACTTCATCCTACTGTTCAAGTGCTCCTTCCTTTGCATCGAAGACTGAAGCAGATGCCGGCGCTCATGCATAAGACGGCTTTTTCTGCTTAGAGTCTTTCTGTCTGTACTGTGTCTAGGTATATTTGTAAAACACTAAAGGACGGATGACAAATAAAAATCACTATTAAAAATCAAGAGCTACAGAGCGGCATACCGGCGGCATGCTACGGCATACCGACGGTATACCGTTTTCGTGGTCCAGATAAGTTGATGTGACAATTATCGGCATACCGACGGTATGCTTCGGCATGCCGGCGGTATACCATTTTTATTGTCTTGAAAGTTGCTGTGACAATTGTCGGCATACCGGCGATATAATTCGGCATACCGGCGGTATACCATTTTTAGCAATCCAAAAGTTGCTGTGACAAATTGTCGGCATACCGGCGGTATGCTCCGTCATACCGGCGGTATACCGGTTTTAGCAACCCAAAACTTGCTGTGACATTTGTCGGCATACCGACGGCATTCTCCGGCATACCGGCGGTATACCGAATTTCAAATACTTGGTTTTTTATTTGCTCTGACTAGCATTAATGGCCGCATTTAATGCTCTCGAACGGTCATTAATATGACCGTTACTATTTGGCCGGTATACCGACGGTATGCCGCGACATACCGACGGCATGCCGGTCTGTTTGTATTCAGAGCATTAAATGCCACCAACTCTTAGTTCTCCTATAAAAGAAAGCTCTCTCTCTCTCTTGAGCTTCACCACCAACTCTTACCATAAATTTTCCAACAACCAAGAGCTCCACTATTAATACTCTTCCAAGCTTTTCATTGTCATCCTCTCCCAAAGTGCTAGAGTATTAAAGAGTTGTATATTTCGATCTTCACGTGTTAGAAGATCAACAAGTTCTCTTCTCTTTTGTTTGAAGTTGGCGAGCCTTCGTAAGAAAACTCGTGTGTAGAAGTTGGCGAGTCTTCGGATCCAAACTCGTGTTGAAGTTGGCAACTTCTTCGGATCCAAACTCGTGTGTACTATTTGGTTAAATAGTGGATTAAAGTCGGAGAGAGTTCCGGGACTGGATTGCCTCAAAAGAGGATACCAGGATACATCCTTACATTTGATATTTTTACTCTTTACTTTCAATTGTCTTTATTGCTTCAATTATTGTAGTTAATTTTTTAATTTCCCTATTCACCCCCCTGTAACACCCATATTCGGAATACGTATTTTATCAGGCGTATACGTATTTCGGACCTGTATTTTATTTTTTCGAATTTTGGCCTGTACTTGTAATTGACTTGACTTGCGAATTTTGGATTTCTCGTAATTGGGTTTTACCTGGCTTGGTTTTATGTTGTGGAGAAGGTTGGTTTGGTTTGGTTTATTTTGCATTGGAGCACCTTAGCTAACCTCCACCCTACACTCAACTTATCCTCCACCATTAAAATCCCCACCTAACACTCTCTTTCTTCATTACTTTCCTCCATTAATTCTTCTTCCTCTTCCTCTACACAACACCATCACCCATAGGTAAATGCACCTTGCCATCACATGAGAACCACATTTTATTTGTTCATTAGCTAGATTAGGCCATGATGATCAATATTAGTGCTTGATATTTTGTGATTTGGAGTCTCCATTGTTCTAGATCTAGGTTTTAACTATTTTCGGATTTACATGGTTTTGATCTATTTTGGTTGGATTTTTGTGGGTTTTGATGCTTCCATGTGGAAGAGAATTCAATTTTACTCAAGTTAGACCCTTGGAAATCTAGATTTGGTTTTGATTTGACCAAGATATGAAGATTCGAACTTTGGTGTTCTTGAAGAGTTCCTCTCGGCCTGGAGTAGCAGACAGCAGCCTGCGCTCTTTAGCGCAGTGCTGGACTGCGCATCCTCCTCTCGACCTGCGCTCTTTAGCGCAGCGCCGACCGCGCAGCTTACCCCATGGTGAACAGCGCTCAACCCCAGCGCGCAGGGACTCCCGCGCACTTCACTAATGCACAATCTGACCCATGCGCCATCCCTCCCGAGCACTTTACTCATGCGCAATCTGACCCATGTGCCATCCCTTCCGCGCACTTCACTCATGCGCAATCTGACCCATACGCCATCCCTCCCGCGCACTTCACTCATACGCAATCTGACCCATGCGCCATCCCTCCCGCACACTTCACTCATGCGCAATCTGACCCATGCGCCATCCCTCCCGCGTACTTCACTCATGCACAATCTGACCCATGCGTCATCCCTCCCGTACACTTCACTCATGCGCAATATGACCCCTACACCAACCAGCTCAGCGCAAGCCGACTTTTACGCAGCTCACTCCTGCGCAGTTGGCCCCTGGCGCACTTGACTCCTGCGCAACCCGACCCCAGGGACCCTTGCACAACCTGTCCAATCATGGAAATTTGGTTTTATTTTTCCTTAAGCTTGGCTCTTCTATAGCCCTGTATATTGATATTTTATTAGATATTTTACGCCCATTTTATATCCTTACGCGTTTTGTCATGAACTTGATTTTACTTAATATGTTTGGAATGACTATTGTACATGGCATGGTATGACAAGGAACTAGCATAACACGACAGTGACCCGTAGTAGTGCACTCCTGACATGACCAACCTGACATGATAGTGGCCCGTCGTGGCGCACTCCTGACAAGTACCCTGACATGATTTATCTTGATGATGTTGCGACGGCTAACTTGACTCGTATAATCAACTTGACACCGTGGGTGCTCCTGCTTGCTTGCTTGTGCAATCCACTTGTCTTGTCTTGCATCATGTCTAGGACGTGACTCCCTGGTTTCCACGGTCAGGGATTCATACTGAATATGGATTAGGCTAATGACTAGATCAAACTATAGTTCATGGAGAATTTCCAGTCACAGGCAATCTCGTTATCTGGGCGCTCTTAATTGGACTTGTAGCTTGCCGACGAGTAGAGCACATTTCCAGCACACTGTCATGTGTTGTACCCTCTAAGTCACCTAAGGGTATATCGTCTCCCGGGCGATGTACCCAACCATACTCTCAACCCGCGGAAGGATAATTGGATGGTCTGCAGGGCTTGGGACTGGTAAATTCTCATTACATCTTGTTAGTAATTAAGGCTTGTGATAATCCTAGTTAGTTAAGTAGTAAGCCGTAGTAATTGCTTGGCCGCATTATGAATGGATGGAGTCCAACCTTGTCTAAGTCATGTCTAGCCCCTGTACCTGGAACTCTTGTACATACTTGTTTTACTTATCTCTAACAATAAATGGGTAGAGACAGAGTGCTGTTCAGGCGAATGGTTACAACCCCGATCCTCGTTTGGTTTACGGGTTGTAATCTGGCTCCCGGAGTAGTCTCGTACCCCTAGTCGTTTATTGTCCGGCTGTACTTTTATTACTTGTACTTTTCTTCTAATTTCTTATGTTCTGATATGCTGGTTTTGTTCTTATTTCGTGGCCTCCTTTGTGGCACTTGCTCTTTCTGGAGTTTGACCCAGCTGGTTTTGTGTGGCCAGATTTCGAAGCAGCACCCGAGGATCTACCGAACCTCCAGCCCGATGGTGGCGACTAGAAGGAACCCGGGCTACGAGTAGGTTTTCCATTTTGTTTCGCTCACTCTATTATAAAATTATTCTTTTGAGGCGTTTAGCCGACGAGCACCTGTTAGCTCGATGCACATTTACTTATTGTCTGCCTACGGGCTGTAAACATGATTAACAAATCCTAGGGTTGATCATGTATGACTAAACTCTTGCTAGTCCTAATATTTTGTACGACTAGCTTCATGATCAACTGAATATGTAATATTTGGGACACCTTTTATTGTATATTTGGTGGTCAAACATCTTGTACTTATATTACTTGCTTGAGATTGAGACAATAGGCTTGACCTTAAGAGACCGTTGGCTTGTAGTAAACCCTCATATCTAGACAGTCGTGACCGTGTAGTTGAGATGTATTCTATTTCAATATACGTAGCTGGCTATGTACGCCCCCGCACTCCAGTATTCTGGTTTTGGGGCGTGACATGGTTTAAGTGGTGGCCCATACAGGTCTTGTCAATCAAGAAATGTGAGGGTTTACCGAATAGATATCTCAATCAGTATTCGCCCTTGATCTCCGCCCGTATTTTCAAATCCCTGGAATTCTTGCCCTGATTACATGCTTGTATCGTTGATCTGTCCTGGTCCTTCCTTATTGTTTTCCTGTGTCGTCTTCCTCAGCGGCACTGTACCTGACCCTGCCGATCAGCAAGGAGGAGCACCTCCCGTGGACCAGCAGCAACCTGGAGATCAAGCCCAGCACTCCGGAGTAGCCTCCAGAGTTATACCTACTGGAGGAGAACCCCCAGTTCGGCCCGTCCAGCCTGTGGAACTTGATGATGGCACCTTGGTAGGTCTCATCAGGACCTTGATAGCTTCCCAGGATCGTCGAGGAGACGCCTTACACCATGTAGTGGCAGATGCTTTGACCAGAGGCGGTCATCCAGGGATCAGCGCGGCCAACAGCTTCAAGCGCCTGAACCCTCCCTTCTTCGACGGCAGTGAAGATGCGATTGCCGCGGACGCTTGGCTTCAGGATACCGAGGTGGTTCTGGAAGCAGCTAGGACACCTGAGAATGAGAAGGTGGCGGTGGTACGCCTGCAGTTGTTGGACTTAGCTCGCAGTTGGTGGACAGCGCAAGCCATGGGATTAGTGGCACCCATTGCTTGGGCAGTATTTAGAGAGAGATTCCAGACGAAGTATTTCGATGTTGTGGCTCGGTACGACCTGTAGACCAGATTTACCAACTTGAAGCAAGGAGGCAGAACAGTTGACAGTTATGTATCTGAGTTTTCTAGACTCAGTAGGTTTGCCCCCACCTTGGTGGCGACCGAGTTTGATAGGGCCCAGCGGTTCCAGCAGGGACTGCATTTGGAGATCTTGTTGGCAGTCGAGTAGTTCGAGCACCAGACGTTCGATGTAATATTGAGAGCGGCTAGGAGGCATGAGTACACCTTCCAGAGGATCGTGGATAGGACCGGAGGTAGGAAACGGTCCCACAGTCAGATGCACCAGTCATCAGCTCCAGCCCGGCAGCTAGAAGTTTGACTATTGGAACTCCGAGGCGGGCGGCCTCAGTGATGTCGGTTCAGCATTCGACCCCGACGTACCCGCAGCAGCAGAAGCAGAAGCAGACTTCCGCAATGGGATGTTCATATTGCGGGAAGCCGGGCCATGTGGTGGCAGATTGTCGTAGGACGCAAGGTTTGTGCCTAGCTTGTGGAGCGGCAGATCACAAGATAGGAGCCTGCCCGAATAGGGATAGTTCTTCCTCTTTCAACCTAACCAGTCCATCGGTTAGGGGACCAGCACCCATGCAACAGCAGCAGTACCCAAGGCCATTGTTGCCTCAGGCCCAGGCATTCCAGCAGCAGTGTGCCCAGGCTCCAGTGCAGAGCAGGCAGAGAGGTTTCCAGCAGAGGGGACCCGCAGCTAGAGGTCAGGCCATGATGATGGCTATGTAAGAAGAAGTTGCACCAGGTGAGGTAGTGGCAGGTACTATTCTCGTCAACACCTTTCCAGCTTCAGTATTATTTGATTCTGGTGCATCGCATTCATTCATGTCTGCACGATTCACGACACGGATAGGATTGGAGCCCGAGTCATTATCAGTGAGGCTCAATATACTTACTGGTAATGGTCTTGTGAGAGTAAATCGAGTGTTTTCCTCGTGTCGGATCGTAGTTAGCGGTAGAGAGTTCCCCGCTAGATTTATAGAATTCCCTATGGCAGACTATGATGTAGTCTTAGGCATGGATTGGTTGAGGAACTAGTATGCTAGGATAGACTGTCATGTTGGCAGAGTTGTTTTCAGCGTTCCAGGCGAGCCAGAGTTTTCATTTTCCAGAGGCGCGGTGGAGCCATCCTCCCCAGTGTTGCAGATAGCAGTAGCAGCAGTGCAGTTGCCCCGGATAGTTGAAGAGTTTCCAGATGTCTTTCCAGAGGAACTTCCAGGGATGCCGCCAGAGCGGGAGATTGAGTTCACTATAGACTTGATCCCCGGAACAGCACCAGTATCAGAGTGAGTCTACAGAATGGCGCCTTCAGAGTTGGAGATTTTGTACAAGATGATTGAAGAACTCAGGACCAAGGGATTCATTCGTGCAAGTGGATCGCCTTGGGGAGCCCCGATGCTTCTTGTGAAAAAGAAGGATGGTACGTCCAGGCTATGTGTAGATTATCGTACCTTGAACTCAGTGACAATCAAGAACAGATACCCTCTCCCGAGGATAGATGACTTGTTTGATCAACTTAAAGGGGCTTCAGTGTTCTCGAAGATAGACTTGCGGTCAGGATACTACCAGATCAGAGTCAGAGAGCAGGACATCCCGAAGACAGCATTTAGATCGAGGTATGGACATTGGGAGTTCCTTGTTATGCCCTTTGGAGCAACCAATGCGCCAGCAGTATTCATGGACCTCATGAATCGCATTTTTATGCCTTACCTGGATCAGTTCGTGATCGTGTTCCTAGATGATATCTTGGTCTACAACAAGAGCGAAGCTGAGCATGAGAAGCATCTCAGAATCGTCCTTCAGACGCTTAGGGAGCACCAGTTGTACGCCAAGTTCAGTAAATGCGAGTTCTGGCTCGATCGTATTTCGTACTTGGGTCACATCATTACTCGAGGAGGAGTGGAAGTGGATCCCCAGAAGATTGTGGCTATCGAGTCTTCGCCAGCACCTAGTTCAGTGGCAGAGGTTTGCAGCTTCCTTGGATTGGCCGGCTACTACCGGTGATTCGTTTCAGATTTTGTAAGGATTTCAGCGCCGATGACCCAGTTGACCCGCAAGGATGTGCAGTTCCCTTGGACAGCGGAGTGTCAGGAATTATTTAAGAAGTTGAAGCGAGGCTTGATAACGGCTCCCATTCTTACACTTCCAGATGGGACCGGAGGATTCACAGTTTATTGCGACGCTTCAGGCAGAGGATTGGGATGTGTCTTGATGCAGCATGGGAAGGTAATATCTTATGCATCACGTCAACTTCGTGATCATTAGAAGAATTATCTAACCCACGACTTGGAACTGGCAGCAGTAGTGTTTGCACTTAAGTTGTGGAGACACTACTTGTACGGAGATAGAGTGGAGATATTTACTGATCACAAGAGCCTGAAGTATGTTTTCACCCAGAAGGACCTTAATATGCGGCAGAGAAGATGGCTTGAGCTATTGGTGGACTACGATGTGGATTTGCAGTATTACCCGGGGAAGGCCAACGTAGTAGCAGATGCGTTGAGCAGGAGAGCCAGAGTTTATTTCCTGACGGCGCAACCAGAGTTACTGGCCGATCTTTAGAAGATGGGAATTGAAGTGGTTCTTCCTACCAGTGTGGCATTGATGGCCAGTCTACAGTTTCAGTCCAGCATAGTTGACAGAATCCGGATAGCGCAATCTACAGATTCTAAAATTCAGCGGCTCATAGCAGAGTGCGAGGCAGGAAGAAGGCCAGAGTTGTGAATTTATGAAGATGGTACACTTCGACACGGCTCTCGTCTTTGTGTACCCAGTGGAGATATCAGACAGGAAGTCATGGCAGAAGCTCACAGTTTGCAGTATTCTATTCATCCCGATGGCACGAAGATGTACCGTGATATCCGTCAGCACTTCTGGTGGAATAGCATGAAGAGGGAGATAGCCCGGTTTGTCTCTCGGTGTTTGGTTTGCCAGCAGGTTAAAGCTGAACATCAGAGGCCCGCTGGACTTCTTCAGCCCTTGTCGATTCTAGAATGGAAGTAGGAGCATGTGACCATGGATTTTGTGACTGGATTGCCTAGATCCCCAGCTGGTAGAGATGCTATTTGGGTTATAGTTGACCGGCTCACGAAGGTGGCTCATTTTCTTCCATTCAGGGTTGGGCAATCTACGGCTCAGTTGGCAGAGATGTACCTCAGGCAGATTGTCAGGCTTCACGGTGTGCCCGTCAGTATCACCTCGGACCGAGATTCAAGGTTTACGTCACACTTTTGGCGTAGCTTGCAAAAGAGTTTAGGAACTCGTCTCCAGTTCAGTTCAGCATATCATCCGCAAACAGATGGTCAGTCAGAACGCACAATCCAGACTCTTGAAGACATGCTGAGATCTTGTACGCTCGACTTCAGTGGTTCGTAGGAAAATTACCTGCATCTTGTGGAATTCTCGTACAATAATAGCTTCCAGGCCAGCATCCAGATGGCACCATTCGAGGCTCTGTATGGTAGGAAGTGCAGATCCCCGCTAGCATGGGATGATATCGAAGAGAGGCAGATGCTTGGTCCAGAGATGATTGCCCAGACAGTTGAAGTGGTCAGAAGGATCAGAGATCGTCTTCGAGTTGCCCAAGATCGCCAGCGGCATTGGGCCGATGCTCATCGACGTCCCTTAGAGTTTGCTATCGGCGACCATGTATTCCTTAGGATCTCGCCTAACCGCGGCGTCATTTGCTTTGGCGTACGGGGAAAGCTTAGTCCTAGGTATATAGGGCCGTTCGATATCCTGGAGCGAGTAGGAGATGTATCATATCGTCTTACTCTTCCGTCATCGCTAAGTGAGGTGCATGATGTATTCCATGTGTCCCAATTACGACGGTACGTCCCGGACCCGAGCCATATCCTGGATCATTCGGAACTGGTTGTTGGTACCAACCTTTCGTATGAGGAGAGGCCCGTGTCTATATTGGACCGGAGAGAGAAGATACTCAAGAACAAGACTATTAACTTAGTCCGTGTTGCTTGGGGTCATCACTCTCTCGGTGAGTCAACGTAGGAGCGTGAGGATGACATCCGATCGCGATATTCCTACCTGTTTGACTCGTAAGGTATAATATCTTCCTTATGCCTTATGTCTTCCATCCCTTGCTTGCATGTATGATTGTCTGATTGCTTGTCTGGTTATAGCTTGCATGTGATTAATATGGCTTGCTCTCGTCTCTAGCCTCTTAATTAAAATTCTGAGGACGGAATTCTTTTAAGGTGGGTAGAGTTGTAACACCCATATTCGGAATACGTATTTTATCAGACGTATACGTATTTCGGACCTGTATTTTATTTTCTCGAATTTTGGCCTGTACTTGTAATTGACTTGACTTGCAGATTTTGGATTTCTCGTAATTGGGTTTTACCTGGCTTGGTTTTATGTTGTGGAGAAGGTTGGTTTGGTTAGGTTTATTTTGCATTGGAGCACCTTAGCTAACCTCCACCCTACACTCAACTTATCCTCCACCATTAAAATTCCCACCTAACACTCTCTCTCTTCATTACTTTTCTCCATTAATTCTTCTTCCTCTTTCTCTATACAACACCATCACCCATAGGCAAGTGCACATTGCCATCACATGAGAACCATATTTTATTTGTTCATTAGCTAGATTAGGCCATGATGATCAACATTAGTGCTTGACATTTTGTGATTTGGAGTCTCCATTGTTCTAGATCTAGGTTTTAACTATTTTCGGATTTACATGATTTTGATCTATTTTGGTTGGATTTTAGTGGGTTTTGATGCTTCCATGTGGAAGAGAATTCAATTTTACTCAAGTTAGACCCTTGGAAATCAAGATTTGGTTTTGATTTGACAAAGATATGAAGATTCGAACTTTGGTGTTCTTGAAGAGTTCCTCTCGGCCTGGAGTAGCAGACTGCAGCTTGCGCTCTTTAGCGCAGTGCTGGACTGCGCATTCTCCTCTCGGCCTGCGCTCTTTAGCGCAGCGCCGACCGCGCAGCTTGCCCCATGGTGAACTGCGCTCAATCCCAGCGCGCAGGGACTCCCGTGCACTTCACTCATGCGCAATCTGACCCATGCGCCATCCCTCCCGCGCACTTCACTCATACGCAATCTGACCCATGCGCCATCCCTCCCGCGCACTTCACTCATGCACAATCTGACCCATGTGCCATCCCTCCCGCGCACTTCACTCATGCGCAATCTGACCCATGCGCCATCCCTCCCGCGTACTTCACTCATGCGCAATCTGACCCATGCGCCATCCCTCCCGCGCACTTCACTCATGCGCAATCTGACCCATGCGCCATCCCTCCCGTACACTTCACTCATGCACAATCTGACCCCTGCGCCAACCAGCTCAGCGCAAGCCGACTTTTGCGTAGCTCACTCCTGCGCAGTTGGCCCCTGGCGCACTTGACTCCTGCGCAACCCGACCCCAGGGACCCTTGCGCAACCTGTCCAATCATGGAAATTTGGTTTTATTTTTCCTTAAGCTTGGCTCTTCTATAGCCCTGTATATTGATATTTTATTAGATATTTTACGCCCATTTTATATCCTTACGCCTTTTGTCATGAACTTGATTTTACTTAATATGTTTGGAATGACTATTGTACATGGCATGGTATGACAAGGAACTACATAACACGACAGTGACCCGTAGTGGTGCACTCCTGACATGACCAACCTGACATGATAGTGGCCCGTCGTGGCGCACTCCTGACAAGTACCCTGACATGATTTATCTTGATGATGTTGCGACGGCTAACTTGACTCGTATAATCAACTTGACACCGTGGATGTTCCTGCTTGCTTGCTTGTGCAATCCACTTATCTTGTCTTGCATCATGTCTAGGACGTGACTCCCTGGTTCCCACGGTCAGGGATTCATACTGAATATGGATTAGGCTAATGACTAGATCAAACTATAGTTCATGGAGAATTTCCAGTCACAGGCAATCTCGTTATCTGGGCGCTCTTAATTGGACTTGTAGCTTGCCGACGAGTAGAGCACATTTCCAGCACACTGTCATGTGTTGCACCCTCTAAGTCACCTAAGGGTATATCGTCTCCCGGGCGATGTACCCAACCATACTCTTAACCCGCGAAAGGATAATTGGATGGTCTGCAGGGCTTGGGACTGGGAAATTCTCATTACATCTTGTTAGTAATTAAGGCTTGTGATAACCCTAGTTAGTTAAGTAGTAAGCCGTAGTAATTGCTTGGCCGCATTATGAATGGATGGAGTCCAACCTTGTCTAAGTCATGTCTAGCCCTGTACCTGGAACTCTTGTACATGCTTGTTTTACTTATCTCTAACAATAAATGGGTAGAGACAGAGTGCTGTTCAGGCGAATGGTTACAACCTCGGTCCTCGTTTGGTTTACGGGTTGTAATCTGGCTCCCGGAGTAGTCTCGTACCCCTAGTCGTTTATTGTCCGGCTGTATTTTATTACTTGTACTTTTCTTCCAATTTCTTATGTTCTGATATGTTGGTTTTGTTCTTATTTCGTGGCCTCCTTTGTGGCACTTGCTCTTTCTGGGGTTTGACCCAGCTGGTTTTGTGTGGCCAGATTTTGGAGCAGCACCCGAGGATCTACCGAACCTCCAGCCCGATGGTGGCGACTAGAAGGAACCCGGGCTACGAGTGGGTTTTCCATTTTGTTTTGCTCACTCTATTGTAAAATTATTCTTTTGAGGCGTTTAGCCGACGAGCACCTGTTAGCTCGATGCACATTTACTTACTGTCTGCCTACGGGCTGTAAACATGATTAACAAATCCTAGGGTTGATCATGTATGACTAAACTCTTGCTAGTCCTCACATTTTGTACGACTAGCTTCATGATCAACTGAATATGTAATATTTGGGACGCCTTTTATTGTATATTTGGTGGTCAAACATCTTGTACTTATATTACTTGCTTGAGATTGAGACAATAGGCTTGACCTTAAGAGACCGTTGGCTTGTAGTAAACCCTCATATCTAGACAGCCGTGACCGTGTAGTTGAGATGTATTCTATTTCAATATACGTAGCTGGCTATGTACGCCCCCGCTCTCCAGTATTCTGGTTCTGGGGCGTGACACCCCCTCTAGGGTTCTACAAAATGCTCTACTACGCAGGAAGAAGAGAATGGAGATACTCCCTCCAATAAAAAAGACTTGTCTACCCCTTCACGGACAAGTTCTAGATTAACGAAGGACTCCCCTACCAATTAATAATGTTGATCCTCTCCTGGAACGTTCATGGTACGAACACAATAGGTAGATGGAGAAGCATACGAGATCTCATGAAGAAGCACATGAGTTCCATTGTCATTTCGCTCGAGTCCAAGATCAAGAAGATAAAAGTCCTTAATCGCAGAATCCCCGCTAACTGGGAAGCAACCCATAACCTCCATCTGAATGGTATGGCTAGAATTTGGGTTATATGGAACAGAAATACTTGGAATGGCATCCTTCGTTTTGAATCTCAGCAACTAATGGTCATGGAATTCACAAATGAGGGTGGCATGAAGATATTGATTGGCGCGGTATACGGTTTCAATGACCAAAAACAAAGGGCCATGCTTTGGAGAGAGATAGAATACGTGAGTCTAGCCCTGGGAAATTCCTTTCCTCTTCTTTTCATTGGTGATTATAATGCCATCATGTATAAGGAGGGAAAAAAAGGGAGGAAGGAGAGTCCCTGATCACATCCTCGAAGATCTACAGAACTGTGAGCTCAAAGTGGGACTCACAGATTTGAAGCAAGAGGGGGTGGTTTGGACATGGAACATCCAAGCTTCCAATGACCACATTGAGTGTCAGATTGACAAAGCTCAAGGCAACAGTAGGTGGTTCAACTCATTCACAGATTTTGTTGTCCATGGACTCCCTGCGGGACCAAACGACCACTCCTCCCTACTTATTCGATTCTCGACGAAGCGCGGGAACAATCCTCTGCCTTTCCGATACTATAATTCATGGGTTCATATGGATGGATACTCTGACACTGTGATCTAAGGATGGAATGCCCACATATCAGGGTTCAGCCAGTACCGCTTGGTTGCCAAACTCAAAGCAGTGAAAGACAAGCTCAAGGCATGGAATAAAATGCACCCTAAGTCCTCCCTTGAGGAGCTTAGCCGACAATTAGAAGAGTTTCAACTGATCAACCAGCACTCCGACTCCAGGAACAGCTTGAACAAAGAGAAGGAGCTTAGGATCCAAGTCATCAAACTACAGCAGCTTGAGGAGTCCTCTCTAAAACAAAGAGCTAAGTGTGATTGGCTTAGAAATGGGGATAATTGCACAAATGTTTTTCATGGTATCATTAAAGAAAGACAGAGTAGGAACCACATTACACACCTCATTGGACCTACAAGTGAAGAGATTGATAGCTCGATCAGTATAGAGAAAGAAGTGATAATATACTTCAACTCACTATATAACAGAGAAGGAGAGGAACAGAGTCTTCCTACTGTGACATGCAAGAGAATTATGACTGAAGAGGGTATTCAGACTTTGCACGATCCCATCACCTTACTTGAGGTTGAAGAGATTGTCCTCTCTTCAAATCCCAACAAATCTCCAGGGCCCGACGAATTCTTCGCTAAATTCTTCATACAACACTGGGACACGATGAAGATATTAGTACTCGAAGCAATCCGCAACTTCTTCCGAACGGGTAAGTTATTAAAGCAACTAAACCACACGTTCATCACATTGATCCCAAAGAAAAAGGGTGCCTCTTCACTGAATGACTTCAGACCTATATCGTGTTGCAACTTCGTTTACAAAGTGATAGCTCATCTCATGTGTCGGCGGACGAAGAATTTGCTTCCGGTACTGATCTCTGCAAATTAATCCACGTTCGTCAAAGGAAGAAGTATATCCGAGAATTGCCTCCTCGCCCACGAGCTTGTTAGGGAGTTCAACAAAGTCGACAGTAACAAGGCGTGCGTCAAGCTGGATTTGAGAAAAACGTATGATACTATTAACAGAAGCTTCGTTGTAACACCCAGTTTTCTGAAATTGGGGTATTTTTGAAAAATTATTATTTTTATTATTTATTAATGGTGTTTTAGTCATGATATGATTTTTGGTGATTTTAGTTAATTTAAAACTATTTTCTAAGTCATGACTTATGACTTTGTGATTTTACTAGTATAACCCTAGTGTAAACCCTAGAGATTTCATAACCTAGAGACTACCAAGACCATGTAAGCCTAACCATGTGATTAGGATATCAAATTACCACTTTTTAGTCAAAAGGGTATTTTGGTAATTTATTAGAATTTATTTGGATTTATGTAGTTTATTATTATTTAATTAGTTGGTTAGTGTCTTGTTAGCTCCTAACCTAGTTTAGCACTAATCTAGAGGTTAGCAACTAACCTAGAAGACTAATGTTAGATGTTAACTTATGTGTAAATATCTTAGGTTGGAAATATCTAAGATATTACTTTCTTAGATATTTAGAAAACCTAGAAATATCTATCTACCTAGTCAAAGACTTAGAGACTAAGCTTGCTAGGTGGAAAGGAACCCTAAATATCTACCCCCCCCCCCCATGGCAGCCCAACCCTACCCCCTTCCATATAAACACCCCCCCCTTCATTCAAGCTTCTTTTATTACTCTTAAAAACCTTGATTTTTCCCTCAACTTCACACCCTCACCACTCAATCAATTTAGCTCCAAATTGAGCCTAGTTTCTTGCATTAGACTCCGCTACACTAGAGGATACCAATTGTGGCTTGCTAGCAAGGATTTGTGAAGCTTTGGACATTAGGAGTTGAAGGAGGATTTCATTCAAATAGGCCTATTATTGAGGATTTTGCACTCATAGGTAAATACCCCTAAACCTAGTTAATATTGTGTTTTCTCTTCATAATTGCATGCATATAGGTAAACCCTAGCTGTGTGTCAAGTTTGGTAGAAAATAGATTTGGTTTTGTGTCCATATCGGACACGTGTCTGTGTTAAATTACAGTATTTGGTGAAATGCCACTTAGGAATAAAAGTTATTATTTTCCAAAACAAATTACACATTTGGGTAGCCCTTAGCATGCTGATCACGAAACACTAGGACTGAGCACGAATCTGAGTCGTGTCCGTGTCCAAAACGGACACGAATACTCTATACACACACATACACTGTGTCTTGTTGCTCGAGCCCCATTTCTCACTGTACACGACACTTCGACACACCAATTTTGGTGGACATGAAGGGGCCATGACTGACATGTCAGCCCCCAAGTGCCATGTCATCTCGTGTCGTATCGGACACGTAATCACACGTGCACTGGTTTAGTTTATACTGCACATAGTGTTAAAACACACACTGATACGGCCTTCGTGTCGTGTCTAGACACGACGTGGACACAAAGTGTCAGGCCTAAACCCTAGCCCTAGACCTAGGCTACACCCTGACATGAGAACAAGGCTCTACGTGCCACGTGTGGAGCACACGACCCTTCGACACGCGTGCACGAGACTGTGCACGCTGTCCTGCTACCCGATACGGATTTCTTCGTATCCACGCCATGTGGACACGTGCCACTTGGCACGAGGGTAGGGGCACCCTCTGACAACCTACCCACGAAGTTTCATGCGACCACGTGTCGTATCGGACACGTAGTTAGCTCTGCACTGATTCGTGCACTGTACTAATACGCGCACATACCCTCACTGATACGACCTTATAACTCGGACACGACACGACCCCGACCCGATTCAGGGTGCTAGACACTTAGAGTAACCCTAGGCGAACCTACACGCGTGTGCACGAGACACGAGGACACGTGTGCTGTGTCCTACATGCGTGTGCATCTCTGCACGACGCTGTGACACTGCACAGTGTCTGAATTTACCCGATTTGGGTTTTTGACACTTGGACACGTTGTGTCGTGTCGTGGTGGACACCTAGGGACACCTACGACACATGTACATATGGGGACACGATTACCAACCACTAGTTTTGGGTATTGGCTAGGTTTTGGTGTCGGATTTGGGTTTACCCCCAATTTTCAGTATTGAACAGTATTCCTGTTATTTTTCAGTATTTTAAATGAATTTCAAACTGATTTCTATGTATATATACATGCGTATTTATGTATATATGTACTGTATATGTAAGTATATATGTATGTGTGTATGTATGTGAGTATGTGAGTGTATATATACTTGTATATATATAGGAATGTGTGTATGTATATATGCACCTATGTATGTGTGTGTGGTGTGGTTCCCATCTCAGTTTTCCTGAGATTAACCCCCCCCCTCTGCTGTCCAGTCCACACACACACATGACACCCCATCACCCCCACTCTCACCCTCCCATTCCTCTCTCTCTACCTATATATGTATATATGTTATATATGGTATATATATATATATGTTATATATATATATATATATAGGGTATTATATATATATGTATGTTATATATGTTTATATATGTTAGCTATCTATATGTATATATATGTATTATATATATATATATATATATATATATATATATATATATATATATATATTTGGTTATCTATATATATAGTTGGTATATATATAGATTATGTATTATATATATTTGTATTAGATATATATTGAGAGTATATATATGTTATATACATAGTGGGATATATATATATATACCTATATGTGTTAGTGTCCTAGATTCACTAGTCTATGGTTAGTAGCAAGTTAGGATTGACCAATAGGTCTAGTAGACCTAGTTTAACTAGCAAGTTGACCCTTGTTGACCATTGTTGACCAAAGTCAACTATAGGTCAAACCATGACCTAATTGACCTAGAAATGACTTGGATGAACATAGAAGGACTATTTGACTAAGGTTTGACTAAATCCTAACTAGATGATTAGGTTGACCATATGGATTATGAGGGTAATCCTATATAGATGAAGATATGTATGGGGTTAAGTGAGATACTTAGAGTTGAGTCATGACTTGAGTTGGAGAATGGGATTAGCTTGATTACAGGATTAAGGTTGGTATTGTGCTATATATATTTTGTGTGATATACTTTGTATAGGAGATTGGTTATACCTTAACATTGTGGTATAGTATCTTAGGTATCCTAAGACATGTTAGCCTATGGTTGATTGAGTTAGCCTTATAGAGTTTGAGTTAGAGTTGACCATTGACCTAATTACCTTATTGACTAGTCTATGATTAACCAAAACCTTAGTTAGTCTAAGATTGACCTAGACTTTGACCTAGCTTGACCATGTTGACTAGTATTGACTAACCTGACCATTATTGACTAAACCCTAGATAACTTGACTAGTTTGATTAGAATGTTGACCAAGAGTTGACTTTGACCTAGATTTAACTAACCTTGACTTGTTTGACCTTGTTTGACTTTATTTAACTTAGTTTGATTCCCTGTGACCTAGTATGACTTAATTTGACTTAGTTTGACTGTAGTGTTGACCAAGTTTGACTTTGACCTAGATTGGCTTAGAATTCATATAGATTGCATTATAGATTTCATTTACCTTCATTTTGGACATGTCATAACTGTATTGCTCTATTTTAGGATATTGTGACCCTGGTACAGACATCTGATATTACATTACTCTTTTCAGAGTATCAGACGAGTACATTCTCTGATAGTTCTCTCATTTATTTGCCGATTACTGTATTTCAGTTCTCGTTAGTTCTATGTGATTCTCTGTATCAACACGTATGGATATTTCTGGATTCATGTATCGACACATACTTTACTTACTGGCCTCTATTACTGGAGTCATTGGTATCATTCCGGAATCATTTCTGGAATCATCACGTATTGGCCAGACTCATCTCGATTCTTTTTGTCGATTTTGGATTCACTTGCTGGGCGGGGAAATATTGAGTAAGACATGTAGACATACCCCAAATCTGGAATCTCCAACTGGAATCTACTAGAAGCATAGCCATCTCTTGCCTGATCCGTAAGAGATGTGCCTGATACCTACAGCCGTTTACATGTCGACCTCGGTATTTTAAAACACACTGTTAGATCATAGTTGGACTCACCCTGGTTTCATTGATCACTGTTGGACTCATCTTGTACTAGAAATCATCTGGTAACGAATTATATGGACTGGACTCACACTGGGATTACATTAGACTTATATCGTACTGTCTGGACTCGTACATATTATTCTAGTTTAGTTAGCTTTATTTACGGTCTTCATTGCCATGATTCTTCTCTTGTTTTAGTTACCTTTCTTTTCTTGTATCTCACTGTGTCTCTATGCCATCATTACCTGTATAAAACTGCCATGCTCATCAATAAAACTGTCTATAACTGCTTTATAGTTCTTTGTCATTTACTTGGGTTTTTCTAGATGAGTTGTACTCGTTCCCGTCCTGATTGGACCTGTTGAAAATATTACAGATGATAATCCTGAGGACACATGCCCTACTTCCCATGGACCTGGCGAGGGATTAGCTACCTTTGGTTCTGACTCTCAGGAGTGATTCAGGAGATTAGCTAGTAGACTACTTTAGCTTTCATGTTTTGACTTGTTGTATTAAAGTTAAGTTATTGAGTTTGTATTAAGTTGGTTTGAGACATTGTTGTATTATTTTAGTAGTTAGTCGTTGTTGTCTTTAATTCCTTAGGTATAACTTCTGTGCTTTAGACTGTGATTGAGTATATCATACCCTTTGCTTGTCCTCCATTCGGAGCTGATATCTGGACAAGTACTTTATATACACTGCATGAGATTAGTTAGCAACCTAGGACAACTTACTACCGCCGACACTGCGGCGTAGGCTGGACGTAACCACTTCTCGTGCCCCTATACAGGGTGCGGGTCGTGACATTCGTGGTTCACATCATGAGAGAGATGGGGTTCGACGAGTGGTGGGTTAGCCGAATTCTCGAGTGTATCTCGACCCCTACCTTCTCTATTCTGATAAAAGAAAGACCCACCGACTTCATCAGTAGCTCAAGAGGACTGCTCCATGGAGATCCCCTCTCGGCTTATCTTTTTTCTATGGTTATGGAGCATTTCTCATGCCTTATGGACTTAGCGGAGCACTCGAGGAAGATAGTCCCCATTTTTAGGTTCACTACACCAACCATATCACATCTTATATATGCTGACGATTTACTTGTGTTCATCAAGCCTACGGAGTCAGGAATTCATAGTTTGTTGGAGATCCTTGAGGATTTTGAGAAGGTTGCAAGACTCAAGCTTAACAAGGAAAAAAGCTCGATATATTTAAATCGTATCTGCATTCACAAAGGCAAATGGTCTTCTCTACTACAGATCGATATCGGGACGTTCCCCGTACGGTATCTTGGGATCCCCCTGTCAATCTCGTATGCAAAACACCTCGACTGTGCGAATTTGATCCAAGTTATCGAGGATAGGCTCGAGGGATGGCAAGCGTAACCCTTGTCCTTTGGCGGTCGAGTGGAGTTGGTCAGAGCGGTGATCAATTCTTTGCTATCGTACTAGCTACAAGTCATCATTCTTTCGAAAAGAATTATTTAGAAGATTGAAGGTATGTGTGCCAAGTTCTTGTGGCGCGGAGGAATTCAAACCATAGCGTGGAAAGAACTTTGTAGACCCAGGGATGAAGGCGGAATAGGACTCCGTTGCCTATCCACCCTTCGTGACATGGTGACGCTCAAACTCTCCTGGAGCTTTGTAGAAGGTTCATCATTGTGGGCTAGATGGATGTTGAGCAGGTATGTTCATGAAGAAAACTTTTGGACTATTCCTATCAACTCTAATTACTCGGTTAGCTTCAAAGCAATCCTAAATCAGAGGCAGCGGCTTAAAACATGCATCCGAAGAGCCATTTATGATGGCTCGAGCACAGATCTTTGGAGTGATCCATGGATAGACCACAAAAGCGCTAGAGATAGATCGGATGGGGACCCGTATGCCATCAGAAACAGAAGAGGCAAAGTTAGCATCCACATTGACAATAGAGAGTGGAAAATCCAGAAAGGGACTATCTTCAGCAGATGGGACAAGGAGATAAAAAGCATTCAAATAGAAAAAGACATTAAACTTGATCATTGGAGATGGGAGGGATCGGAAACTGGGAGGTTCGTACTCAAGAAAGCATATGAGAATTTCATAGAGAAGGGGCTGAAGTCTAGCTGGGTAAATTTTATCTGGCTTAGGAAGGCAGTGCCCAAATACAAGTACTGCAAGTATAAGGCCATTCAAGGAAGGCTTCTTACTAAAGACAGGATCTAGCGGTTTGGCATTACTGTACAGGATGTTATCTGCCCCCTCTGTTACAAGGAAACTGAAACCAACATACACATATACTTTAGATGCGAGTTTAGTAGCGTAGTGTGGGAAAAACAGAGTAAACTGATGGGGATGAAGCAGAAGGAAATCCATAACATAGTAGAAGTTTTCACAGAGATAGACAGTCACAAGAGTCTAGGCTAAGAGTGGTTTAAGAAAGCCAGATTACGGCTATTGAGTTCAGTCTGGCACATTTGGCGCGAGAGGAATCGAAGAATTTTCGAAGGGCTCGAAACTAATGTCGTAGGGTTAATGACAAGCATCAAGGAGGATTGCTTCTTCATCTTGGAGGATTAAATCAGCTGGAAGGAGGAAGGGGTTTAAAGAGGATTTTAAAGTTTATTATGTGAGGTAGAGGGAAGTATGTAATTCACTAATTCTTTTCATTATATAAAGTTGTTACCATTCCAATATATATAATCCTATAAAATTCTTTTGTGAGCTCAAGGCCCAAAACCATATACCTCAAATAATAATAATAATAATAATAATAAAAATAATACTAATGATAAGAATAGTTAACATAATAAAATATATATGAAATTAATCTCTCTATTCTTTTAGAAAAGTCCAAACAAGTAAAATACTTAAATCCAAATAGTAATATAACTTACTACCCCCAAAGGCCCAAAACCTTAATTAAATCCAAATCCCATGTGAAAACCCAAATATATATATATACCCATTAATAAACTTAATATCATTTAAATAAATCAGGTCCAAGGCCTGACCCATAAATGGGGCCCAAGCCTTAACCTAATAAACTGACCCGGACCTGACCACAATAGAATAAAATAGAATTTTGAAAATTCGGGGAAGAGGAGTTACAGAGAACTACTTCAATAAAAATTATCATGCTCTATTCTGACAATAGAGGAGAATTTCAAGCACTTTCTTGATATCTCAGTTCTAATGACATATCTCACTTAACCTTAACCCCACACACTCCTGAACATATGGGTATTCTGAATGTCGTCATCGTCAAATTATAGAAACAGGCTTATCACTCCGCTTACATGCATCAATGCCCTTGTCATATTGGTCATGTGCATTCTCCACCGCTGTTTATCTCATTAATCGTCTACCCACTCCCACACTTCAACTTCTATCACCATATGCAAAAGTTTTTGGCATATCTCCTAATTACTCTGAACTATGAAGTTTTGGGTGTCTATGCTATCCTTGGTTGCGTCCATATTCGTCTCACAAACTATCTTTCCGTTCCACCCCCTGTGTCTTTCTTGGTTATTCCTCCACCCAGAGTGCATATCTTTGTCTTGATCCAGTTACCTCACGTATCTACACATCTCGTCATGTTAAATTCGTCGAGTCTATTATGCCTTTTAAAACCAAGCAACTCAACCTTCCACGTCCTTCCCCTTCCATGTCCCATGTCTGGGTCCCTTCTGGGTCATCGTCCCCAACCACCATCACACCATCTGTCAATCTCGTACCCGCCCCTTGTAACCCCTCTTCCCAAAATTTTGAAATATATTTTTTTAAATTATTTATTTGAATTAAATGGTGATCTTTGGAATTTTATAAATATTTAATTAAATAGTTATTAAGATAGAATATCTTAGTCATGGTTAAGATTTAGAGTACAAGATGACTAGAAACCATGGCACGGATAGTGTAGTCGTGTGCTTCGACTAGTGTTTTAGCCATGGTAGGGAAGACCTAGCCGTAGCAATGTTCCAACTAGGAAAACCATTCAAAGTTGCGACTTGACCCCTATAAATAATTTAATTAATTATTTATTAATATTAGGACTTTTAGAAAATCCGGTTGTACCAAACTAGTCCGAACTGGACCCGAACCGAGCCCAAGCCCTGGTAGTCATGTAGTGCGACCAACGACGTCCATGTAGATATATATAGATGTGTATATACATTGGTAGTTCATTTTTATAATCTAGCGAGTAATTTCTATAAATATTAAATATAATGCATCGTTCGCTATTTTATTTATATGTACCTTGGGAAAAATATGATAACTAAGTCTCTTATACATCCTATGCATTGTTGGGGTTTTAAACTATATATATACATGTACGGGTGCCTATTTAATATTTGCATATATGATTTTACTATTAATTAAAACTGGAAATTGCTGAGAAACCCAATTTCGGGATGGGCTTTTATGAAATGCCCACCCGCTGGATGAGTTTTATGAAATGCCCAGAATTAAGTATTTTCACGTTAAATATTCCAATATTCCCTTTTAGATGCCACCCGCTGGAAATTGCTATTTTTATAATACCGAAACTACCCCTCCGCGCGAATTGGTCATCTATATGTATTTGAATTCAAAAAACTCAGATCTGGATTGCGATTTTCGTCTTCTTCTTCTTCACGAAAAATCTGAATTCCATTGCTCTCATCTTCAGCAGAGATCGCAAAGATCGTTTGTAGTTCAGTGTGCTTTTCTTCGGTCGAACTCAGATCATCGCTCGTCATCATCTTCACCATCATCATCATCTTCATCGACGTCAATTGTGGAGAGAAGATCTTTCTTCTTCTTTTCCATAAGAATTATCATCGCTTTGAAAGAAGAACGAAACTCTTTATTCCTGAAAAAACTAAATTACACGGAGAATGGCCATTCTCCTACGTTTTAACACTGGAAATGACCATTCTCCGTGTAAATTAACACGGAGAATGGCCATTCTCCCGCGTTTTAACACTGAAATGACCATTCTCCGTGTAAATTAACACGGAGAATGGCCATTCTCCCGCGTTTTAACACTGAAATGACCATTCTCCATGCTAAATTACACGGAGAATGACCATTCTCCGTTTTATTTAATACGGAGAATGACCATTCTCCGTGTAAATTAACACGGAGAATGCCATTCTCCGTTTTATTTAAAACGGAGAATGACATTCTCCGTGTTTCTAACACGGAGAATGGCCATTCTCATGCGTTTTAACACTGAAATGACCATTCTCCGTGCTAAATTACACGGAGAATGACCATTCTCCGTTTTATTTAACACGGAGAATGACCATTCTCCGTTTTATTTAACACGGAGAACGTCATTCTCCGTTTTATTTCAAACGGAGAATGCCATTCTCCTGCGTTTTAACACTGAAATAATCATTCTCCGTGCTAAATTACACGGAGAATGCTATTCTCCGTTTTATTTAACACGGAGAATAACATTCTCCGTTTGATTTAACACGGAGAATGGCATTCTCCGTGTTTCTAACACGGAGAATGGTCATTCTCCTGTGTTTTAACACTGGAATGACCATTCTCCGTGATAAACTACACGGAGAATGGCAATTCTCCGTGTAAATTAAGACGGAGAATAGTCATTCTCCGTGTAATTTAGCACGGAGAATGGTCATTCTCCGTGTAAATTAAGACGGAGAATGCCATTCTCCGTGTTAGTAACAC
Source organism: Iris pallida (assembly GCA_029216955.1). Classification (NCBI taxonomy): domain Eukaryota; kingdom Viridiplantae; phylum Streptophyta; class Magnoliopsida; order Asparagales; family Iridaceae; genus Iris; species Iris pallida. The sequence continues at coordinate 5,142,064 of JANAVB010015599.1, forward strand.
GGAGAATGTCATTCTCCGTGTAAATTAAGACGGAGAATGACATTCTCCGTTTTACTAACACGGAGAATGACCACCCTTATGCGAAATTAACATTTTTCGTGTTCTAACACGGAGAATGACCATTCTCCTGCATTTTATGGTCAGCTGAAACTTTGGAGAGCCATAACTTTTGACTGGGAGGTCGAAACGAGGTCCCGTTTGTCGCAAAATGAGCGTATCGTCGAGGAGACTGAAAGTAACAGCTTTATAGTTAGACGGCCTTCCGAGATTTTAGAATCGCAAAAAAATGATGTTTGAACCTCCGTTTTAGCACTTTTGCCGTTTGTTCCGGTCTTTCCGAAATTTTCCGACGAGTTTTTAAAGATTTTTGAGGAGAAAACCTAGATTCGAAAGTGAGCAGCGTATGGAAGAAGATGAAGTATCGAAACGTTTTTTTTAAGAGCAGTTTCGTGGGTGTTTTAAATAAATTAAAAGGAAGGGCAAAATGGTCATTTGGAACCCGCTTTGGATAAGTTTCTCTAATTCTGGGCACGTAGGGGTGTAAAATGGACAAAGTAGTCCGTTGTCCATACGTGTCCGGCTCGATAAATGGTTCGACCGCGGAACGTCCGATTCATTAACGAACAAAACTTGGACATTTTTTTTGGTCCGATTAAAAATCGAACTCGGACACGGTCATATCCATGTCCGGTCCGAATTCGTCCGCGAACAGTCCGATAGTGGAGACTCCTTTTGGTTTTGTATCAATTATGTCAAAATATTTTGGTTTTGTATCAAGTTTTTGTTGTCCCGTCTCGATTTTTGTTATCATTTTACTATTGTTTGTTGTATTATATAACCTTCAATTGTATTTTCTTTCAACTAGATTTTTTGAACCAACTATTAAGGTATCTTGATAAAATAATAACTTTTGGTAATATATTTAATTTGTCCGCGGACCGTCCGATTGAATTAACAAACAGTGGTTGTTCGTGTTCGTCCGGTCCGAACTTGAACATTGAACTGTCCGTGTCCGTCCGTCCGAACTCATTTTCATTAACGGACCGAACACGGACAGTGACTGTCCGTGTCCGTCCGGTCCGTTTACACCCCTATGGGCACGCGATGAAAGTTTTTTTAGCGGTGGGTTTTACATAAAACTTTTTTAGTTTTTGGGCATTTCATAAATCCTAAAAATGTTTTGAACCCTAAATAGCCGCGAGAGAGGGAGATGTTTTGAGAAAAACCCTAGCCAACGAACCTCACGACCCCTCCCGACCCCTGGTGACCCAGCGCGCGCCGCCGGACAACCGTCGGAATAGTCGCGCGCGCCCGTTCCCTAAATAGCCTCTTATCCTAACTTATCCTAACTTATAAGAGGAAAAAATAAGTACCGAACTCGAGCGAGGAAGAAGCAGAAGAAGAGGCGATGGAGTTGGAGGAGGAAGAAGAATTTGGTCAATATGAGGAGGAAGAAGAAGAAGAAGAAGAAGAAGAAGAAGAAGATGAAGAAGGAGAGGAAGAAGGAGAGGAAGAAGGAGAAGGGGAAGGAGAGGAGAGCTATGATGTCCACTTATACGGAGAGCAGAACCCCCTCGATTTCCTCAAGGAGCCTCAAGGAGAGCTCTACCGACGTCTCGAGCGCCTCGAGGAAGAGGCCCTCGCCGAGAAGAAGCGCAAAGCCCTCCCCCAGCCCTCTGCTCGGTATGGCCAACCTAATAAAGTTGAAAGCTTTCTTACATTGTCAAATTTATATCCAAGAAGATCGGTGCCGTGTTTGTGTCGCGCCGAAGTATTGGACATGACACGGACACCGCAGAAATACACTAGGACACGTCAGACATCTGCGCCGTGCCTATTTTGCTTGTGTCTGTATCATGTTGGTATAACTAACCTCATCATACTCATTTTCGTTAAAGTCGTGCTTCCTAACCTAAGAAGCACGGACACTCCAAAACTCATGTCATGACCTGTGTCATGTTGTATCAGACACACCATGGCACTCCGAAATACACTAGGACACCAAAATAGGTCCGGATCCGTGTCTCAGTGTCTGAAACATGTCGTGTTGAATCCGTGCCTAACATTAAAGTCGGAAAGCTTTTTTCTTATTTACAATTTTAATTTATCGACCAGTGAACTGGAATTCTAGGGAGAGCAATTCCAGAATTTTTGCCATGATAAGTTTAGTATATTTTGGAGTGCCAGTGTTGTGTATGATCCTGTACGATAGTGACAAGACGTCAATTTTGGACCGTCCTCTGCTTCCTAGTTGGCCATAGTCTGTGTTGCACGGACATGACACGATGGATACGGTAACAAGGAAACGTCATTGTTTTGGGTGTGTCATAATGTATATTGGAATGCATATGTCGTGTTGATTCATGTTCAACACGATGAGACATGGACACAACGCCGTATTCGGAGTGCCCATGCTTCCCTGGCCATTGTTCATTAGGAATTTAGGAATTTCAATGCTTCTGAGAACATGTATTCCAGACATTTCTGTGGTTGTGAAAACAATTGTGTTACCTCATGGATGTCATGTGCTCAACAAGGACACATCATTGTTTTGGGCATGCCATAATGTATTTTGGAATGCATATGTTGTGTTGATTCATGTTCGACACGATGCGACATGGACAACGCCAAACTTGGAGTGCTCATGCTTCCCTGGCCATTGTTTCATTAGGAATTTCAATGCTTCTGAGAACATGTATTCCAGACATTTCTATGGTTGTGAAAACAATTTCGTAATACCTAATGGATGTCATGTGCTCAACTTGTGGGATCCAAAAGGATATCCTGTAACCTTCCAAGCTCGGGAAAATGAAATTCATTCGTTCAACCAAACAACAAGAATTGGAATTTCAGTTCAATGAGCTACAATTTTCTAATATAAATTTCAACTTTTTTGTGACCAAGCAGGCTGGAAATATCAGTGATGCAAGAGTTCTGATCTATGTTGCACGGCTATACCATTTATTTTGACATGTTCTATTGTATTTTATAGTGTCCGTGTCATGTATGATCCGTAACTTGCACAAACACAATATGATACTGTACCAATTTTGGAGTATCCGTGTGTCATAGTTTCAAATATGTTTTATTTCCATGTGGCATGACTCGTGAGAGTGAAATTTTCAGTTATTATTATGTTTACTTCTTTGTTCTTTTTTGTAGTGATGGGCCTGGGAAGAACCCTAGACAGGAAAACATTTTGGGAGCTACGATGGAAGAGATCGATGAATTGATGAACTTTGGTTCACGAAGAAGATCAAGAAGGGTATGCCATTAAACCAACTCTAGCATTTTAAATCTCTCATTGACATAGTAGTTGGAGAGGCAGTAATTAGTGTTGAGTAAGGTTGGATAAAGGGCTCATTGTGCGCTGAGTATCATATTTTCACACCTTTGTAGTGCGAAATGAAAATCTTTATTTATCAAACCTTCCCTTATTCTTTATAATTGCCGGATGAGTAAGCCTTGATAGTTACATCTATGTAGATAAAACTCTCTTGATTGCCTAGGGAACTGTCTGTTCATATATTTATGTCTTTGATCAATCTCGTACTATTGTTCTTTACTAGTTTTATGCTCAAGTGTGGTTTGATAATTTTCCATGTCTGTGATTGTTGCATATGTAATAACCTGAGTTATACTAGCATGCGAAATGCTATGATCAGGTTTCTCCATTTATAAAGCCGACAATTTTTTGTTCAATTTTGCAGCGCAAGAAAAAGGGCAGAAAGAGGGGATCAAAGAGTAATCTTACTCCTGAAGCAACTAGAAAATTAGGCGATGCTACTCTTCTTTATGCATCTGGAAGTTATGATGAGGTGAGACCTTATTAGCTAGTCTATCTGTATGTTATTGGTTTATTTTATCTATCATCTTTTAGGACGAACCGAACAGAGTAGATATCAGTTTCGATTTCTTGTAGGCAGTGACGAGTTAGTGCTGTTAGTAAGCTAATTTTTCTGGTTTGATGGGCTGGTCATGATGAGGGATAATGTATTCCTGCTCAGACTCCTGTTTTTGAATACTGCTAGAGCAATGCATTTTCTGCTGTTTCCGGATATACTGTCTATATTAATAATGCTTGTAAGGATCAGTAAAAGAATGCTCTTTCAATTAAAAGGTCATAAATGATCTGACATAAAACACTTTTTTTTTCTTTGTAATATATGAAAAGGCAGCACCTATGTTGCACGGATACTCCTCTGCCGCTGGAGGACTGTGTCCATATCCATATTTGGCTTGGCACGTACACAATAACATGATACTCTCAACACCTATGTTGGAGGTAGTTCATTAATGTCTAGCTTCAAGGAGAGAGAAAACATGGTTGAAAGTGATTTTTCATGGTCCCGATGGTGCCAAAGATATTTGAGATATGAGAAAGTAGCATTTGTTTGTATGAAATACTTTCTATCACTTTTTGAACCTAGTTAATACACAAATATGCATATATAAACTATTATTATGATCTAATTTATAAAAAATGGGATCCTTTTCACTCTTTGGCTTAATGTGCCAAACAGATGAATGCAATTTCCTGTAGCAAATTTTATGATCTTACCTCTTCATTTAGACTCTTTATATTCTAGGGGAACATGGAGGTTACTCCCTGGTTGCATGAGTTTGAACTATCCAAAATGTAGGTCTGCCTACTTGGCAATTGCCCTCTAAGTTTTATGGCGTGACCCTCTCATCATCATAGTTTCCTTGTTAGGAATTTGACACAACACAGAGTGTTGACGTCATATAGTAACTAGCCATAAAACTTTGTCAAATCCTTTATGGACCTTTCTTATGCTCTAACTGACCTCATTATGACGGGAGAAGGTTTGGATGTTGTAATGATGATCTAACTTATAAAATATGTACATGGATATGTTTATGTGTACATAAACCGTATCCATGCCGTGTCTGTATCTTAAAATTCTAAAAGCATACTGTATTCTGGTGTGTATCATGTCCAAATCCTTGTCTATGTATCCTAGGACAGAGCCAAGGATAATTAACAGAACAAACCCCAAATATGGAGACCACTTTGCAAATACAATGAACGAACATAATTATTCTAGCCTTCTCCCATCATAATAGGGTTGCCTTTGGAGCACTGTAAAGCTCCATAAAGAACTGACATTTTTTACGACCTGCTGTGATCTCAAATATAAATAATGGTGCCATATTCCTAGCCAAGGTAGTTATGAGCATGCGACGTCCATGCCAAAAAACCTAGATGGCCAATTGATGGAGGTTGACCTACCTTTTGGCTATGCAGTTTAAGCTCATGCAACCAAAGAACAAGCGTCAAGTTGCCTTTAGACTATAAAGACTCTAGATGAAGAGGTAAGATGATACAATTTGCTATAGAAAATTGCATTCATATCGTATGTCGTATTAAGCCAAAGAGTGCAAAGGGATGACACTTCCATTAAATACACTTCCGTTAAATACAATGAAAGATAGAAACATGAATAAAGACTAACAATATTAGAACAAATAGCTCTTCCAACAAGTTAAAACCTTGTTGTAGCTAGAAACTATCGCATCTGTGGATGAAATGTGAATAATGAGTGCCAACATATTGATGTATCCTTTATCATAATGAACTTTGGAAAGATAAGTAAGAGAGGATCAAAGCACCAACATTTGATTTAACCCATTTCCATTGAACACCAACCCTTCCCTAGCCTAGCAACGCCAAAAATCAGTTACCTACTGAGCCAGCACATCACTCTGCAAGTTGACTAGTAACCATGAAATATGCTGACAACTATAGAAAAGTGATACACCTCCTTGCCACTCTCCACCACTGTCTCATTGTCGTTGATCTTTGGTGCAAGAAGTTATCTTCATGTGTTAGAGATACAAATCTTCAAGAGCTTTATTGTTGGAAGTTAACCATCTTAGCTTAATGGACACAGTCAATAGCTGGAAGCCCATGTTGTGACTTGACCACCCACACTTAGGTCTAGCTTCTCTCACCGTATCTAATAGTACGTCATAGACACCTTGTTTGCCATCTAGATTTGACCCCTACTCTAGAAGGTTATTACCGATGGGATTGTCCTCTGAACTAAGGTTGTAGATGTCAGGTGCATGTCGAATGTCAGGACATGTTAGGTTGGATATCCGTATCCCACTACTTTATATATACTGACATAGTTATTAAGGCGATAACTGCTTGCAGGCACTAAGGCCCTTCAGAGCATAGGCACAAAGTGTAAACGCAAGACGCTCACCTGAGCCAAAAAAAAGCGCATGCATAATATAAATGTATGTCATAAATAATACCTCTTTCATTGTTATAAACAATAAAACAGGATTAAGATAGTATTGAGGACGGGGTGGCAGTAGCGAGGTCGATGAGAATGAGGAGGTAGTTGCTGCAAGACCAACACAACGAGGTGGATGCTGTGAGAAGAGATCGAGCAAATGTTGGTTGCTGCAAAGAAGAGATTGTGGCTGTTGTGAGAATGAAATGATTGCTGGCGGCGGTGAGTGCTTGAGGTGGTGCCGGGTGGAGATATGTTGGTGGCTGTTTGGAGCTGGAGTTGAGGACCCCAGTTTCCAGGAGATTCGCCAGCAAGATCCGCAAAAGAGAAATAGAGAGATAGGAGTCATTTGTGCTCGATAATATAGAGAGAGATCACAAAGAGTTATGACTATGTGAGTAGAACCCTAAAGAATTCATCTGGGTTGTTATAATTGGGTTCTGGTTGAAATCTAACCCAAAAAAGCTTTTTTTTCTTTCCAGAGGCAAGCCTCTAGGCACAATTTTCCTTAATTATGACTGAATATCCTGTCTAAATGTTCTAAAACTAAATATAAGATATATTTACTTAACAAGTAACAAGTGACACTAAGTGTAATTGACATGAGTCATTTTGTGTAACTGTAATTGAATTTATACTTTCATTACTATCACTACATTGATCACTATGTTTCTACAAATTGTTATAGATGTCAGCTGATACAGCAGATATGTCTGCGCACCTGTTGGATATATCTACGACATTTATGTCCAAATATGATATGGTCGAAATATTGGTAGAAACACTAAGACGTAATACATAAAATTATTTATAGAATATGTTTTCATCTGTATATATAACTGTATCCATATTGTACCTGTATCCCAAAATTTTCCAAAAATGCCATATTACATATTCTTATCGCATCTGTGCCCGAATTTCTCTGTGTCTACACAACATAGCTACTAATCAAACCAAAGTAATATCTTTTGCTCAAGATATGAATGAAGAGTAAAAGTATGTCAGCCTAGACTATAGAGAGCAGTCTGCACATGTCAAGTTTTCTTTCTTAATTTAGCATGGTAGAGCCATATACCAGGAAACTTGTGGATATATGATTTGTAGGTATGAAAGTCTAGTTTATAATTAATCTTAAGAACATATAACATATAACATATAATCATTACTTCATGATACCTGAATCAAAGAAGAGGTGTAGAGCTGGATATAATATTAAACCTAGTTAAGATTTGATATTTGGTAATTCGATCAATTGATTCAATTCCTAACTTGAGAATGCCTCTAATCTAGAATATATATAATAGCTACGAGGTCTAGGAACTGTCAAACGATTTTGGCTTGATCTTCCAGCTGCTAACACCCAAGAATCACAATCATACCCTCATGATACACACATGGCCACATATTACAATCTTAACAAAAATCAATATTGGAATTGGTAGTTTCTAAAGGACAATTCTTACTATTTGGTCGTATGTGGATCAATAGTAATGGAGCTGAACATGGAGTTGCAAGTTGGGAGGTGCATGCTATCATTTCTCATGTTAAAGTGTCTCCAACCTCCTAAAGTCAGGGTGCATTATGAATTAAGGGTTGATAATTTAAGTATGTCAGTATAATGGATAATGTGGACTAGAGAAACACAACATATTAGTAAACAAATCTCTTATGTCTAGCTATGTCCTGTAACCTGGTTTTGGTATTTGTGATGCTGGACCTTCTGGACTTCTTGACACCTTTATCCAGTGTTTAGACTTAACATTTATGCAGTAGAATTCCAAGCAAATATGCAAGTGCAGATTACATCTATACTAAACTGTTATGTTTTTACTGATATTGTTGCTTATTCTAAATGCAGGCAATTCCTTTACTTCAAGAGGTTATTGTTCTTTCTCCATGCTCTGATGCATTTCATTTACTTGGTCTTATCTATGATGACATGGGTGACAAAAAAAAGGCTTTGAACTTTCACATGCTTGCTGCACATTTGACACCCAAAGATTCATCTTTATGGAGAAAACTTGTGGCCTGGTCCATGTGAGTTCCCTTTTCTTATTCGTATGCTTGCAGCCTTAGCTTAATAATCAGTTCTTAATCATAATTTCCAAACTTAAGGTGCACTTGTAGTTCCTTTTCCTATTCTACTAATAGTAACTGTCGATATAAAATACAACTGGTCAAGTTTTTGAGGGCCATTTATGAATTATTGCTCATCAGTTCTGCAATTCCTCTTCATTTACTTTGGTTTAATGGTTGAATGCCTCTAGGTGGTAGGTTTTCTCTAGGAAACATCTGTCAGTACGTAGTTGCTCCCTTCTATCCTAACCGTTATAACCTTTAAAAAGTATAAATGGTGTGGCAGGAATCATCTTTCATTTATCTTAGAGATCGAAACCCCTTTGTTTCAGTTTACATGGGAAATAATTCGGCATGGACCTTACTTGATTTGGCCCTAATGTCAGGGACACTTGAGCTAAGGTCAACATCATGGTGTAGACAATTATCCCACGCAAAGACTTAAGGATAACTTTTATTCATTTCTGTCTATCGCAGGAGTTGTGTCCACGCCAATTCCTCCATTTAAGATTTCCTTGCCGCCAACAAATCCATTGCTGGCTACAATACAAACACTACTGTACCATTTTCTTTTCCTTTTTTTATGTAAGAAGTGATTGAGGGGGAGAATTCTTATTCTATGCACCGTCTTTTTTCAGTTGCTCGACGAGAAGTCTTTAGCGAAAGGTTCAAAAAGAACTCATTTACTTCCTCAAACTCCGGCCTCGGATTCATTTCAACCAGATTCAACCGACATGTGATTCCAACTTCGGAGGTCTTTCATCAACCCATAGACCCTCAAAGAAGGGCGCCTTCACCTTACCTGCCTTTGATGCCTGCCCTGCCTCTACTTATTCCTTTTGTTGACAATCGGAAAATCAATCAAGGCAAAAAAATGCATTCTTTTTCCATTATATTAAGTCATACAACATATTCTATTCCCCTACCTCTCACCCCTACAGTAACTGAGGATTCACCATCGGGGACTGAAGTTTCTTCCACGGTAAGTGATTCTTTTCCATCCCTATCGGTATTAGATGTGCCCAAACCAACGCTGTACAATCATCCTCCAAAGGGTGAGAAAAAGTGAAAAAACATAAGAGTGAAGTAAAAACCACCTTAAGACGAGCAAGAAAGAAGAGTGGGTAAAGGGGTCTTCATTATTGTCGAGACCGAATCCGGTAAAACGATGATGACCACCTTTGGGTCGTCGGACGTAGCAAGTTGGACGTCTTGCCTTCGTTGGAACGTGGACCTCAACGCACCTCCGCGTATTGGTCCTCTCTTTTCAGTCGATCGAGAAGGCTCACACTTGCTTGTCTTTACCTTTTGGTTGACATAAGAGGGGCGCTACTTACTAATAGAATATCCTTCTTTAATGCCTAAACCACCAAAAGTCTTTCTGGCCCTAGTGGTACGTAAAAGTCATGGGTAATCATTTGTTCGATGCTTCGGACGAAACCCATTTCTAGGGTGTGACGAGCTGTGTATACAGGATCCGGGTACATATTCATCACGACATGCTGATCCGCAGTTATTAGTTCCAACTTAATGTTTCCGAGTTGTAGAGAACAATCTAAACCGAGACAAATATTTTCCGAATTCGCTCCGCCTTACAACCTTGCTTCCTATTGTCATTGCCATTGTAGCACGTGTGGTCCACATAAGGCCATGAAGACTTGATGTCATCCCCACCTTCATTCAAATATGCCACCTACTTTGGAAGGTGGAGCTTATCTACTAGGCTCATACGCTAATCAAAGGCGTTTAACCTCTCTTATAACTAACTATAAGAGAGACAATTTCCCTTGTTTACTTTAATATGGTACCGACTTTTGCCTATAATAGTGCAAACTCGGTAAAAACTGGCTATTGGACAAGCTTCAAACTCGTCAAATGATGCTTGCCTAGCGAACCCACATGACAGTGCTTGCCTTAATGGTAAGGACATCCTCCCGTCTCCTCGAGTGCATGGTTAAATTCCTTTCTTTATATTACGTGAGATTATGAGTTAAGAGCAACCTAGTGTGAGAATCTCTTTGAGATCACCAGTTCTGTTCGTTCCACTTCCTATCAGCTTCTCCCCATCTTTCGGTTTAGAGATACAAGAGTTGGTGGATGCTGCCGATCCCTACTTTCTGATGTCTCATCCAATTTTAAGTATAACAATGGAAGAAATGGTTCCTCTGACCCAGCTGCCCCCGACACCGTGGTTCATAACCACGTTGTCACGGACTTACTGTTTTAGGCTACACTTCGTCGCATGCGGCGTACTATCTTCCTTCTCGAAGACTCGTGCAAGACTTTCCGAACCCACTTAGCTAGCATGCTAAGTAATTAAGAGAAGAGTTGAGCAAATTGGACTCGTAAAGTAAAATGATTCTTCTCTTACTTGGAGAATGCTTACAAGTTTTTGGTGGTGAGGAACAAATGAGGCCTCTCCTTTATTTATAGTGCCCATAGGGCTTACATGGAAACATCATGAACCTTCTGGAATCGACATATTTCAGAGATTATTCTAGGGACTAGATAAGAACAATGAAGCTTCTAGTACATCCAGAAAGATCATGAGACATCTAGAAAGGTCTTGAGTCTTCTGGAAGATTTTCGGGTCCTCTGGAAGATTCTGGAGCCTTCTGGAAAATTCTACCATATTCTAGAATATTTTGGAAGCTTCCCGCATAACATTGGTCCGTGGAAGGCTATGCAGTTTTGCCTCTGGCGGGGCACAACTTTTTGGACGTTATACTCTCCCACCTAAGGCGTTGACGTTCTCGTCAACCATGCTCGCTGAGAAATGTCTGGACCTCGGCCTCGAACTGATGCAGCGTATCAGCACGTTCCCAGCTAGACTTGCCGTACGGCATGCCCTTCCATTGGATGAGGTACTCCACATACGGGGACACGCCTCGCCGACAGATGGTCCTCTTGTCGAGCACGGCTTCCACTTCCTTGTCGAAGGACGTAGTCATGGTCGCCGTGGGTCTTTTCGGAACTCCTCGCTGGGTATCCTCCAAGTCTTCATGGTATAGCTTCATGCAACCTGTATGGAGGACTGGATGAATCTTCAGTTTAGCGGGGAGTTCGAGCTTGTAGGCCACCTTGTCTACTTTCTTGAGCACGGGGAAGGGGCCTTCGTACTTCTAAATCAGTGCTTTGTGTACTTTCTGGAACACCTTGAACTTTTGCGGTTGCAGCTCGACCATCACCATATCCCCCTCCTTGTACTCAACTGGCCTTCGCCTAGCGTCAACCTATTTCTTCATCTTTCTCGCGGTCTTCTCCAGAAATGTCTTGGCAATGTCCGCCTTTGCCTTGAAGTCTGAAGTAAACTGGTTGGCCGCAGGGCTTCTATTCGAGGATCCCGTACTCAGCGTGTGCAGGGCAAGCGGCTGTCGATCCATCACCAACTCGAATGGGTTGCTATGTGACGACTTGCTCCGTTGAAGATTGTAGCAGAACTGAGCGATGTCCAGGTGGTACACCCAATCCCGCTGGTTTGCGCTCACAAAGTGTCACAAGTACTCCTCGAGCAGAGAATTGACCCAATCTGTCTGTTTGTCTGTCTGCGAGTAGAAGCTGGTCGAAAAGTGCAAGTCCGTCCCGAGAATTTTTAACACTTCCGTCCATAACTTTCCTGTGAAACGGGGATCTCGGTCGCTGCCTATGTTCTCCGAGATGTCCCAAAACTTCACCACATGGCTGATGAACAGTCGTGCGGCCTCCTCTGCTGTGCAGTCTGTTGAAGCAGCAATAAAAGTTGCGTACTTTGAGAATCGGTCCACCACCACGAGAATGGACCCAAGTGCCCCTACTTTCGGCAGGGCGGATATGAAGTCCATCGATACGCTCTCCTACGGTCGGCTTGGCACGGGGAGAGGCTCCAACAGCCTCTCGGGTCTCTGGTGGTCCACCTTGTCTTGTTGGCACATAAGGCAGGTGCGCACATAATCCTCCACATTCTCGCACATGCGAGGCTAGTAGTAGGTGCCCTCCAGTAGCGCTATGGTTCGCTTCTGTCCCGGTTGTCCAGCCCACTTGGTATCGTGGCACTCCTTAAGCAGCTGTCTCCACAAGCCACTCCATTTAGGCACGACCACCCTGTCGCCCTTGGTATAGATAAGTCCGTCCTTCAGCTAGAACCTTCTCGTTTTGCCCTCTTGAACGAGCTTCACTATGGCCTGTGTCAGCGGATCCTCAACGATACCCACTCTGACACGATTTAGAATATCCCTCTGAGCAAGCACACCGTTGCGAGCTCGGCCTTCCTGCTGAGTGCATCGGCCACTTGGTTCTCCTTGTCGGGCTTGTACCGCATCTCCATATCGAACTCGGCTAAGAAGTCCTGCCATCCCGCCTGCTTCGGGGACAGCTTTTTCTGCGACTGGAAGTAGCTCGTGGCAACATTGTTTGTCATGACCACGAACTTGGTATCGAGAAGGTAGTGCTGCCATGTCCTTAAGCAGTGCACGACTGCAATCATCTCCTTCTCTTGCACCGTGTAGCGTCACTCCGTAACATTCAGCTTGCAGCTCTCGAATGCGATGGGGTGCCCTTCCTGCAACAACACCCGACCGATGGCGAAGTTAGACGCGTCCGTGTGCACCTCGAACGCCTTGGAGTAGTCCGGTAGAGATAAGACCGACTCTTCCTTTACAACCCTCTTGAGTGCCTCGAATGCCTCCTCGCACTTGGGTGTCCAACTCCATGTCCTATCCTTCTGCAACAGACCGGTCAGTGGTGCTGCTATGGCGGAATATCCTCGGATGAACCGCCGGTAGTAGTTCGCCAGGCCTAAGAATGATCGCAGCTGCGTCGGCCTGGTGGGAGCCTCCCACTCTCGTATGGACTGGACCTTCGAGCTGTCCATCCAGATCTTGCCATGCCCAATCCAGTGCCCCAGGAATGCCACCTCTTCCTGTGCGAAGGAGCACTTCTCCCGCTTGACGAAGAGCTAGTTTGCCTGTAGCACCTAGAAAATTGCCTGTAAATGCTCAATATGCTCCTCCGTCATGTTTGAGTACACGACGATATCATCGAGATAGACCATGACGAACCGATCCAGGTATGGATGAAAGAGCATATTCATCAAAGTGCAAAAAGTCGTAGGAGCATTTGTTAAACCAAATGGCATAACTAGAAAGTCATATGCTCCATATCTCGTGACGCATGTCGTCTTTGCCTCGTCCCCTTCTGCAATCCGGACTTGATAGTATCCCCAGCGCATATCAAGTTTAGAGAAGTATCGTGCGTCTTCCAGTTGATCGAACAAGTCGGCCACCAATGGGATGAGATATTTTTGTTCTTGACGGTCACCTTGTTCAGTGCACGATAGTCGATGCACAGACGAAGACTTACATTCTTCTTCTTCTGGAATAACACCGATGTGCTGTACGGGGCCTTCGACGGTCTGATGAATCCCGCATCGAGCAGCTCTTTTAGTTGCTTCTTTAACTCGTCGAGCTCGGGCGGAGCCATGCAGTATGAGCCATGGCGGGCGGCTTCATACCTGGCTCCAACTCGATGGCATGGTCTACCTTCCTCCGCGGAGGTAGCCTCTTTGGCAACTCCTTCGGCATGACGTCCCCGAACTCCACAAGGACGTCATCGATCTCAGGCGGAAGATCCTCCTGCATAGGCGCCTCCTCCGTCTTGAGCACCGCTAGGTTGGTCATCTCTCCGTGTCGCATCCCCTTCTTGAGTTGTATGGCGGAGAGAGCCTTTCCCTTCGCAAGCTCATCTCGTGCAATAGTTACCATGCACCGGGAGCTTTCCTCTATGATCCCGACGACTCCCAGATGAGGCATTGGAACCGCCTTTGCCGATGTGAGGAATTCCATCCCAAGGATCATGTTGAAGTCGTCAAGTGGTGCGGCCGTGAGACTGGTGACACCCATCCAGTCTCCCACTTGGATTTTCACTCCCTTGGTTACTCTCTGCACGAGACGAGCCTCTGAGTTGACTGCCTTTATCATGATCGAGTCTTTTTCAAGCACCAGATCCAAGCGTGGGACCTCCGCGTCCAAGATGAAGTTGTGGGTTGCTCCTGTGTCGACCATCGTCCTCATGTTGTGGTCGTTGATCTTCACGTCCACATACATCAGCTCCAGACTCGGGGCTTTGGCTACGACCGCCTTGCTCTTCAAAGCATTGAGTACGCGCAAGGCACCCATGTGAGCCCCTATCTTAGGCTTCTCGTCCTCGGCCTCCCTGCCTTGGACTGCGTTCACCCTCTTGCCCTTGTTTTGGTAGTCACGTGTGAAGTAGTTCCCTTCGCACACGAAGCACTCGATCTTTCGCTCCGTCGGAGGCTTCGTAGGCTGCTTGTCCTTCGGCGGGACTCCCTTTCCGTTGTTCTTCTTGTCTCCCCCACCATTGAACTTGGTGGTGGTCTTTGTATTGGACGTGGGGGCATTGCTCCGTCGATACTCCATCAGCTTCTCGGCCGCTGCAACGGTCGTATTCAGATCTGAGACGCGTTGCCTCTGCAACTCTTGTGCCGCCCACGGTTGTAGACCGTTTAGGAAGAACATGCGATCTTCTTCGTCCATACTCGAAATGGCAAGTATCAGGCGGGTGAATTCCGCCACAGTCTTTGATGGACCCGGTGTGCTTGAGTTGTCGCAAGTTCCGTCTCGCCACATACTCCACGTTCTCTAGGTAGAACTAGGACTTCATCTCCTTCTTGAGATCTTTCCAAGTTTCGATTGAGCAGAATCCCTTCTCTTTCTCGATGCACCTGCCGCGCCACCACAACATATCATCATCAGAAAAATAAAGAGACATCGTGTTAACTTATCGGTCTCATCCTCGATGCGAACCGCCCTCAGGTACCGCTCGATATTCCAAATAAAGTTATCCACTTTCTTTACGTCCCGCACGCCGTTGAAGGACTTGGGTTCTGGATACTTCACTTTCTGGGTCGCCTCCCTCCTCGGAGTCGCACCACCAACAATGGCCTTCTCGAGGATTGTCGTCTTGGTTTTTAGCTCCTCGCGCAGTTCGGCAATCTCTACCTTGGTAGCCTTGCGTTCCTCCTCGAACTCGACTTGCATCTCGCGGAGTTGCTCCCGAAACAGTGGCATAGCATGGGTGACATCCGTCTCCAACCCATGGACGAACTTCTCGTGCGCCGTCTGGTTTTGCTCCACTTGAAGCTCGACATCCGTCGCGCCTTTCTCCAACATCTCCATACGGGACACCAACTCACCAAGGGCACGTTCCATCGACGGCTCCTTGCTCTTCCCCTTCCTCGCGGGCTTCGCCTTCTCCTTAGGCGATGCGGGTTGCTCCGTGTGGACGATCTCGGAGGACGACATCGAGACAATCAATCTTTGCTCTGATACCACTTGTCACGGACTTAGTGTTTTAGGCTACACTTTGTTGCGTGCGGCACACTATCGTCCTTCTCGAAGACTCGTGCAAGCCGTCCCGAACGGACTTAGCTAGGATGCTAAGTAATTAAGAGAAGAGTGGAGCAAATTGGACTCGTAAATGATTCTTCTATTACTTGGAGAATGCTTACACGTTTTTGGTGGTGAGGAACAAATGAGACCTCCCCCTTATTTATAGTGCCTATAGGGCTTACATGGAAACATTATGAACCTTCTGGAATCGGCATGTTCCAGGAATTATTCTAGGAACTAGATAAGAACAAGGAAGCTTCTAATACATCCAGAAAGATCATGAGACATTTAGAAAGGTTTTGAGTCTTCTTTAAGATTCTCAGGTCATCTGGAAGATTCTGGGACTTTCTGGAAGATTCTACCATCTTCTAGAACATTCTGGAAGCTTCCCGTATAACCTTGGTCTGTGGAAGGCTATGGAGTTTTGCCTCTGACGCGGCGCAACATTTTGGACGTTGCAACGTGCTCTAATCCTCTGAGCTACATTCCCATCCGTCTCTACTAGATCTCTTTTCGGGAGTACCCTCAAAGAGTAATCTCGTTTCAGCTACTTCGTTTCAGGTTAAGAAGGCGAGCGAAGTGAGTACTCGAACAAGGAGGTTTTTCAGGACAATATCGGGGTTGAAATCAAACTTGCTAGGCTACTAAACGACAGTACAAACAAACTTTAGGCTAGCATCACGCTATGCGCTAACTTGTTGAGAGGCGCGCTTAAACTATGTCTTTACTTTTCTCGGTCAATCCTTTGATTTGATAAATGATGAGGCTATATACATCTAGAACTTTGACTCCTCGTTCGATCACCATTCGAAGTCCAAGGATACTAGCTTTGTACTATGCCATGTTGTGTGCGCATTGGATTCCTAGCTGTGTAGCAGCCGGTACTGGATCACCTTTGGAGGAAATGAAGATAGCTCTAGATCCTCTTCTGTTCTTGTTTACTGTCCCATCAAAGTACATGGTCCAACGATCGGTATCTGGGTGCTGATGTAGTAGAAGTAGCTCACTATCTCTTAGGAGAGCATAAAGAAAAAGTTAGCACCATATTCATGAAATGCTAAAATACGACATTCTTCGTTCTCTCTCTCACTTTTGATGTACTCTTTCTCTTTCTTCAACATGAATGAGAAGAGTCAAGTGTGCTTTCGCCCCTTCATTATAGAAGTTTTTGCGTGCTAAGTAGAAAGATGAAACTTTTTTTTTAATAAATCTCCGTTATGAGTTCTCTTATTACTGACAGAAGCCAACCGAGACATTGAATTCTGATTGGTGATATACTGTCTGGATACTTGATCTTTCTACTCCATGTGCTTAGGAAAACTTTAAGATGATGAAAATGAAATGGTTGTGCTAGCTATTAAGTCAAGAAGAAATTGCTTTTTGCAATTTTAGAACCTTCAACACTAGATAGATTGACTTTTGAGCTATACCCTATCTACTTTTAGATATCAGGATGTTTAAGTACTCAATTACTCGCTTTTTCCTCTTTCTAAGAAGATGTTCATATATTGATGCATTTTATGTATCTAGTGGAACTGAAACCACGCTTTGGTTGTATGCTTCTCCTAAATGTTGACATAATTGTTTGAACTTGCAAGCTTACTGCTCTGCCACTATTACAGTGTCCTTGGATCATGACAGACTGGTTTGCATGGTAAGTCATGTGTAAGTAAGGAACTTCTCTTTTCATGTAAGGTTCATGTGGACTGTGGATTGAATTGGGTTTGGTCATGCATATAGTTCATTATGAGTACTGTTGCATCCAGGGGCGGACACATTAAGAGGCAAGTGGGGTCAACTTGTCCCACTGATTTTTTTTTTAAAGTCAGAGCCCTCCTCCTTCTCACCTAAGCTTCCTATTCACCTTATCCTCTCCTTCCCTAGGAAGCCTGCACTCCTCTGTTTGGTGCCATCACATATATCTTCTTCATCTTCATCGGTTCATCCTCACATGCACTCTCTCTCTCTCTCTCTCTCTCTCTCCAAAATGTCAAGCCCAAGGAAAAAAAAAGCAAAGTTAGCTGATCAGTATGATTACGACCAACTCCGTAGAAGGTCTTCTCTCTTCTCTTCTCTCCATTTTCTTTTTCGATGATTCTTTTATACTATTCTTTTTCTTGAAATAGAATCAAACCCAGTTATTCCATATTGATTCTTTGTTTGTAATTAGAGCATAGATAGATATAGACATCATTTGGGTTTTATGACCATTCGTTAGTAATCTGCAGCTGCTTCTATGGTTTCTTGATTCAAATGTGAAGTTCCTTCTGTTTTTTGAATTCGCATATGATCATTTTGGTGTTACAGAAAACTCTGGTTCTGTACTGGTTTTTTGAAATAGGAATCATAACCCAGAACTTAACTTTGACAAATTGCCAGGAGCATTAGGATTCTACTAGCCTCTATCGATTAGGTTTCTTTTACTAAATACAGAATAAACTTAGGATTCTACTAGCTAGCTATTGATTAGGCTTCTTTGACTAGATATGGACTAAACTTAGGTGAATGATCAAAATTAGCTTATATTGCTTATTCTGTGAAATGTGTGCGCTTGTGTGTTTCTTGAAATAGAACCAAACCCAGAAGTTAATTATAAGAAATTGGACCAATAGAAGCTTCCTTTAGTAGATATGGAATATACTTGGGTTTATGATAGAGATAGGCTTTTATTTGTTAGGCTAAATTGCACTTTGATACCCTCAACTATTCTGCTTTTTCAAGTTGATACCATCAATGTTCTAAAAAGCGCTAGGCGGACTCGGTGCGGCGGAGGTCCGCCTAGCGCCTAGCCCGCCTAGGCGGCCGCCTAGAATTTTTTTTTTTTTTTTTTTGAAATTTTTGAAATTTTGAATTTTGAAATTTGAAATTTGAAATTTCAATGTTCTAAAATCCAAATACTATCTTAAAACCCAAACAAATATCCAAAATACAACTAAGAATAAACAAAATAAAAAAAAATCAAAAAAAAAATCAAAAAATTCAAAAAACAAGCCGCCTAGGGGCGCCTAGGCCCGCCTAGGGCCTGCCTAGGCCAGCCTAGGCCCGCCTAGGGGCGCCTAGGCCCCGCCTAGCCGCCTAGGCCCCGCCTAGCCGCCTAGCCCACCGCCTAGGGGGGTTTCGGTGCGGTGGGCGGGCGCCTAGGCCGATTTTTAGAACACTGGATACCATAAACTTTTTTACTCAACAACTTAATACCTCAACTATCGTTAGGCTTTTATTTGTTAGGCTAAATTGCACTTTCTCAACTATTCCGCTTTATTTGTTATAAGAAATTGGACCAATAGAAGCTTCCTTTAGTAGATATGGAATATACTTGGGTTTTAATTTTTGGGTAAGGGCATTATTGTCCAAAATTTTTTTAGGGTATCAAGTTGAAAAAAAAAATAGTTGAGGTATCAACTTGAAAAAGCGGAATAGTTGAGGGTATCAAAGTGCAATTAAGCCTATTTGTTATTCTAATAATTATAGTGAAATTTGAGCATATGCTTGTTGCTTGATTCACATCTGGTGATGTTGATATAAGAGAACTTTGAAATTGGGATTTGTTTCTTGCAATATAACCAAATCCATAAGTTAATTTTGAGAAAATGGACTGATGGACTGAT
>JANAVB010015599.1:5166395-5219152 GCA_029216955.1 Iris pallida
CATGCATGCTTCATTATATATGCATGGAGCATTGCTTGGCCATTTATATAGTTTGGCCGCATAAGCTTGCGTAAATGGCCAAAGCATTAATTAATTGCTTACGTAAAGTTGGCCGCATGGCCCTTTATTAGTTGCATGCAATTGCATGTTTTGGCTTTTTTTGCATGACCATTAGCTTTTGCTTGCTTGCATGGCCCCTCATTTATTTGCATGGCCATATGCAATGCACTGCTTGCTGAGCCGCATAAGGCCTATTGCCTTGCTGAGCCGCATAAGGCCTATTGCCTTGCTGGCCGCATGTGGCCATTAGCAATTGCATGCATTTTGCATGCAACCTATTTTGGCCATGTAGGCTACTATTAATAAGTTGGTCGCATGCATCAGCTTTGCATGCTTATATATTTAATTGTTGCTGGCCGCATGACTTTGCTAGAAACACTTGTAGCCGCATATGGCCATTGCCAATTGCTCAGCCGCATATGGCCAAGTAAGGCGTATGGCCTTAGGCGTTAGCATTAAATAATTGCATGCAACCTGTTTTGAGGTGCGTGGCCATTTAAATTAATTGCTTGACAAATTTTTTTTCTGAGCCGCATGAGTCCTCCACGGCCCTTGTCCCTGCTAATATTTAATTACTACATGTATGCTTGTGCCACATTAATATTTGATATGTTTCCTGACACGCTGGTGACCCGTTGTGGTGCACTTTTGACAAATGACATGACTTGATAGTGGCCCGACGTGGCGCACTCCTAACAATGAACATGACCTGAACATGATAGTGGCCCACCGTGGCGCACCCCTGACAAGTATACCTGACATGATATTTCTCGAAATGCTGTTGCGACGGCTAACCTGACATGACAAGTATGAATGGCCTGGACACCGTGGACGATTGTGCTTGTGCAAATGAACCCGTCTTGTCTTGCATCATGTCTAGGACAGGGACCCCTGAGTACCACAGTCAGGGGTACCTACTGAAAATGGCTAAGGCTAATTACTAGAATAATCCAGTAGTCATGAGAGATTTCCCCAGTTACAGGCGATCCCGTTATCCCGGCCACCATTGTTGGACTTGTAGCCTGCCGTCGAGTAGGGCACATTTCCAGCCCACTGTCATGTGGGGCACTTCATGAAACAAGTTCTATGCACACTGTCATGTGTTGCACACCAAGCCACCTAACAATTCTTGATAACTGCTTAATGAATCCAAGTCGCCTGGATAACCTGGATTAGCTGCAGGGCTTGTGGCTGGAGGAACATCTCATTGCATCTTGCTAGTAACTAGGCCTGTGAAAATCCTAGTTTGTTAAAGTATCAAGCCGTACTTATTGCTTGGCCGTGAATGTTGGATGGAGTCTAATCAGTCTAGTCTTGTCCTGATCCTGCGCAAGATTGTTACTTGACCTGATTGCTCATGTTTACTTTACTGATAAATGGTGGGAAACCAAGTTCCGTTCAGAAGAAGGGTTACAACCCCGGTCCTTGTTTGGTTTACGGGTTGTAACCTGGTTATTTGAATAGTCCCATGGTTATCTCATCGTATATCACCTGTCATGCTTTTTCTTAATTACTGTCTTTTATTGTGTAATATATTCTTGTGCTAATTGTTGGTTTTAGTTCCTAAGTGAAGCCTCCTTTGTGGCACTTGCTCTTTCTGGGATCTGACCCAGCTGGTTTTGTATGGCCAGATTTCAGAGCAGCTCCAGAGGATCTACCGACCTTCCAGCCAGATGGTGACCACTAGACGGAATCCTGACAACGAGTGGGTTTATTTTGGCTCTCCCACAATATTGTAAAAATATTATTTTGAGACGTTGTAATGCCCATATCTCGTATTACGTATTTGGAATACGTATACGTATTTTGACCCGTATTGAATGTTTTCCTGCTTGATTTATTTTGACATTTCATTGATGGGTTTATCTTGGTTCGGTTCGGCTTGTTGGCTTGGTTCGGTTTTGTTGGAGAACCAACCCACCTACCTACCACCACCATCACCATTTATTAACTCCCACTCCTCTCTCTCTCCTCATTAATTCTTTTCCATTACTTCTTCGTCTTCACCATTACTTCTCCACCAACCTGAGAGAGTGGAGAGCTTAGGCAAGTGCACCTTGCTTCATGGAGGAACCCCATTTTTATTGTTCTACTGTCTTCCTCATGTGTTTCTAACCCACTTTAGTACTTAGCACTTTTCATTTCTGTGGTTAATTTCTTGTAGATCTAGTTTTGTGGTATTTTCGGTTTCCATGAATTTTGATCTATCAAATTTGCATATTTTGCTAGTTGATGGTTCCATGTTGTAGAGAATTCCATTTTATCCAAATTTGACCTACGGGAGTTTGGATTTGGGTTCCTATTGTTGTTTGGTGGAGCATGGAGGCCATAATATTTTCCATGGACATATTCTCTGTGGGAGCCATTAATTTTACTCTGAGCCGCATGAGCATTTCCTAGCTCTGACCGAATGGCCTTTGTTGCTTATGCGGCCAGGGCCAATTAGTTGCTTGCATTAATTAAGTTGCTTGCAAGCTTGCATGCAACTTACCTGGGCCGCATAGGCCATTGGACAATTCCTGGCCGCATGGCCTTGCAAGCATTAATTGCTTGCATGCATGCATTAATTGCTTGCATTAAATAATTGCCATTAGTATTAAATAATTACTTGGCCTTAGCATTAATTGCATTTGCATGCTTTATGCAAGCAGTAGCTTGCATGGGTATTAAATAAGTTAGCCGCATATGGCTAGTTGCATTTAATGGCCGAAATGACCAGTTGCTATTTTGTTGAGCCGCATATGGCCAACTTTAAATATATTGGCCGCATGGCCAATTAATCTCCTGCATGCATAAGAATATTTAATTTAATAATGACCAGCTTGCATGCTTAAATATTTAGTGAGCCGCATATGGGAGCATGGGAACAAAGCCTGCCGCATGTTGTATTAATGCATTAGATAAATGCATGCAAGCATGCATCAGCCGCATGAGGGATAAATGCATTATATTAATGCATGCAAGCATGCCTTAATATATTAATGCATTAGCCGAGTACTTTTGCATGGTAAATTATTAAATGCATTAGTTTAAGTATAATTGCATGACCTTTGTTTAAATGCATTAAGCAAGCATCAGTTGCAAGCAGTAGTTGCGTGCTTGCATGCTTATTCATTTCGGCCGCATGGCATGGCCTTTCAATAAATGCATGCAACTGTTGCATGCCTTTTTACAATTGCTTTTGGCCAACTAAAGTGAGCCGCATATGTATTCTTGAATTCTTTAGTGAATTCTTTAGTGAGCTGCATTCAGCACTTTGCATCAGCACATGCAAAGTGAGCCGCATATGCATTAGAAATTAATGCATCATCACATGCATTCTTGCTTGGAAACCATTGTAGCCGCATGGGAATTCCTTAGCTGGCCGCATGCTTATATATATATATATATATATATATATATATATATATATATATATTGCATGGCCTTATATATTTGCACGAGCTGGCCGTATGCTGGTATATATATTCGCATGGTCTTATATATATTCCTGGCCGCATGGCCATTGACCATTATTTATTCATGGCCGCATGCACATCTACGTGCTTGGCTGCATGCACATTTATTTCTAGGTAGCCGCATGCACGTTAATATTTGTGGCCGCATAGGCCATTATTAATTGCACTTGGCCGCATGGAATTGTTTGTCAGCCGCATGCACTTTGCATGTGCCCGCATGCATAAATATTTAACTTTCTCTTGAGCCGCATAAGGCCTAGTGATTTGCTGGCCGCATGTAATAATTTTTCCTGAACACGCATGAGTCCACGTCCTTGTCCCTGCTAATATTTAATTACCACATGTGTGCTTGTGCCATATTAATTGACATGACACGATGGTGATCCGTTGTGGTGCACTTTTGACAAATGACCTAACTTGACAGTGACCCGTAGTGGTGCACTCTTGACAATTAACTTGACATGATAACTTGACATGATAATTCTTGATAGTGGTCCGTCGTGGCGCACTCCTGACATGATATTTCTCGAAATGCTGTTGCGACGGCTAACTCGACATGACAAGAATGAATGACCTGGACACCGTGGACGATTGTGCTTGTACAAATGAACCCGTCTTGTCTTGCATCATGTCTAGGACAGGGACCCCTGAGTACCACGGTCAGGGGTACCTACTGTAAATGGCTAAGGCTAATAACTAGAATAATCCAGTAGTCATGAAGAGATTTTCCCAGCTACAGGCAATCCCGTTATCTGGACGTCCCACTTGGGATCTGTAGCCTGTCGACGAGTAGGGCACATTTCCAGCACACTGTCATGTGTTGCACCCTTATTGTACTAATATTCGACCTGGATAACCTGGATGGTCTGCAGGGCTTGTGGCTGTGGAATAATCTCACTACATCTTGCTATTAACTAGGCCTGTGATAACCCTAGTTAGTTAAAGTATCAAGCTGTACTTATTGCTTGGCCGTGAGATTTGGATGGAGTTCAATCAGTCTAGTCTTGTCTTGATCCTGTACAAGATTGTTACGTGACCTGATTTCTTATTTTATCTTGCCGATAAATGGTGGGAGAAGCCAAGTTCCGTTCAGACGAAGGGTTACAACCCCGGTCCTTGTTTGGTTTACGGGTTGTAACCTGGTTATCTGAATAGTCCCTTGGTTATCTCATCGTATATCACCTGTCATGCTTTTCCTTAATTACTGTCTTTTATTATATAATTATACTCTTGTGCTAATTGCTGGTTTTAGTTCCCAAGTGAAGTCTCCTTTGTGGCACTTGCTCTTTCTGGGATCTGACCCAGCTGGTTTTGTATAGCCAGATACCGGAGCAACTCCAGAGGATCTACCTGTCTTCCAGCCCAATGGTGACCACCAGGCGTAACCAGGGCAACGAGTGGGTTTATTTTGGCTCTCCCACTCTATTGTAAAAATATTTTTTTGAGGCGTTTAGCCGGTGAGTACATGTTAGCTCGTATTGCACCTTTATTTACTGTCTGCCTACGGGCTGTAACATGATTGACAGATCCTAGGGTTGATCATGTAATGACTAAAACTCTTGCTAGTCTTCACATTTTGTAACGACTAGCTTCATGATCAGCTGAATATGTAATGTTTGGGACGCCTTACTATTGTATATTTAGTGATCTTACATCTTGTAATATTTACTTACTTGCTTGTGATTGAGACACTAGGCTTGTTCATGACCATAAGAGACTGATGGCTTGTAGTTAAACCCTCATATATCTAGACAGCCGTGACCGTATAGTGAGGTGGATTCCATTTCATTATACGTAGCTGGCTATGTACGCCCCCGCTCTCCAGTATTCTGGTTCTGGGGCGTGACAGGCGTTTTACCGACGAGCACGTGTTAGCTCGGTTGCACTTTATTACTGTCTGCCTACGGGCTGTATCATGATTGACAGATCCTAGGGTTGATCATGTATGACTAAAACTCTTGCTAGTCCTCACATTTTGTAATGACTAGCTTCATGATCAGCTGAATATGTAATGTTTGGGACGCCTTACTATTGTATATTTGGTGATCTTACATCTTGTAACTTTACTTGCTTGCTTGAGATTGAGACATTTAGGCTTGTTATTAACCATAGGAGACTGATGGCTTGTAGTTAAACCCGCATATATCTAGACATCCATGACCGTATAGTGAGGTGGATTCCATTTCATTATACGTAGCTGGCTATGTATGCCCCCGCTCTCCAGTATTCTGGTTCTGGGGCGTGACATGGTTTAAGTGGTGGCCCATGCAGGTCTTGTAAATCAAGATATGTGAGGGTTTACCGAATAGATGTCTCAATCAGTACTCGTCCTTGATCTCTGTTCGTATCCTCTGAATCCCTGAAATTCTTGTCCTGATCACATGCTTGTATCTTTGAGCTGTCTTGGTCCTTCCTTATTGTTCCCTATGTCGTCTTCTTCAGCGCCATTGTTCCTGGACCTGCCGATCAGCAAGGCGGAGCACCTCCCGCGGACCAGCAGCAACCTGGAGATCAAGTCCAGCATTCAGAAGTAGTCTCCAGAGTCGTGCCTACTGGAGGAGAGCCACCAGTTCAGCCAGTCCAGCCTGCAGAGCCTGATGATGGCACTTTGGTAGGTCTCATCAGATCATTGTTAGCTTCTCAAGATCGCCGAGGTGATGCATTGCACCAGGCAGTACAAGATGCTCTGAACATAGGAGGTCATCCAGGGAACAGTGCAGCCAACAGCTTCAAGCGCCTGAACCCTCCATTCCTCGACGGCAGCGAAGATGCTATTGCTGCTGATACATGGCTTCAGGACACTGAGGTTATTCTAGAAGCAGCCAGGACCCCAGAAGACGAGAAGGTGGCCGTGGTGCGCCTGCAGTTACTGGATCTTGCCCGCAGCTGGTGGGCGGCGCAGGCCGTGGGATTAGTGGCCCCTATTTCATGGGCAGTATTCAGAGAGAGATTCCAGACCAAGTACTTCGATGCGGTAGCTCGGTACGATTTACAGACCAAGTTCACCAATCTGAAGCAGATGGGCAGGACGGTCGACGGATATGCGGTCGAGTTTTCCAGGCTTAGTCGGTTTGCTCCCACCTTGGTGGCGACCGAGTTCGATAGAGCCCAGCGGTTTCAGCAGGGACTCCACTTAGAGATTTTGCTGGTGGTGGAGCAGTTTGAGCATCAGACTTTTGATGCGGTATTGAGGGCAGCTAGGAGGCATGAGTATACCTCCCAGAGGATAGTGGACAGGACCGGAGGTCGGAAGAGATCTCACGGCCAGATGATCCAGTCTTCAGCACCAGCCCCGGCAGCTAGGGCTTTGACTATTGGAGTTCCCCGAAGGGCGGATTCGGTTACGTCGGTTCAGCATTCGACTCCAATGTCCCCTCAGCAACAGAAGCAGAAGCAGTCTTCCGCAATGGACGGCACTCATTGTGGGAAGCCAGGACATGTGGTAGCAGAGTGTCGTAGAGCACAGGGATTGTGCTTGGCTTGTGGAGCATCGGACCACAAGATAGGGTCCTGTCCGAATAGGGCCAGTTCATCATCGACCCAGACTAGTCCCTCGGTAAGGGGACCAGCACCAGTGCAGCAGCAGCAGCAGTACCAGCCTCCGAGGCCATTGCCGCCTCAGGCACAAGTCTTCCAGCAGCAGAGACCCCAGCAGTATGCCCTGGTCCAAGCTCAGATTCAGAACCGGCAGAGAGGTTTCTAGCAGGATGTCTTCCTTCTTCCTTCGACTTCCTTGCTTGCATGAGTGATTGCTTGATTGATTGCTTAGTATAGCTTGTCCTTGCATCTCTAGCCTCATGATTAAATTCCGAGGACGGAATTCATTTAAGGTGGGTAGAGTTGTAATGCCTGTGGTTCGTATTACGTATCTTGGTATACGTGTACGTATTTTGACTCGTATTGCATGTCTCCTGGCTTGGTTCGGCTTGTTTGAGTTGGCTTGGTTCGGCTTGGGTTGCTTATTTGTTCATCATGAACCAAGGGGAGAACCCTTACCTACCACCACCATCTCCATTTATTAGCCCAACTTCTTTCTCTCTCCTCATTAACTCTTCTTCTTCTTCACCATTACTTCTCCACCAACCTGAGAGAGGAAGGTGTAGGCAAGTGCATCTTGCTTCATGGGGGAACTCCATTTTTATTGTTCCATTGTCTTCCTCATGTGTTTCTAACCCACTTTAGTACTTAGCATTTTTCATTTCCATGGTTAATTTCTTGTAAATCTAGCTTTGTGGTATTTTCGGTTTTCATGAGTTTCGATCTATCAAACTTGCATATTTTTGCTAGTTGATGGTTCCATGTGGTAGAGAATTCCATTTTACTCAAATTTGACCTACGGGAGTCTGGATTTGGGTTCCTATTGTTGTTTGGTGGAGCATGGAGGCTATGGTATTTTTCATGGACATATTCTCTGTGGGAGCCATTAATTGCACTTTTGAGCCGCATGAGCATCAATTACTTGCATGACCCTTTTATTTTAGTTGCTTGCAGGCTTGCATGCATTTGCATACAACTTGCCTGAGCCGCATATGGCCATTAGATAATGGCTGGCCGCATAGGCCAAATGTTAATGCATTTATAAATCATGGCCGCATAGGCCATTTGCTTGCTGGTCGCATGGCCAATTGCAATTGCATGCAATTGCTTACATTAGTTTGCATGCTCCTTTGTTTGGCCGCATATGGCCAAAAGAATTTCCTAGCCGCATATGGCCAACACAATGTCAGCCGCATGGTCCTTGCATATTTTTAATGCATTAGCAAGCATGTGCTTGCATGCATATTTTAATGCGTTAGCAAGCATCAGCCGCATGCATTATTTAATGCATTATATTTAATGCATGCAAAGCATGTATGCTTATATATTTTGCTAGCTGCATGCATATATAATTAAATGGCCGCATGGCCATTTCATTCAAATGGCCGCATGGCCATTTCAGTTATTGGCCGCATATGGCCAAGGAAATTTTCTGGCCGCATAGGCCTTTGGCCATTCACTTAGCCGCATAAGCCATTATGTATAATACTTGGCCGCATGCATTGCTTATAAATTGCATGGCCATTATATATAATACTTGGCTGCATGCATGCTCATTTATATATTGCATGGCCATTCCATATAATACTTGGCTGCATGCATGCTTCATTATATAATGCATGGAGCATTGCTTGGCCATTTATATAGTTTGGCCGCATAAGCTTGCATAAATGGCCAAAGCATTAATTAATTGCTTACGTAAAGTTGGCCGCATGGCCCTTTGTTAGTTGCATGCAATTGCATGTTTTGGCTTTTGTTGCATGACCATTAGCTTTTGCTTGCTTGCATGGCCCCTTATTTATTTGCATGGCCATATGCAATGCACTGCTTGCTGAGCCGCATAAGGCCTATTGCCTTGCTGAGCCGCATAAGGCCTATTGCCTTGCTGGCCGCATGTGGCCATTAGCAATTGCATGCATTTTGCATGCAACCTGTTTTGGCCACGTAGGCTACTATTAATAAGTTGGCCGCATGCATCAGCTTTGCATGCTTATATATTTAATTGTTGCTGGCCGCATGGCTTTGCTAGAAACACTTGTAGCCGCATATGGCCAAGTGAGCCGTATGGCCTTAGGCGTTAGCATTAAATAATTGCATGCAACCTGTTTTGAGGTGCATGGCCATTTAAATTAATTGCTTGACAAATTTTTTTCCTGAGCCGCATGAGTCCTCCACGGCCCTTGCCCCTGCTAATATTTAATTACTACATGTATGCTTGTGCCACATTAATATTTGATATGTTCCCTGACACGCTGGTGACCCGTTGTGGTGCACTTTTGACAAATGACATGACTTGATAGTGGCCCGACGTGGCGCACTCCTGACAATGAACATGACCTGAACATGATAGTGGCCCACCGTGGCACACCCCTGACAAGTATACCTGACATGATATTTCTCGAAATGCTGTTGCATCGGCTAACTTGACATGACAAGTATGAATGGCCTGGACACCGTGGACGATTGTGCTTGTGCAAATGAACCCGTCTTGTCTTGCATCATGTCTAGGACAGGGACCCCTGAGTACCACCGTCAGGGGTACCTACTGAAAATGGCTAAGGCTAATTACTAGAATAATCCAGTAGTCATGAGAGATTTCCCTAGTTACAGGCGATTCCGTTATCCCGGCCACCATTGTTGGACTTGTAGCCTGCCGTCGAGTAGGGCACATTTCCAGCCCACTGTCATGTGGGCACTTCATGAAATAAGTTCTATGCACACTGTCATGTGTTGCACACCAAGCCATCTAGCAATTCTTGATAACTGCTTAATGAATCCAAGTCGCCTGGATAACCTGGATTAGCTGCATGGCTTGTGGCTGGAGGAACATCTCATTGCATCTTGCTAGTAACTAGGCCTGTGAAAATCCTAGTTAGTTAAAGTATCAAGCCGTACTTATTGCTTGGCCGTGAATGTTGGATGGCGTCTAATCAGTCTAGTCTTGTCCTGATTCTGCTCAAGATTGTTACTTGACCTGATTGCTCATGTTTACTTTACTGATAAATGGTGGGAAACCAAGTTCCGTTCAGATGAAGGGTTACAACCCCGGTCCTTGTTTGGTTTACGGATTGTAACCTGGTTATCTGAATAGTCTCATGGTTATCTCATCGTATATCACCTGTCATACTTTTCCTTAATTACTGTCTTTTATTATGTAATATATTCTTGTGCTAATTGTTGGTTTTAGTTCCTAAGTGAAGACTCCTTTGTGGCACTTGCTCTTTCTGGGATCTGACCCAGCTGGTTTTGTATGGTCAGAATTCGGAGCAGCTCCAGAGGATCTACCGACCTTTCAGCCAGATGTTGACCACTAGACGGAATCCTGGCAACGAGTGGGTTTATTTTGGCTCTCCCACTCTATTGTAAAAATATTCTTTTGAGGCGTTTAGCCTATGAGCACGTGTTAGTTCGGTTGCACTTTATTACTGTCTGCCTACGGGCTGTAACATGATTGGCAGATCCTAGGGTTGATCATGTATGATTAAAACTCTTGCTAGTCCTCACATTTTGTAACGACTAGCTTCATGATCAGCTGAATATGTAATGTTTGGGACGCCTTACTATTGTATATTTGGTGATCTTACATCTTGTAACTTTACTTGCTTGCTTGAGATTGAGACATTTAGGCTTGTTATTGACCATAGGAGACTGATGGATTGTAGTTAAACCCTCATATATCTAGACAGCCGTGACCGTATAGTGAGGTGGATTCCATTTCATTATACGTAGCTGGCTATGTATGCCCCCGCTCCCCAGTATTCTGGTTCTGGGGCGTTACAATGGGACCAGCCTCCCTCGTTGCTCTGCTAAATCCATCAGGCATGTGAAGTATTCCATAACAATCGTGAACAGGTAAGGAGACAGGGGGTCGCCTTGCCTTAGCCCACGATTGCTCTGGAAGTACCCATAGGGGATGCCCTGGATAAGAACAGAGAAAGTGGGGGACATGATGCACTCCCGGATTAGGGCAACCCAGTGGTCCCCAAAACCCATGGCGGACATCAGATGACAGAGGAAGTCTCGGTTGACCATGTCATACGTCTTCCTCAGATCCAGTTTCACGCATGTCTTCTCCCCTCCGGGTTTGCTAAAGCCCCTCACCATCTCATGAGCCAGGAAGCTGTGCTCAGCAATCGGCCTCCCCTTGATAAACGCAGCCTGGTTCAGGGATACCAAGTCCTGCATGATCCCCTCCATCCGCCGGCACATAAGGTGCGTAATTATCTTATAAAGATAATTACAGCACGCAATAGGTCTGAAGTCCGCCAGCGCTGTCGCTCCCTCCTTCTTAGGTACCAAGGTCAGGAAGGTGTGGTTCAGCTCTTTCATTAGCTTCCCTTTGGTGAAGAATTCCTGTACCACCTCCAAGACCTGATGCTTCAGAGTGTCCCAGTGGCGTTTGTAGAACCCACTGCTGAAACCATCCGGTCCTGGAGCCTTGTTGGGATCCGCCAGCTTGACAATAGCTTCCACCTCCTCCAATGTAACAGGGCCAGAAGAATGCTATTCCCAGACAGAGTCACCAATCTTTTCGTAACCATCTCTGGGAACACAGACAGGTAGTCAGTCTGAAAATATAACTCAGAATAGTACCTGACCGCCTCGCCCTGGATCGCAGCCGGCTCCCCCACAAGATTGCCATCCACATCCAGAAGCTGGGAGATGTGATTCCTATGCTGTCTGGTCCGGATGACATCATAGAAGAACTTAGAGCACCGGTCACCGTCCTTGAGCCAGGAGCATTTGGCACGCTGAGCCGTGCTAATCTCCTTCTGCAGCCTCAAGATGTTGACTTCTGCGATCAGCTCCTTCTCTCTAGCCGCCATGTCCCCGTTGAGCATGTCAGCTTGCATGTCTTGCTGGATAGCCCGCAACTCCACCTCCTTGTCTTCTAAAGAAGTCTTAGGCAACCCCTTCACCCATCTCCGAAGAACATGCTTCGTGGCCTTGAGACGACGAACCAAGCGGAACTGAGCCGTCCCCTCCCGCCCACTAGTAAGTCCCTCTGAGACAGCCTCCAGGTAACCCTCCGAGAGGTACCAACTGTTGTTGTACCTAAAAGGACGGGACTTCCCAGGAGACCGAGAAGTGAAGCCAACCCGGATGGGGGAATGATCGCTCGTCCCAGCAGCCAGGTCCTCCGCCGAAGAGTTGGGGAAATGCCGGAACCATTCCCCATTACCAAGAGCTCGATCCAGCTGACACGCAACCCTGTTCCGGATTGCTTTGTTATGCCAAGTCCAGATGAAGCCAGAACGAGACAATCCCTGGAGCCCCGCCTGGAGAAGACATCTCTGAAAATCATATAGGATAGAGTCTGGAACTGGCCGACCGCCCACCTTCTCCCCTCGGTGCAGAAGGGTATTGAAGTCCCCGATCATAGGAAGAGGAATGGACGACGAATCTGCTGCAGCTGCGACCCGGAAAATATCACTCCACAGGGACTCCCTTCTCCGTCTGTCGTTGTGGCCGTAGACCGCCCCCAGTAAGAACCGAAAGCCACCCTTATTTGAGAAGGAAATGGCAATCAACTGCTCCGTCATCAAGAGCAAATCTCCATCCCAGCTCTTCGAGTTCCATCGAACCCAGATCCTGGCCATGTCACACAGAGCCAGGTTGTGCAGTTGGGCCCAATGGGAAGGGGTCTTCCGAGCAAGAGTCTTTTCACCTTTAATCTTGATTTCTAATAGAACAGAGATGTCACATTTCTCTCTGAGCAGCACCCCACATATCTCTCTCCACCTCCCTAGCGAACACGTCCCCCTCACATTCCAGGCTATAATAGCCATTAATTAATGAGAGAAGGGTCCCCCGAAGAAACACCCGGATTGGCACCTGGGGAAAGCGCCACACCCGTCGCTAAGAGATCCTCCTCCATCCCATTCGGAATGGTCTGCTGTAGGATGGCCTGAGAGAGTACCAACGCCCAGAAAGGATTGTCAACACACACAGCCTCCTCTCTGTCAGAAGGATGCATCCCCTCCCTGGAGGGATCGTCACTCAGCGGCCCGACAGCGCGTCTCTTCCTGGAGTAAACCTACCCCTCAGCTGAACCTCCACCCCCTCGCGCCACGATCCCCGACGCCGCCATGCCTCTCGTAACAATACTACTCTGCCCCTGGGAAGTGGACAACGTCCCACTCGTGGGAGCAAGCTGGGTAGAGACAATGAGGCTCGTCCCACCCTCACTCACTGGAAGAGTATCCTCTCCCACCAAGGCCTCCTCTCCGCTATCAACTCTGAAATCCATGTCACAGGTAGAGTCTGGAGCCTCACTCAGGGGGTTAGAAGGCTCCACATGATGTCCGGCCGCCGAACAAGCACTGGCCAGATGTCCGAAACAGGAACACCGTGTACAGATAGGGGGAACCCATTCGTATTCCACCTTCTGGGTAAGCACCTCTCCAGACGGAATCTCATACTCCACCAACTCCGGTAACTCCCCCCCCAGCTCGGATCTCCACAAAAATCCTGGCGTACATCAACCTCGACCGAAAGGCAGTGGCTTCGTCTGCCTTGATCGGGGTGCCCACCAAGCTCGCCAGTCGCATCAGCAAATGAATACTCCAAAACCGGACAGGGAACTCAGGGAAGCGAATCCATACAGGGATGGCATTCAGAACTTTTCGCTCACAGCGAAGCTCCGGGGTCCACTCCTTTAGAATGATAAGCCTGCCGTCAAACGTCCAGGGGCCGCCTTGGAGTATCCTAGCGACATCCTC
Source organism: Iris pallida (assembly GCA_029216955.1). Taxonomy (NCBI): domain Eukaryota; kingdom Viridiplantae; phylum Streptophyta; class Magnoliopsida; order Asparagales; family Iridaceae; genus Iris; species Iris pallida. Next base: position 5,180,173 of record JANAVB010015599.1, read on the forward strand.
CGCAAGTCCGAACTTCACATAATAGAAGCCGTTCTCGCGGGCAAAGAACTCCATACTCCCCTTAGGCTGCCAGACACGCGCTGCATACCCCCGAATTTGTCCGTAGAAAGGCTTGTTGCCTAGGACATACAGGACAAGGGTATTCTCCCAATATGCTGACACCTTCTCTATCTCCTCCGCGGGGAACGAGGCCCGGAAACCCCTCCCCGCCTTGATCGGCGGCACGTACTCCATCGATGTGGGGCTTTTCGGCCCCACAGGTTTGCAGATCTCTGCCCAGGACCGTCCAGCCGGCCGAGTAGTCGCCCCATGTGGCCTGGGTGCAACCTCCGGCCTGGATGGACTAGATCTCGGAACACCGGGATCCACCACCTTACCCTTCCCTTTCTCCGCCGCAGTCGCCTTTGGCCGCCAGCCCACCGATCTTCCAGCAGACCCCACAGGGCCCCGAGCCGATGGCCTCGCCACTGATCCGCTCTGACGACTGTCAGCCGGGTGCCGATCCCGAACATGACCCTGACCACCTCCTGCCTTCCCCCCGGTCTTCGTCACACGACGGCGCGTAACTGTCGTCCAACCTCCTCCATCCGTCTGGTTCCCCTGACAACTAGAACCAACACCAAATTCGAAAGCCGGGGCAGTAGATATCCCCCGAAGGGTCCGATCCCCTGCCGTAGGTCTTGGAACCGAGTCCGCCCCCCTCCCGATAGGGTGGCGTGCCACAGCCACCGCCCGAGGGAGGTCGCTCGACCCCCTCGGCATCAGATACGCCCCCCCCTCCGCCACCGCCAGCCCGTCCGGGGGGTCCTGCCGACCTCCCCACCTGCACGTCCCCCCCCCCCCCCCCCCCCGCCCGCGCCAGCACCAGGGGGTCCGCCCGACCCCCCCACCTGTGAGTCCGCGCCCGCCTCCCCGCCGCTGTAGGCGCCGTCGCCGGACTGGGGGGGCTGACCGCCCCCCCCCCCCTTGCTTGCCCTGCTTACCGACCTTCCTCCCCCCGCCGGCGATGGGATCCGATGGCCGCGGGGGGGGGGGGGGGGGGGACCCGAGCCGCCACCTCCCTAGGGTTAGCGCACGCGTGATCGCCAGGAGCAGCCATTACCCCGGTACTCATATATATATATATATATATATATATATATATATATATATGACCATGAACGTGTTTGCGGCTGCTAGGGTTTCTACGGCTGCTAGGGTTTTCGTGACTGCCGGCAGCTTCGTGGAGGCTGGATCGTCATCGGCGGCCGCCTCAGGAGGCCTGGGAGTTAGAGGAGGTGCATAGGACCAGGGGATGGCAATAGGGCAATGCTAGGAGCACGTGCGGACGTCGACGGATGGTCTATTATCGTCAGGAGAAGACGAGGGAATACGAACCCTCGACAAGAGGAGGGAGGATCACGACCACAGAAGGATGTCGGAGGTAGTAGAGAGATGGAGGGACGGCGGGCAGTGTAATTCCATTGGTGGCTAATGTGCAAAACCTGGGCGGAGGAGGATGCAACACACAAACATGTAGAGATGATCCGATTCAACAATATGACCGCGAGAAACGAGTCGTGAACATCGTTGGTAGGAGCAGGTCATAGGTAGACTTCCGCAGGTTTACTGCACCACAGACCACCACCCCGTGGCGATAAGTAGAACCAAAATTTTTGGAAGGTAATATGAGAGCCGAGTTCACAACAGAAGAATTGGCGGAGACTACAGACTACTGGAAGAATGTGCTTATTGCCTACGTACTGGATGATAGATTGTTCTATGGGAATTCATGGCGTATGCGAACCGAGTTTGGAGATCCGCGGAAACATGAAAATCTACCAGCGGGAGAATTGTTTCGTTTTCGTAAGATTCGGCCTCCAAGATGGTGCAAAACGTATTTTACATGGAGGGCCAGGGACTTTCGATGGTAGGTTGATTATCCTCAATGAATGGCAAATGAATGCCAACTGCGAACGAGACCTCCTACATACTATTCCTTTATGTATGAGGCTCCTCCCTACCCCATACTGGAGCGATCCGATGATTATGAAGCTTGCCAGTTTGATAGATAAGCCTATCAAACCTGATGAGGCCACAACGACGAAGTCAATGATTACGTATGCCGGCGTATTTGTAGAGATTAACGCGACGACGGTATCTTCCAAGGGTAGATAGAGTTTGCCCTACCTTCGGGGGAAATCCTGACTCAACTGGTAGAGTACGAATGAGTTCCCCCAGTATGCGATTGCTGCGCTTGTTTTGGCCACACTAGAAGAGCATGCCCTAGGGCGGGTGAAGTTGAGACTGTAGTAGAAGAAAATCCAACGCATGAGACGAGAGAGGAAACCACGATGCCAGAGGATCCGACAACGTTGATGGATGAGGTAGCACATGTGGTGGAGGAACCCGCAGAGCCAGTACTTGCATTGATGGTGGTGGAACCCAAAAAGAGGGGAAAGGCGGTGCAGGCTAGGGAGCAGAAGAAGTTGGCAAGCAAGGACCAATTCGTTAATATGGGGGCAACATATCATGACAAGGAGAAGCGGACACCTAGGAGTCTAGGTAAACGATCTACGAAGGATGGCTCTTCCCTTGGAGAAGAGAGGATTGTAGGGCAGATGGTTCCATTCGTGGGGAAACATGCCATGCTTACACGGTGATACGCGAATCACTTTGATAAATCTTGAGGCAATAACTCTCAACATCTAAACATCATCAATTATGCCCGTAAGAAACATATATCGGGTTAGAGACACGTGGAGACGACAAACCCGTGGGGTTGAACACGGGAAAGGATGTGGATCTGATGTGTGTGGACAACCCCAAATGGAGTAGAATTTATTACTCCGAGCATATCGTGACGAGGACAAAGGTACTGACACAATGCATGGAATAATTACTGAATTCACCAATGATCTGGCGGTGTGTTTGGGGGGGGGGGGGGGGGGGGCTTTGGATCATCCCAACCATACTTACGTCTATCTTAACATGGAATACGCAAGGCACTAGATCTCTAGGAAGATGGTGTGAGATCAAAGATCTAACTAGGAAGGTACATAGTACAATAATGACATTGAATGTCCATATTGACTCACTAGATGGTTTTTTGTTCAATTTTTTTGTCCATTTATAGGATGCCATTTCAGTTTTGTTGATCTCGGTTCATCATCTTCACCAATTCTTATCTCACATATTTGTGTTCATCGATCGAATAATGACATTGAAACTTCGTCGTACGAGACTATGTTGTACTGGGCGCTAGGCGAGGCGAGGCGACATGCCACCCGCCTTGATAGGCGCGCCTATGCGTCCGCCCAGGATTCCAGCAAAAATAAGAAGAAGCAACAACAGAAATCATAGGTAGTATTATAATCACAATTAAAAAAAAGGAAACTGAAGAAGAAGAAATGCAACAACAGAAATAAAAAACTGAAGAACAAAAAAGAAATTAAAAAAAAAAACTGAAGAATAAGTAGAAGCAATCAGCAATCAACAGCAGGAAAAACAAAAAAGCTGAAGCAGGAAACAAAAAAGAAGTAACATACTTGGAGCCTCAAAAGCAGTAGCCTTTTGTTTTGTTTTGTTTTCTTCTCTTTTTTATTCAGCAATCAGCAACAACACCCTTTTGTTCTTTTTTCTTTTCTTTTTTATGTGCAAAACAGCTGTCTTTGAACAATAACCCTAAAGTCCAATAAAAAAAGAATTTACATTTATACCCATCATAAAGAACTCGACTAAACCCGCCTTTTCCCACCTAGGCGACCCTAGGCGGTTGCCTAGGTGTCGCCTATGGCAACATAGACGAGACTTATGTGGAATATACACTGCATGGGCTCACATCTAATTTGCATAGTGGTACTAAACTTGTGGCTTTATTTCGTATGATATACACATTTCTGTTCTAGATAAATATGTATTCCCTTAAAAGTATATGTATATGAGGTATATCACTTGCATCCTAGATATATTAATTCTTTATTTATTTTTTTCCAGATGTACCAAAAGTGTGGTCAAGTAGAGAAGGCTATCGGGATCCTTGAGGATTTTGTAAATGATCATTCTTCTCCATGTGATCCTACAGTTGTTGACCAACTAATTAGTTTACAAATGGAAAATAATGCACATGCTAAAGCACTTCAGCAAATTGAGCAGGCATGCTTAGTTGGTAGCTCAGGCGACATAATGCCACTGTACTTGAAAGCAAAGGCAGCAATGTGCCATGCACATCTTGGAAATGTGGAAAATACGGAGGTTTGTTTTTTGTTACATTTTATTCATTGTTTGAACCTTTTTATTTATTTATAGTTTAGTAGTAATTGAGCTGTTCTGGGAAGATTAATGTTAACCTTTAATGGTCTCACTGATTCATCAAATATCTCAGTTCCTGTGTTTTTGCATATCCTACATACCTTTTACACTGTTTGAATGATGTATTTGAGGTTGCATGTAGTTTAATGCATAATTCAAAATGTGCAATACTCAAGGGGCAATTGCTTCATGTATATTGCCCAATGTCCTCTTCCTTCAAAGCTGCATCTCTATATCTAATATCGCCTGTTTCTAGGTTCTCCTCAAGGATATGCAAATGGAGAAAGCTGGAGATAATCCTGACTTGATTACTGAAGTTGGTGATACCTTTTCAAATCTTGGGCATTATGGTTACGCACTGAAGTTCTACTTTATGTTAGAGAAGATTGCAGGCCATGATATTGTAAGTTAATTTACTTTGTATTGGTTTCTTTCTCATTAGTTTGTGTGTGTGCAAATTTACGATGTCGAGTTGTCAGTTTTTAGCTGTTTCTGCATATTAAGGCTTGTCTATTAGTGATGAAGTAATAATGCTTTAGCATCCCAATTATTATGAGCAACTTTTTTAGCTTGACATGATTGTGCAACTTTTAGATCATTATTGCATCATATGCACATAATTACAACTATAGTTGCACACTGCATGTTGATGCATATCAGCTGCTAAGCACTTGCATAATACATCTTGATGCAAGTCAATTGCTAAATACTTGATAAAATTTGTGTTAAAATTTGCACTCCATCAATTTTTAGCTATCTACATTCTACACTACATACTTCTTGCCAGAAAATGATGTATTCAGTTCTATACACTGTTATTTTCCCATCAATATTCTTTAGAAGAGACATTTCTTTGATGTCCAAGTGTTGAAGTCCCTGCCACTACATCAAAACTACAGAGTTGTAGTGAGGGTTAAATATTTATATTACTTCAACATGCCCCACATCTCAAATATCATTTTATGGCCGAGAGCTTGATTCACGTTGTGTATAATATTTTGAAAATGCACCTAAGACAGATTTGAACCTGGGTTCCTCTAATACCGTGTAAAATTCTCCACCAGAACACCAAAACGCCAGAGTTGTGGTTAGGGTTGAGGGTTACATGTCAATATTATTTTAGTAGTAACATCCCATGCCTTTGTAGTTCTGGTGTTCATTATTTGAGCTAGATTTTAAGAAGTATTGGGATTGAATTGGATGCTATGATATTCCGGTCGTATCATAGAGATATAACAAGAAGAAAAGTGTTTTAGGATGACTCTTTCAAGGGGATCGGGCTTCCAATAATCATTTCAAGGGTAATAGCCTCCAAAGAAAATAGACTTAGTATTATTCACATTGTCCAAAACCTTTCAGTATCTTACATATTTATAGATTAGAAACCTTAGGTGCCAAAGTAGACATTTGGGGAAATTTGAATCCAGTCCCTGTTAAGTTTTTGAAACCTGATTCCGGTCCCTATTACAACTTTTATCCCAATTCGGTCCCTGCATTAAATAAAAAATCAGCTTATAAAAAAGAAGACGCAAAAGATAGCTTTACCCTTCCCTCTCTCTCTCTTTCTCGTCTTCTTCTCCCTCTTGTTTTCTGTTCTCCCGCTCTCTCTCACCTGCTCCCTCTCTCCTCTTTTTCTCACCTGTCTCTCCTTTCCCTGCTCCTCCTCTCCTCCTTTATCTATATCTATCTCTATTTTTTTTTTCAAAAAATTAATCTCTCTCTATATCTTTGTTTGCTAATTTGACATAGCAAAAGCCTCTTGCAAGTTATGAGCAACATCTGTGTTGTTGGACGTAACTCCTACAAATATGACGTGGCCATCCAACTTCTTTTCTGACATGTAGATAAAGCAACATCAACCTGCTTAGCCTGATCAAAGAGATCCCTTTCAACAGTTTCAGAACCCTTGTCCTTTCCTTCCGCTTTTGTTCTTCTTGGTTATCATGAATGCCTGGATCTCCTTGTGCAGAAATTGCAGTACTTCTTCACAAATGGGAGACTTAAGATACATATGTACATGGAACTCAATCTTCCTCTCATCTTCAGTTGGTTCGACTAATTCTTGTAGTACCTTATCCTTGGGAGGAATTACTTGATTTGCAATTGGTTTGGTATAGGATGGTGAGTTATCCTGTTGGCTAGTTGGAATCAACACTTTGCCAGTTGCAGCAACAATTCTAGACTCGCTATCCATATGAAGAGCTTCCGACAAGTATCTCAGTCTGCTGGATAGGAATAGCAGTTGTTCCTCCTCTAACCTAGCCAATCTAATAGCTTGTGACATCGGCACTGGCCAGAATCTTTGAACCTCATGCTTCATTTCTTCCTTGGACAACTTACAAAGCAACTAAAAAAGAAGTCTTTAAGTTAAGCTCGTGGTCCAATAGCCAATTGCTTGAATGAGTGATAGAAATCTCTTGGAGCCAATTTATAGAGTTAATATGATGTCGATATTCTTCAAATCGGTGATCTCCAAATATTCTACTGGACCACCATATACCTCTTGTATCTTTTTCTCGGTGCTCTCATGGAACGCCCTGTTTTTCTTTTGGCTTGTGCACAAGTTCTCAAAAACTGTACTCTGATACCAAATGACACAAACCCTGTCATATCGTAGAGATATAACAAGAAGAGAAGTGTTTTAAGGTGACCGCTTCGAGGGGGTCAAACCTCCAGTAATCACTTCGAGAGTGATACCCTCCAAAGAAAATAGATTTAATATTATCCAACTAATCTAAAGACTTAAAATATCTTACATATTTATAGGATAGAAACCTTAGGTGCTAAAATAAACAAAATAAAAATAAAGAAACATCATAGATTGGAAACTACATAAATTAATTAAGAATCCTAAATTAAAGTGAAGGCAATAGGGAACTAAAGCAAAGGAGATAAATCTGGTAACTAAGAGTAGTAGTAGAGTCTCATCAATTAAGGAATCTAGGATCATATCATGTTATTGTCCTATTTAAAAAATTATACTTTTTCTTCTGGCCTTATTCGTTTGTTATTGCCTTCTGTATTTCTTAAAGTTTATATGAGCTTGTGTTGTGCTTTTATATGCATTATTGGGTTATTTTCTTCTTTTTCAATTTTTTTCTTGGTAACCAAGCTACGTGTTTCGGCTTAGTAGTATGCTTTAAATTCTGTTTTATTCATCTAGAAATAGACAAAACCTTATTTTTTTGGTGTGTATATGTCCCTTAAGTCTACACTATTGTTCCGTTAGTCCCCCAAATCTTGATAATTGCTTAGAGTTCTCCCAAATCATTGACAATTGAGTTATGAGTCCCTGTGGTTAACTCAAGAGGGAATATTCTTTTGACTTCAACATGAAAAAGTTTAGTGTCTTTAGATCGATTTATCCCCCCTCTCTCCCCCTCTTTTCCTTTTCCCTTATTGATCAATATGAAACATATTCTCAGTAATGATAAATCTAACTCATATATATCACATTTATCACGTTATTAAATGAAGAATTTTTAAGATGTCATTATGTCAATTCTTTCTAATGCCAGTAGATCAATTACGAATAACTGCATAAAAGTATCATGTGAAAATATTAAGTAACTTATATACTCAAGTAATGCATACGGTCATAATAGAAATTCTAATGGTTTCATACAGTAGTCAATACGTAGAAGTAAATACATTCATAGCATGAATGCAAGACTGAGTTACTACAAGCATAGTGGACCTAACCCTGCAACATGGGCTCACACATCTCTTCTCAACAAGAGCTGCAAATATAGTTCCTGCTCGGATGGACACGACTTTAGTGTCCCAAAATCTTGTTCAAGGAGTTTGGACCCTTCTTTAACGCATAAAGCAACACCCCCTTGTGCATAAGTTGTCCATGCTACTAATCGACTCAATGCATGATATATATAACTACATTGCATATGAAAACATACTCTGGTCCATTCCTCAGCTTTCCAGAAAATTCTAATTCATCCAAATCCAACTTTCGGGTTAGGAAATGCATCAATTTTGGACAACATTATAATATTATTGAATCTGTCTACATTCTGCGTAACAGTTTTCAAACCCAATTGTCAAAATCTAAAGAAATGTTCCGAGTAAAAGTTATAGGTCCTTTGAGACCTATCCGAATCCTTATATTTTTGTTCAATTTGTATATCAGGTCTACCGTATATAATATAGATGTTGAGTCATAAAATCTGTCATCATAAAATTTTCCAGAATCATAAAAAAAGTTTAGAAGCTAATAATTCAATCATTACAAATCATTTTTTATAAAACTTTGAACTTTGAAAGTTATAGATGTTGAAGTTAACTATGCATAGTAAAAAATTTCAGGCCAATTGGATATCTAACAAGTACGGTACGCCATATCTACCGAAACCGTACAGTTAGGACTAATTTCTGTACATCTACGAGGTCATGAATATCAACAGTTTTTTTCCTTAAATCAATCATCATTCTTGAATTGCAATGTCTATCCTAACATGCCAATGGAGTTTCGTCTACAATTCCCTTAGTGATAGACAGAGGAGAAGGGTTAAACCACTCACCCAATAAGGCTGGAAGTTTGGTATCACGAATGATCGTTTCATGCGATCTCTGCCTGAACCTTTTTCACCGCAACACAAAGAGCACTCTACCACAATATCACCATTGCTCTCTTTCTCTCTAACCTTTTTCAATGCTATGGATGTTTGGGAAGAGAGGGGAGACTAGCCCTTTATATAAAGGGAGCCAAAGGGGATAATTAATGGTTGGGAGTTACAAACCCCATGATGGCCCACTTACGAGAAGTCATTCATGAAGATATACTGCCTTTTTTTGGCGGTGGGGGATATATAACTAGTGGGTTTGGGGTATATAAATGGTGGGTTTGCTGAATGGATTATCGGATAATTCTACCTATCACCCTAACCTACTATCAACCAAATCCAATCCCAATCTCACTAATCAACCAAACCCAAACTCATGCAAAAATCTAAATTACTAATTTAGACATTAAATTTGAGTGCCAGGTATGACAGAACATGGAGGAGTGGATCTTGGTGTCGAAGAGAGTTGACGGTTGTGGATTTAGAGTGAGGGAGTGGAAGGGGAAGAAAAATAAACCAAAGGAGGAAGGAGGGGGCAAAACAGTCTTTTTATGTAGTATTGAGGTTTAGTGTTTGGCTGACATAGATGGAGGTGGACTCATATTCAATTGTTAGTCATTGTGGTGACTTTAAGCAAATAGCGAGATTTGAGGGACTTATGTAAAAATAAGGTAGAATAAGGGGCTCAAATGAAAAAAAAAAACTGTGAAATGAAACAAAATCCATGGTGGTTTATTACTTTGCTTATGACTCAGCCTTATGGTTTTATTTTCTTTATGGTATTATGGTGCTAGGGGTATATAACAGCCAGTAACAAATATTGGTTCTCCACCTGAACTTCATTTGTTATCTTATCCTATAAATTATCTTTAGCAATCTAATTTCAGCTTCCATGCTACCTTTTTTTTCCACAGAAATCATATTGTTAGTCCATTATTGGATATGAAAAGGTTTTGGAGTTTCTTCTTATGCTGTAAAAACATGCAAGATTGATTGTTTTTTTTTTGGAGTCTCCTTGTTTTATTTATCAGTGTGATGTAAAACCATGCTCTAAATTTCTAAATGCATAGTTAGGTTCTAATTATTGTTGCAAATTGGAAATTTCGCAGGGTGCCATACATCTAAGAATAGCTCATTGTTACCATTCAATGGAAGAGGCAGGGAAAGCTATTCCATTCTTCTATAAAGGTTCTTCAAAATCTTTATTTATTGAAATGACTAAATGATCAGCTAAATTTTTCTTTCAATTTACTTCTCTGAAGACGGATAATTTCTTATAGCTTCTTGAGTTCACGTATAATTTGTGAAACACAGTTACTAGTATATTATTACATAGCATGGTAATACTAGAGAGAAAAGATTAGCGTTTCATATTACTGTATGCTGGGATTTAGTTGGGGATATAAACTAGACTTGTCAGACCGACTATTGTTCTTTGTGCTTAGGTTTTTGGTCCATCCAACGAATACCACTAATAATATATACAAAAAAAACTGCTCTTAAAGCAAACTGAAGCATACTTTGTAAGCCTACCCCTTCGTAGTGTGTACCAGGAAAAGTAGTGTACCCCGTACCAGTACTGCATATTGAAGCGAACCGTGACCAAGGTAACTGTGACATTCTCGAATGGGGCCATAAATTGAAAATATTATGAACTTCCACTTGCAGGGTAAAATTTTGTCTGTGAAAGGAACACCTGAAATTGAAATATTGTGAATGTTTAAAATGTCTCCTTTTTGGAGTGAAGGATACAAGTTTTTTCTTTACATTTGATTTGGACTCATCTTCATATTAGTTTTTCTTTTTGTGCTTTTAAGTTTGTCATTCTTGGAGTCTTATTCATATTTTTTCAGCTTTATCAACAATGGAGGACAATATTAATGTTCGAATAACACTATCTTCCCTACTGCTTAAAGAAGGTAGAGATGCCGATGCAATTAATTTGTTTTCTGCTCCCGAGAGCTTAGGTATTTGTTTCCGTTTTATCTTCATCCAGATATTGAAATGCTATGAGATAGTTGGCTTTGTTCCTTAAAACTTTTCTGTGTTACAGAACCAGTCTCCGACTTGAAGTTCACGGAACCAAGACCCTGGTGGCTGTCCGTAAAAGTCAAATTGGAACTTGCTAAAATTTATCGTGCAAAAGGGATGCTGGAGAACTTTGTTGATGTAATTTTTCCCCATGTTCATGAATCACTAGTTGTTGAAGCGCATAATCGGAAGGTAAGCCAAATATATCAGGTCTATTTATCTTCCTAGTGTATTCTCCTTAGGATAACTCTTCTTAGATATTAGAGAAGAGATTAAGCATAATTCTCAATTGCCTCTAATAAGAGAAAAATTAGTCCATGTACTGGTCACTTCATGTTTTTGATTGTTTTAGATTAGGAGTCAATAGTTAACATAATTTCATTTGCGTAATTTCACTGGAGTCTTATCAAGTGTGATGATAGCTTATCTATAGTAGTTCTGAGCAAGGTTTAGAAACATGGTATCTGATTGGTTACATTGGTAGATCATCTATAATTGTTCGTCTTGAGGTTTCGGTTGACCTGTTGCTCCAGTAAAGGGAGTTGAATGTCTTCTAGTTCCATTATCGAGTTGAAAGTTCCTAGTGATGATGGAATGAAATATTCTATTTTTCATTACATATGGATATGGATGAAGGATTAATTCTTTGAATTACGTGATTTATATACTTGATATGATATTTAATCCAAGACATTGATCTACATGAGAAACTAATTATGTGGGTGTTGCAACTCGTTATATTTTGATATTTTTGTAAGTTTAAGTCGGTTGGGAGTCGTGAAGTACTGCTAAGGGCCTAGGTGTTGCTCATGACCTGTAGACGACCCAGATTTATTTAGTAGGGATTCTGAATTAAATCTGTGAGTGGATAATCCAATTGGTTGAATTTTCGTATCTGCATCTCAATCTCATATGAACATGATGAGTTGGACACCAACAAGGTTTAGTGCTTTCTGGAACTGATTAAGAAATTATTTGCACATTTGAGAATTGCAAATAACACCTATTTAGGAACTCATTTAGATGATCTGAGCTAGTGTTCATGGTTACTTGATTATTATGTCTCCTTATTAACAGGGATTTAGTCTCCTATATAAAGGATTTGTAAACCTAGTGTTTCATGTGAGCCACCTTTCTAGTTTTTCTTCAGACAAAGAAAAGCCTTCGATTTCCTCTCTTCTGAGTGAAAATCAGGAGGAGACTAGGAGATTCCAAAGAGGTGAAACTCAGGTGTGGATGAATCATAGATACCTACACTGATGCATCCTGATCTAACGAGATTGGAGGTACAATCTTCTTCCTCTTGGATCTAGTTATAGATCTAGAAGCTAGGGTTTGTATTTAAGAACTGGTCCAACAATGATGATTATCATTTTTTGTTTCCATGGTGCTTAGGATCACCCTTGCACTTTCAAGGTCATGGTGGTTATGATCATATTTGTGGAATTACTCGTCGCTAACTAGATATTAGCCTTTTGACACAGATTTATGTATTTAAGGTGATATCTTACATTCTAGTGTAACCTTTCTGCTAAGGAAACAAGGTTATGGTTTGGACAACCCATCCGGAATTGATTTCAGTAGTGACGTATGTTGTGCATCAGATAGAATTTGATGATGTGATAAAATGGCTTGACTGACCAATATTTTTCATGGGAATCATTTATAAGTTCATAATGCTATAGAAGTACACCCTTCACTACGCTAAAATTTAAGTCAAGAATTATATGTGACATATTGGAAATTGCTCTCAAGACACATAATAAACCCAAACCCTTATCTTACGTGGAAAAATAATCTAAATAATACAAGGAGGCAATTCTCAGACATATTCTCTTCCCATTAACTTCTTTAAGTACGAACATAATTTTCTGTTTGGTGATGCAAGATTGTTAATCACATGGCTTTTTGTTGCATTTTATGTGTTACTAATAACTCCTTCTGTTGTTTTTCGATGCTTATGTTTTTGTTTTGTGCTATTTTCATAGTTCAGTTGGTGGTTATCATATGCTAACTTGGTTCCTTTAGCATTTTGATTTATGTTTCTATTGATTGGCTTATTGTACTCAAATAAAGCTGAAAGCAAGGAAAAGACTCAGCACAAGGGATCTCTATGAAAGAGCCAAGTTACTTGAAGGACAACAGGATGACAACATATTCAATACACGCAGATCAGTTTTATCTGCATCAGATGTGTGAGTTTGAATCCACTTTTATATTTATTTTGGTCCATATAAGTCTTGCCTTTTTCATTGGTTTGTTTTACTGGCAGAGTGCCGATTTGGTACTATTTTCTGAAATAATGTCTTCTTATCAGATTCATCAGTTATAATCATGGCGTCAAGTCAAGAAGTTTAGCGCCAATTTTAAAGCTCATTGGCTTATTCTTAGGTTCAAATAACATCATATTCAATAGTTATGCATGTCGTCAACAACTAAGAAATAGTTCTTTTTCTTTTGGAACTTACAAACTCTTCCATGTAATTATACTAAACCTCATTAACAATTACTGTCTCAGCTCATATTATTTTTATTAATGTTCGTGTTAATCATGATTCGTTACTCGTTAGATTAAAGTTATGATTTATCAAGATCTGTCTTGGCCATGATTGATTAGTTAAGGAGTGTTGTTCCACCTATTATTAAGGAAGCAATATTAATAGGTATGGACTTCTCATCAGTCACATTGTAATTCACTTTAAATATACAGAAACTCTACAAAAGTATATTTCAAACTATTAAAAACAATTACCTTAATTTCATTAGACCCTGATAGGCATGTTATTAAGTCTAATATCTACTACCGAACTTGAACTTTGTCTGCCTCAGTGAAGTATTTGCAGAAAACCCTCTATCACCCAACATTCACAATATCGGTATCAAAATCTTCTTTTGACTATTGGACCTATTGGTATTGACGTTATTGATAGTTTCGGATTGGAGGATCAATTTTTTTTGGGGAAAGGAAAAAGAAAATAATAGTTTTTTTACTAAAACTAGACATATATTTGATACATTTTAGGCATAATTTGTGTGTTTATATTTCCTTTTATTAGTGAATTAAATAATATCAAATATTGCTGCATCACTAACCCAAAATAATTAGTACCATATATTTATTTGTTTGTAGGCTGAATTACACTATTATTGTTGTTTATTGGTTTTGTTCAACAGCTTGCACTGATACAGTTCTGTACATGTTCTCTTCTAGAATCTCTTCTAGCCAGGAAGAAGTAAAATCCTGTTGGTTGCCAAAGATATCTTCTGATACTATTGCAGTCGTTAATGTCTAATTGAAAATAAGAAAACTCTTTCAGAGATTGATTCTTTTGCTCCTCAATTATTTTTCCAATTTTTGTTAAGTTCATAGTATTTTGTTTATGCAGAAAACATACCGAGTTTGTAATTTTTGAATATTAGTAATATACTAATACGTACTTGATAAGGGCTTGATCAATTCTCTCTAAAAGAAGTAAAGTTACTACTCAATAAATCTCAAAGTTGTATGGATTTTTTTTTATTATTACAAACAATATAAATAAACTACAAGTTCCATCTATGTACATGATATGCATCATAGTCTCTTTTGACGACAACTTAAGACAATTCGGAAATCTATGTAGATCTGAAGTTGCAAAATATAATTCAAAATTTATAAGTAACAAAAAATAACAATTGATACATAACGTGTGTGTGTGAAGAAAAACAAAAAAATTATATATATATATATATATATATATATATATATATATAGAATTTTGGGTTAGTGATCCTTTTATATATATATATATATATATAAGATCGATGTCTAAGAAAGGGGAGTCGGCGATTCTCACGAAGGGGGCGGCTAGGGCTTCCCAGACTTGGGACCTTGGCGCCCCCGCGCACGGGCTGACCGGGGGCGGCACAACCGCCGGCGGCCGGTCGGGGGGCGGGCCGGCCTCAGGCGGTCCGGGGGCAGCGGCCAAGCGCGCGACGGCCAGGGGAGCGATGGCGGCCAGGGGTGCGACGGCCATGGGAGCAGCAACGAGAGAGGCCAGAGACGCGACGGCGGCCGGCAGCGACGGGGTCGGCGACAACAACGGTGGGGTTGACGGCAGCAGTGGTGGGGTCGGTGGCCATATCGGTGGTCAGGCGGCGGGAGTGCTGGGCGGATCCGGCGTTGGCAACGTATTCTCGGGGTTCCAATCTGGATCTGGGCCCAGTTCTCAGGGGGGCCAGGTGGAGGGAAGCGGATGGACGACGGTTTCGCGACGTCGGGGGAACAAGACGGACGGCAAGGTGGGGGGCATGCAGAGCCTTCCAAAGTCGCGACCCTTGGCAGGGAGAAGGCTGGGGGAGGGATTGGGGGCACAGAACTCCGTCCCGTGGACCTGTGGTGCCTAATGGGAGATCAATGGGCTGGCGTCCCAAGCCGTCAGGGGTGGAAAAGGAAAAGGGCATAATGGTGGACACGGGAGGCCAGGGTAAGGGGCATCCAACCCTGATATTGGAGTCGCCCAGGGAACGGCTTTCCGGCCAGCGGGACGTTCCTGGGCTGATGTCTGTAAACCGGTGGGGACGAAAAGCCCAACATCCATGGAGTGTGTGCCGCCGAAGAAGGTAGGGAGCGGTTTTCGGGCTTCATTTCCGGCTGAGGAGATTGTGAAGGTGTCCTCCTTCTGGGAGAACACGCTGGTTCTGTACGTTCTGGGGAGCAAGCCGTTCTACGGTCAGATCCGGGGATATGCCGCGCGAGTCTGGCAGCCAAAAGGCAGCATGGAGTTTTTTGCTAGAGAAAATGGATTCTTTTATGTGAAGTTTGGTCTTGCTAAAGATGTCACCAGGATTCTGCAAGGTGGACCGTGGACGTTTGATGGCAGGCTGATCATTCTGAAGGAGTGGACCCCAGATCTGAGATGTGAACGGGAAGTCCTGAATGCCATCCCCGTTTGGATTCGCTTCCCGGAGTTCCTTGTTCGATTTTGGAGCATTCCTTTGTTGATGCGGCTGGCCAGTTTGGTCGGCACCCCGATCAAGACTGATGATGCTACAGCCTTCCGATCGAGGTTGAGGTGCCTTCTGGAGAGGTTTTGACCCAGAAGGTGGAGTATGAATGGGTTCCTCCTGCGTGTTCGAAGTGTGCTTGTTTTGGGCACCTAGACAGTACATGCCCGTCCAGAGGAGCTCAGTCGGGGCCGAGTACGCCCCCTATTGAGGTGCCGGGCCCATCTAGGGTGAGGGAGCCTCATTCGGGGGAAGATAGATCGGATGACTATATGCAGGAGGGAGACCGACCGGGAGAGGAGGCGGGGGGATTGAGTCTCACTATCACGCCTCAGCCGACCTCCCCTAGTGGGACTATGATCACCTTTTCGGCACAGAGGAGCATGGTTACTAGAGGCTTGGCGGCCTTGGAGAGAGAGGAGAGAGACGTTGGTGGGTCTTCTGAGGAGCAGGTTTATAGTAGGAAGAGACGAACTGGACCACTACGTGAGAGCCCTCCAAGTGAGGCGCTCTGTATGGAGAATCCGGCATGGGCGCCTGTGCTCTCCCAGACAGCCCCCCAGCTTGACCCCTCCGCGGGGAGGGAGGCGGATATGACAGCGACGGATGTGGTACTGCCCCCAGGTACCAGTCCAGGTGATGTCCAAGGGACCCTTTCCAGTAATAATTAATGGCGGTCATCGCCTGGAATGTGAGGGAAGCATGTTTGTTAGGGAGATGGAGGGAGATATGTGCGGTTTTGCACAGAGAGAGTTGTGACATCTCTATCCTGCTGGAGACTAAGATTAAAGGGGAGAAGACTCTTACTCGCCGGACCCCATCTCATTGGGCTCAACTCCACAACTTGGCTATCTGTAACATGGCTCGGATCTGGGTCAGATGGAATGCGAAGTTTTGGAATGGAGATTTGATCTTAATGACGGAGCAGTTGATAGCCGTCTCCTTCACTAATAAGGGTGGCTTTCGGTTCTTACTAGGAGCGGTGTATGGTCACAACGACAGACGGCGGCGGGAGACCTTGTGGAGTGACATTTCCAGGGTAGCTGCTGCTGCGGATGCCTCGCACCTGCCGCTTCTTCTGATGGACGACTTCAATGCCCTGCTCCACAGAGGGGAGAAGATGGGTGGCAGACCGGTTCCTGATCCGATCCTTTATGACTTTCAGAGATATCTTCTCCAGGCGGGGCTCAAGGGGCTGTATCGGTCGGGGTTCATATGGACTTGGCATAACAAAGCAATCCGTAACAGGGTTGCTTGCCAGCTGGATAGAGCCCTAGACAACGGGGAATGGTTCAGGCATTTCCCCAATTCGACGGCGGAGGGCCTGGCTGTAGGGACGAGTGACCATTCCCCCATCAGGGTCGGCTTCTCTATTCGGCCTCCCGTGAAGTCTCGGTCCCTTCAGGTACAATAACAGCTGGTATCTCTCGGAGGGGTATTTGGAGGCTATTACGGAGGGGCTCACTAGCCATCAGGAGGGGACGGCCCAGTATTGCATGGCGTGTCGGCTCAAGGCTACGAAGAAGGCTTTACGAATCTGGGTGAATGGTTTGTCCAAGTCTACCCTAGAAGATAAGAAGGCGGATGTCACGCCCCGCTCCCGCAGGAGCGATCGTCCTCGCTAAGGCGTGATGTCGCACGGGCCTAGGTTGCGCCCGTGCAAGGCTAAGTCCAGAAACGGTCGATTTGAGCTAGGCCACAGAGTCGCACAGAGTGGCCCCATTTGCAGCGGAAAGTAAATGAACACAAATTGAAGCGAATTCAACTTTTTATTGATATTCAAGAAGTTTACAAGCGGCGCTAGGCCGATATTACAAATCGCTCAAGCTCTCTCTCTCTGAAACATAAAAGGCGTGCCAAGTGGCTTACAACATAGAATTATTCATGGCGATGTTCCGATACATTATGTCCTGTATATGGTGCTTCAGCTCCTTGCAACGCTCCAAGGCTCCAGAGATAGCTCCGCGCCTTAGCACGTTCGATGGAAGCTCCGCACCCGCCGGCGTCTCCTGCATCCTGCAAGCAGACTGTGGGGTTATCAGTACATTGTTATGCACTGGTGGGGAGGCTAGCTCGCCCACAATGCTATCATTACCAAACACGTTTCATTTACTTTTGTGCATCTCTATCTTTCATTGTCTTTCTAATCTTGCCTTAGGATCAATTTCATGGCATATGTCATAACCTATCCCGTGTTGCCAAATTCAAGTGTCGCATGGAAATACATGCACGACTTACCCATACTTACCGTCCGGCCTTCCCTGTCCAACGTAAACCAAGTTAGTCAACAATTCATATGAAATAACTTAATGTAGTTCATGAAAGCATTCAATGTAAAGTGCGTGTCCTTGCCTCGGGTTCTAGCATGTCGTAGGCACGTTTTCTAACTCGTTTGCTCGAAGTACTCTTTATCGTTTTGTGTGTTATATTCAAGCCTATTCAGAAGGTGCTTTGTACAGTTAACTTAGACTACTTTGATTTCAATGCAAGGACTTGCACGTTGATTGCCACCAGCAAAGTCCACTTAAATCTATATGCACCGGTCGCTGGCATCACAAGCCATTTTGGACACTTCCAACCGTGGTATTTCTCAACTTAGCGTAGGGTGGACTGGCACACACCCCGTTAGTCTCTTGAAATACCTCAGCACTTACGTCCCCTGGGTGGCCAAGTCCGCACCCAGGCATGCCCGTAAGCCTCGACTTGGTCCGCCTAGGCCGGCCACGATCCTCCCTTTGATCATGCCGCGGAATCCGTATCACCCGTGCACGGGTCCGTCCACGACTATTTCGTATTTTATCGTAATAGGCTAACCCTTAGCCACAATGCGTTATCGACCAGGTTGGCGTCCGTGCAGCGCGGGTAGCGAGCCCCGTTGCACGTGCCCGTCACACCTGTCGCTAACCATTTCTTTCCTTATCTTTTATTCATTCTTTCTTTTCTTTCTTTCACTTGTCCGTTTGTTCATCGATTCATTCACGTATTCATTCTTTCATTCGTTGATTCATTCATTCACTTATTTGTTCATTTATTCATTTATACATTTTGCAACTCCCCGTGCGGGAGTCGCCTTGGCGACCCATCGGTCCCATAGTCTTTCAATGTTGCTAAACTCTACTCGGAACGACTATGTTGATAGTCTCCCCGTTTCATTGTTGTAAACCATTCATTGTTTTCATTGTTTGAACGCATCAGAGACGTAAACGTAAGCTTGTGCCGTAGCACGAGCGTAGAGCGCGGTGCGAGAGTTCTCATATTTTCCATGTTTCTTTCCATATTCTATACAAGCATACAAGGTGGGATTAATCCCTTAGCTAGGTGCGTTGGGTCATTTATTAGCATGCGCGATGTTATCGCCTAGCGATTTTAGTGATAGTGTCCGTATTATTATGTGTCTAGGCTAAGCAAAGACGGGTTCATCGGAGCCACCCACCTTAGCGATGTTCGCATCGGCCGAGCGATACTCCGAGCACGCCTTTGAAAGTTTAAGTCTGGATTCATCTTTGACGGGCCAATGTAAGTCTTGCATCGATTCTTCATCAGGTCGATGCCAACTCTTCGGGTCGACGGCTCGTTTGAGTCATTGCACTTGCCGTTTGAATCGGCGTTCCGCTAGGGCGGAGCGGGTCACTACATAATACACCACTCAAAACAAGTCTCGTCCTCGAGACTTCCTGAGTGCAGGTCATCCTACCATTCCTTAACTCGCGTCGTCGTGTTTCTTAGGCAATCCCTATCGAACGGCTCTATCGTTCTATGGCATCGAACTATACTCGATACATTTCCAAGTTTTGTGTCGCATACGTTTGGTCGATTTTTATTGAATAACTCTTCATTCATTTTTGAGTTGATGGCACTTATTCAATTCAAGTGTTTCTTCGACTTGGTTGCTACTTTGACGTATCATGGGACTGAAAGCGGTCGCACGAGGTGCGTTGAAATTCGTCAAATGCAAGTGTCGTAGGCTGAGGCAAACTCACTTTCGTTTATGCGCATCGCAACACCCACTTGCAGCTGCATTCGAGTTCATCATATCGCTGAGTTTGGATCGTGCACATATCCAAGGCGTCCCTTGAATACGTACATTTCAACCAAGCTTAGCGACTAGCGAAGTCGGACAAGCTACTCGTGATATTTTTGATTTGCCGATCGCTTTGCTAACTTCGATTTAAAACCGAACTCATGTGTGTATCACATATCGTTTATCTCGGTCCTCGAGATGATTCGATTCGCTTCTCAAGCGTTATTGTCCACGAAATCAGTATGATTTCTTCTTAGCGGGGTCGACCAAGCCTAAGTAATTTCCGTCCGATTCAAAACCAAGTATTGCACCATCATCAAGTATTTCTTCCTATCAACGATTCAATTCGTTATCCCAACTTTTACTTGCGTATCATCCATCCCTATCATTCCCTTCGTTTGGGGCCAATCTCGTCGTCGTTCACGCACACTCCCAGTTCCCCGTCCTACTCTAAGTCTTGTTTCCCAAAGTCTATCATTCGTCCAGACGATACTGTAAATGCCATCGCACAGGTTCAATCACTCGGCATAGGGTCGTCCGCCTATCCGCTAGGTCAGCTCACAAGGTCATAGTTACACGTTAGGTCCGTGGCTCGTCGTGCAAGGTCGTTGCACGACGCTCGCCCCAAATCCTATGGTCAAACCATTTGTTCGCTTGTACGGGAGTTTCTACCCAAGTTCGTTTCACTCAAATTTCTAAACATCGAGCATGATCACCTAATTCGCATCAAGACTTACGTTGCACATATTCAATTCCGTTTAATCACCAGTTCTAACCAATTCATGTATTCGATCACGAGGTCATCCAGCTCGACAATACATTGCGCCCCAATCTCACGCGAGTCCGATTATCCACGGCGGTTCATGAATCACCATGCAACGCTCCCGCGGAATAATCATTCTCATCGGGGCGTAACTCTTGTTTGAGTTTTAGACTAACCCATTCTCGATACGCGGATTGGACCTACTCAATCCTCAAGTTCAATTCTTCAAGCACACAAATTCATTCTCGAGTCCACCTTCGCGTCAAACCACAAGTCGAAGCAATCAGATTGCCACGCCATCCAAGTTCAATCACTCCCGCTGTATGAATCACCATATCAGCGCTCACGCGGAGTGATCGTCATAATCCGACGCGACGCATGTGCGAGGCTGGAGTTGCGCTCGCATAAGATAAGAATGTCAACGTTGTGGTTGTCAACGAAGCAAATCCAAGCATTCACATTTTCATCCAAGCCAAATCAATTCGATAGTTTGACCGTCATGCGTTCAACTAGAAAATCCTCGAGCCAAATCTATCTTTCCCTCGACACATCTTTAACATCCCAAGTATAGCATCCAACGGAACAATAACATTTGCATGATCGTCATTCGCAGAGTCAGAGTACCCTCGAGTTATCGCATATCGATCTTTGATACGCCTCAATACCATCGACGATATGCGTAACCTGACGATCTTCCTTTGCAACCGATTTCGAGTCGTGCGTTGATGCTGTTGTCCGAGTTGGATATTCCACAATTTCATTTAATATTCAAGATCAAGTTCAACTGCTATTCCTCAAGCTAGTTTCAAGATCGTTGCTCAAACTCAAGTCACAATTCATTTGAATCAAATCCGAAATCGTACGCGCGATCCTCTAAGTTTCCTCGATCAAGACAATTCATTTTCATTCATCGTTTCGAACCATTTTCTAACTCGCATTGCCCATTGACAAGTTGTCCAGCGACATCTCGTTCGGGACTTTTGAAGTCATGACCAACTAAGTGTGACACGTTCTAAGGCTTTGCGCGATCGCATCGCTTGCTGACATACTCGTACGATCCGTAAATCCTTTAGTCTCGCTCGAACAATTTCTATGACGTCCATACACCACTCAGGGTTCGAGCCACTCGACTAATCGTCGACACTCATTCTTATTCTTCTCCGAACCTATCACATACACCACTCGGATTCAAGCCATACGATCTAGTCCTCAATCACGTTCGCGTCATGCGCTAAGACATCCTCCAGATTCGTTCGACGAATCTCTAGCGTAATCGCTCACGTCGTCTCGACGTACTAAGTCGTTCGCACTAATCCTCAAAATCCAAGCCAATCTTTCGTGCACGCCTAAGCGTTAGTTTGATAGCATAGCGTTCCTATCGATATACACTCTAAGTGTATCTCCGTTCCCGGCCGAGCGGTACTTGATATCGCTCGCAACTCAATTGCACCAGAAGTCGAGGTGCGCGACACGCGGCACAACTTAGCCAAAAGGCCGTGTGTATAGCTATCCCGTGCGGACTATATTCGAGTTCGCATGCTCACTTATTCTCGTTCGAGCGATAATCGATCTCACTCGCAACTCGTTTTCATCAGAAGGTCTAGGTGCGTGATACTCTGCACAACTTAGCCAACAGGCTGCGTGCATAATCATCCTGTTCGAACTATACTTCGGTCTCGTGTATTTCGTTTGCTATTGTCAGCGTAAGCTTATTCAAGTACGCACTGCGTTTGCTAACTCTTAGCATCGGTTCCTTCCAACTCAAGTTCGTCGTGGTGGCACAAAGGCCTTCGCCTATCGATCCCTTCAACCGAGTACTGGTACGAGCTTTTGAAAATATTTAGACTTATTGTATGGAACATTCCAAGGCACAACGAGAGAGAGCGTACCCTTCTTTTGTTTCCAACCGAGCTTTCAAAACTGAGAAAATCGAAATGAAGTCCAAGGACGTAAAGCCGTGCTCTGATACCAATATGTCACGCCCCGCTCCCGCAGGAGCGATCGTCCTCGCTAAGGCGTGATGCCGCACGGGCCTAGGTTGCGCCCGTGCAAGGCTAAGTCCAGAAATGGCCGATTTGAGCTAGGCCACAGAGTCGTACAGAGTGTCCCCATTTGCAGCGGAAAGTAAATGAACACAAATTGAAGCGAATTCAACTTTTTATTGATATTCAAGAAGTTTACAAGCGGCGCTAGGCCGATATTATAAATCGCTCAAGCTCTCTCTCTCTGAAACATAAAAGGCGTGCCAAGTGGCTTACAACATGGAATTATTCACGGCGATGTTCCGATACATTATGTCCTGTATATGGTGCTTCAGCTCCTTGCAACGCTCCAAGGCTCCAGAGATAGCTCCGCGCCTTAGCACGTTCGATGGAAGCTCCGCACCCGCCGGCGTCTCCTGCATCCTGCAAGCAGACTGTAGGGTTATCAGGACATTGTTATGCACTGGTAGGGAGGCTAGTCCGCCCACAATGCTATCATTACCAAACACGTTCCATTTACTTTTGTGCATCTCTATCATTCATTGTCTTTCTAATCTTGCCTTAGGATCAATTTCATGGCATATGTCATAACCTATCCCGTGTTGCCAAATTCAAGTGTCGCATGGAAATACATGCACGACTTACCCATACTTACCGTCCGGCCTTCCCTGTCCAACGTAAACCAAGTTAGTCAACAATTCATATGAAATAACTTAACGTAGTTCATGAAAGCATTCAATGTAAAGTGCGTGTCCTTGCCTCGGGTTCTAGCATGTCGTAGGCACGTTTTCTAACTCGTTTGCTTGAAGTACTCTTTATCGTTTTGTGTGTTATATTCAAGCCTATTCAGAAGGTGCTTTGTACAGTTAACTTAGACTACTTTGATTTCAATGCAAGGACTTGCACGTGGATTGCCACCAGCAAAGCCCACTTAAATCTATATGCACCGGTCGCTGGCATCACAAGCCATTTTGGACACTTCCAACCGTGGTATTTCTCAACTTAGCGTAGGGTGGACTGGCACACACCCCGTTAGTCTCTTGAAATACCTCAGCACTTACGTCCCCCGGGTGGCCAAGTCCGCACCCAGGCATGCCCGTAAGCCTCGACTTGGTCCGCCTAGGCCGGCCACGATCCTCCCTTTGATCATGCCGCGGAATCCGTATCACCCGTGCACGGGTCCGTCCACGACCATTTCGTATTTTATCGTAATAGGCTAACCCTTAGCCACAATGCGTTATCGACCAGGTTGGCGTCCGTGCAGCGCGGGTAGCGAGCCCCGTTGCACGTGCCCGTCACACCTGTCGCTAATCATTTCTTTCCTTCTTATCTTTTATTCATTCTTTCTTTTCTTTCTTTCACTTGTCCGTTTGTTCATCGATTCATTCACGTATTCATTCTTTCATTCGTTGATTCATTCATTCACTTATTTGTTTATTCATTCATTCATACATTTTGCAACTCCCCCTGCGGGAGTCGCCTTGGCGACCCATCGGTCCCATAGTCTTTCAATGTTGCTAAACTCTACTCGGAACGACTATGTTGATAGTCTCCCCGTTTCATTGTTGTAAACCATTCATTGTTTTCATTGTTTGAACGCATCAGAGACGTAAACGTAAGCTTGTGCCGTAGCACGAGCGTGGAGCGCGGTGCGAGAGTTCTCATATTTTCCATGTTTCTTTCCATATTCTATACAAGCATACAAGGTGGGATTAATCTCTTAGCTAGGTGCGTTGGGTCATTTATTAGCATGCGCGATGTTATCGCCTAGCGATTTCAGTGATAGTGTCCGTATTATTATGTGTCTAGGCTAAGCAAAGACGGGTTCATCGGAGCCACCCACCTTAGCGATGTTCGCATCGGCCGAGCGATACTCCGAGCGCGCCTTTGAAAGTCTAAGTCTGGATTCATCTTTGACGGGCCAATGTAAGTCTTGCATCGATTCTTTATCAGGTCGATGCCAACTCTTCGGGTCGACGGCTCGTTTGAGTCGTTGTACTTGCCGTTTGAATCGGCGTTCCGATAGGGCGGAGCGGGTCACTACAGCGGAGCTTCGGACCATCCAGCAGGACATGCAATCTGATATGCTGAACGGAGACCTGGCGGCGAGAGAGAAGGAGCTGATCGGAGAAGTCAACATCTTGCGTCTGCAGAAGGAGCTTAGCACGGTCCAGCGTACTAAATACTCCTGGCTTAAGGATGGTGACCGATGTTCCAAGTTCTTCTATGACGTCATCCGGACCAGACAGCATAGGAACCATATTTCCCAGCTTCTTGATGTGGAGGGCAACCTGGTGGGAGAACCGGCAAAGATACAAGGCGAGGCAGTCAGGTACTACTCTGAGTTATATTTTCAGACTGACTACATGTCTGTGTTCCCAGATATAGTTACGAAGAGAGTGGTGACTCCGTATGGGAATAGCCTTCTACTTGCCCCAGTTACTCTGGAGGAGGTGGAATCTATTGTCAAGTCGGCGGATCCCAACAAGGCACCTGGGCCGGATGGGTTCAGCAGTGGTTTCTACAAACGCCACTGGGATTCTCTGAAGTATCAGGTCCTTGAGGTGGTGCATGAGTTCTTCTCAAAAGGGAAACTGTTGAAGGAGTTGAACCACACCTTCCTGACACTTGTGCCAAAGAAGGAGGGAGCGACATCGTTGGCGGATTTCAGACCTATTGCATGCTGCAATTAC
This sequence comes from Iris pallida, assembly GCA_029216955.1. Lineage (NCBI taxonomy): Eukaryota > Viridiplantae > Streptophyta > Magnoliopsida > Asparagales > Iridaceae > Iris > Iris pallida. The sequence continues at coordinate 5,205,516 of JANAVB010015599.1, forward strand.
CTTTACAAGATTATCACACACCTTATGTGCCAACGGATGGAGAGGATCATGCATGACTTAGAATCTCCGAACCAGGCGGCTTTCATCAAGGGGCGGTCGATCGCGGAGCACAGCCTTTTGGCGCATGAGATGGTACGGGGATTCAGTAAACCAGGCGGGGCGAAAGCTTGTGTGAAGTTGGATCTGAGGAAGGCCTATGACATGGTCAATAGGGATTTCCTCTGTCATCTGATGACTGCTATGGGTTTTGAGGACCGTTGGGTTGCGAGGATCCGGGAGTGCATCACGTCTCCCACCTTTTCTGTCCTCATCCAGGGCACCCCATATATGTATTTCCAGAGCAACCGTGGACTTAGGCAAGGAGACCCTCTGTCCCCTTACCTGTTCACGCTTGTCATGGAATACTTCACATGCTTGATGGATATTGCAGTGCATCGGGAGAGACTGGTTCCATTGTTCAGGCGGGTTGACCCTCCGGTTATCCATCTTATCTATGCAGATGATCTCTTGGTGTTTATCCAGCCATCGACTGAGGGTATGCACACGATTGCAGAGATTATGGGAGAGCTGGAATCCCTCTCCGACCTTCAGATGAACAGAGAGAAGAGCAGGGTGTATTTCAGCTCCTTCTGCCCCCAGAAGCAGGAGCGGGCAGACGCGCTGGGAGTTGAGAGAAGTGAGCTTCCGGTGAAGTATTTGGGGGTTCCTCTCACTGTCAACTATGCGCGGGATCAGGACTGCCATAGTTTGGTGGAGTACGTCCAGCGGAGGGTTGAAGGCTGGCAAGCCGCCGGTTTATCATTTGGAGGACGCATTGAGCTGATTCGATCGGTGATATCGGCTGTGGCCCATTTCTGGCTACAATCTATTCTTCTCCCTATTGCCACTATCAAGAAAGTGGAGTGGATGTGTGCAGACTTCATATGGAGGGGTGGTATGCAGGCGATCTCCTGGAAGCAGCTCTGTAGACCTAAGAAGGAGGGAAGAGTGGGGCTTAGGCCGTTGTTGGAGATCAGGGAGACCTCTGCGCTGAAGCTGGTATGTAGATTCATAAATAGGGGGTCCCTCTGGGCTGACTGGATGCATAGCAGATATGTGAAACAGGACAGCTTCTGGACCTGTACTACTGACAACAATCATTCAGTCTCTTTCAAGATTGTCTTGAGACACAGGGGAGTTCTCAAATCTGCTATCAGAAGGGTCATGAAGGATGGGTCTGGAACGGACCTCTGGCGGGATCCTTGGATAGATCGGCAATCTCTATTAGAGATCAGGGGAGCCTCGTCGAATCAGGAGGACAGTCGGGGGCTGACTTGTCGACGCATTATCCACGATGGAGAGTGGAGGCCTGAGTCCTATCGTTATACTGCGGAGATGGGTGAGAGTATCAGTTCTGTAGTCATTGACTCCGATTTGCCTGTTGATCGATGGATTTGGGAGCCGCCAGGAGATTCTTCGGGGACTGGAATGTTCCAATTTCGGAGCTGCTACAACATCATTCGGCGCACTTATCCTCAGAGTACTGATTATGAATTCGTATGGTGCAAGGGTCTCGCCCGGAAGATGCAACTTTGTGTTTACAAACTTTTTCTGGGCCGCCTTTTGACGAGGGATCGACTTAGTGCTTTTGGGGTGCCAGTTCCAGACCCTAAGTGCGTGCTCTGCAGTATGTAGAATGAATCTATAGGGCACATTTTCTTTGAGTGTGTCCTGTCATGGCAGATCTAGGCTGAACAAAGTAGAGTGCTGGGTGGATGTGCCTCCGGAAAGGGGATTGGGGACATCATCACCGTGCTCCGGGTAGCAGAGGAAGAGGGCATGACTGGTTCCGGACTGCCAGATTTCGACTTGCAGCCGTTGTTTGGCATGTTTGGAGGGAACGGAACCGTCGCATATTCGAGGGACTGGTCACCCCTCCAGTTGGCATCCTCCATAACATAGAGTTTGATGTTAATGCTATGGAGAACTGAAGAGTGGGAATCCCACTCTGATTGTATGTTGTAAGATTATTGCGTTGCTTTTGGAATAAAATTTACCTTTTTCCAATATATATATATATATATATATATATATATATATATATATATATATCCTTTTATTCAGTTGGAATTTAGTGATCCTTGGCAAAATAGTAATACTTTGGCGCTTGAATAATGAGGATTCATGTTTTAGTCCGTGAAACAACCTCCACAAATGGGAGTAGGCCAAAGGCCACCACGTGTTGCAACTGTTTTCGTGTGCCATCCTATTCCAATGTATCTTTCCGCCTTTGCACGAGCTTTTGTTGCCTCTACTTAGGAGTGAAGGAAAACGTAATGAGTGAAAGTGTGAAACACAATGGAATGAATGTTTTTGATCATCGATTCATATATCTTCTTGTTCTCTAACGTAGAATAATCATATAGATCTAATCTACAATACAGAGGAAGAAATGATTACCTCCGATCGCGTTGGATTATACAAAATTCCAGTCGAATGTCTCATGGTCGAGGTGTTTCTGAATTTTCCACACCAAAGTTTCATCAAATGGAACTCCTGGTCTCCATCTCTCTCTTGGTTTCCTATGATAGGAAACCAAGAATAGTTCTCATAATAATAAACAAGTTAGGCACCCCTTTATAGAAGATCATATCTCCTTATTTGAGGAAGATTAATCAGGTTAGGATTCATTAGGGTAATTATGAATTCTAGTTCGTAATTATCCTAACTATTTCCTACAAGGGTGGTAATTGTAACATCAAATATATGCAAATGCGTCCGTACTTCCAATTGCACCAAACTTCGTGGGTGTGTGACTCATCAGGTTCTCGGCAGACTTACCCGTAGATACAAAAATTGAACAACTTCGATTATCCTCTCATAGATTTAACTCAGTACCCTGATTAAATCCGGATCATCTACAAGTCATGAGTGACACCTAATATCATATCGATAACCCTCAATCAACTCGAATAAATGAATATATCAAGTGAATATCTGTTGTGGTAATCATGCACATTGGTTCTTCCTGTCCAATAATTTCTTGAGCCAATTCTATGCTGAGATAGGCCTCTAGGTCATTTTAATATAAGTCTTTCAATAACTTTATGAAGTTAGAGAAAGCTTTTGTTGGAGTTCTCGGGGAGATAATATGGTAGGCTATGAAGAAGAAACAAGTTCTTAGTAGTTATATTGAGAGTATAAAGAATATATATGATAGAGTTAAGACGATCGTATGAACTATTGGTGGATAAGTTCTTACCTTTTTCTGTAGTTATGGACAACATTGCTAGGCCTATTCAAGTGGAGGTTCATAGTGTATTATGTTTCTTGATGATATTGTGTTGGTTGATAAGAGTAGGGAAGTGTTAGATGCTAAAATAGAAGTGTGGAGAAAAGCTTTCGAATCAAAGAGATTTAAAATTAGAACGAAAATCGAGTATATGAGATGCAATTTCAAGCAGAGGAGAGAAATGAGGGGGGAGTCCATATAGATGGGCAAAAGATACCTAAGAGCGATATTTTTTTGGTATTCATGATGGAAAGATTGAGAAGGATGTCAAGCATGAAATTATGAAATTAAAATAGGTTGATTGAAACAAAGAAGTACTTTTGAAGGACTTTATGATCGCAAGGTACCTCGAAAGTTGAAAAGAAAATTCTACATGGTTGCTGAAGACTGTAAGTTATTAAAGATTCAATTCTCAAAGGGTGTAAAAGACCATGGCATGAGGCGCAAGCCTTATGAAGATGGGGCACGCACGCACACACACACATATATTGAAGGTATGTAAAAAAATATTGAAAGTGTGGTTGTTGGGCAATGATATAAATCATTTGGGCTCTACCTGCGCACGTTTGAATCCCGTCATACACACATCTGACATGTACACTATAGTATTGAATTATAGGTTATATCATACAACATACTAATACTCTAATTAGCAGTACGAGGAACCCAAATTAAAAGGAAATAATGATTTACATAGTTACCTTTGAACAAAAATGGATTCTTTTTTTCTTTCAAGCAAGGTCTTGTGATGTGTTAATGAGTTACCAACCTCATTGAGAATGCATTAATTAGTGTATAAAACGAAAAATAAAGCAACATATGTATGAGGCGCCCTTTAGCGGGGCATGAGCCTCACAATGAGGCTCATTGAGGCATGTCTTATAAAATGCACCTCGTCCCATATATTCAAAATGTGTATTTATCGCGCAATTTTAATATTTTAAATAAATTATGCTTTTAATAGTCTTACATCTTTGCGAAGTGTGTTACAAATACATATTGTGCTACATAATTATATTGTGTACATATGTACACATGTGGTCACAATATAACAATGGAAGACAATACTCTTATTATAATCGTGTTACTATTATAATTTATAATGCTACTATTTATCAGTATCGTCTTACTATTATCATTATTGTGTTACTATTATCGGTATAATGTTACATATTATCGAAATTGTGTTGTTATTTATCATTAGTATTACTATTTTCAATATCGTGTTATCAATTATCGTTGTGTTACTCCTATCGGTGTTGTGCTACTATTATTGTTAGTGTAACTACTTTTCATATAGAGCGTTAGAATACTATTGTGTTGTATTTGTGATCGTGGAACATATGTTTTAGGTCTAATAAAACTTTACGTGAATAAATATAACGATAAACTGGTGAATGGTTGGGACCCTTTCTTATAGAGAACAAAGGGGACAGATTGTTCAAGTTTGAATCTCAACTCCGCTCCTAATTCCAAACAGAACTTTTTTAATCTTTAAAGGTTATAAAAAAATATTTTCAAATAACAACACGTTAGTGAGTTATATAGGAGGAAGATTTTTAATTTTTAAAGATCGTTAAAAAATATGATAGTATGGGGGGGGGGGAGAGAGAGAGAGAGAGAGAGAGAGAGAGAGAGAGAGAGAGAGAGGGTGAGAAAAGAGACTTTGAAGAAAAAGATAAGATTGCATGAGAGAGAGGGGTGTGTGTGTGTGAGAGAGAGAGAGAGAGAGGAGCAAAATAGTCCCTTCCATTTTTTTTAAATTTTGGTTTAAAAATAAAACCCAAAGAACTTTGGATTGGGAGGAAATTCAGAGAAGGGGAGGGATTCTTTTCATTCTTCCCCAAAAAGTAGGGACCATAACTAAAATTTCCTTTTTATTAGACCTAACGACCCAAAATCACTCCATATATTCTGGTTAAAATAGTGTAGATATAGATTAGATGTGATTTCCCTGTGATGTGAATCAGGCAATCCTGCTAAGCAAATTCAGTTGCAAATGATAATACAAATTACCTTATTCTTCTATAAAGGGTCAAGGCAAAGCGAGCGAAGAAGTCACTTGAAAAGAAGGCAGCCTCAAGGAATGAAAAAAAAGCAGCAGCACTAGCTGCTGGTATGGACTTGCCGATTGGAGATTCAGAAGACGAGGATCCGGTATAATCATTATCTTGTGTCTTCGCATTCTTTGTTGATTTGTCTGTTTAATATTTTCTCATTGTTTCTTTCTTCTTTTCTTGGTGATGGCTCATTATGTCACTTATGTATGAGGTCAGCAGCAAAATGAGCTAAAAGAACCTCCTCTTCCTGGACTTCTGAAGGATGAGGAACATTGTCAACTTGTACTGGATGTTAGTACTCTAATCCAGATTACCTCCAGTCTATTTAATCTTTCTTCCATTTTTAGGTGGCATAACATACTTCATTGTTGAATATCAGTATAATGAATAATTACAGAACTAAATTGGGGAATAATCAGACTTTATCACCGTGATGAATAACTGAGATTTCAAATTGTGCCTATGTGAATTGTTCCTGGAAGATTGCAGTTATTCATAATGTTATGCTCTATGTTGTTATAGGTGACGTCTACGCATACAAGTAAAAAATTTGTTGACTCGCCTTGGTTAATTTTTCCTGATTGTGGCGATGGTCGTCTAGAACTTTGAAGTTAGAGAACTGTGCGGGAGTAGCTGGGAAGTACCCAAGTTCCGGGACGACGCCTAGGCGAGGCATGTCGCCTCGCCTCCCCTAGCGCTCAGAACAACACTATGCGCTTAAATATTAAAGAGCGAGGGTGAGGTGGAGGAACCGAGAATTTCAGGTAGTGGTTGATTTATAGTTGCACCTGGAGGAGCGGTCTATCTGGACAGGGGATTGTAGTATTGGTGGTGCCATGGAGCATGCGATGGATATTGCCCCGAACGGAGGATCGATGAAAGGTGCATCTTCTACAAAACAATTGAAGATTGGTTTGCAGACATTGAGACCTAGCTAAGCGGGGGGGGGGGGGGGGGGGGGGGGGAGGGAAGGATGTAATAAGCCTCGAGCTTAGCTCGAATATATATATATATATATATATATATATATATATATATATATATATAATGGCTGCGGGAGCAAGCGATCGTGCGAACCCTAGGGGGTCCCTCACATGGGACCCCGGCGGCGGGTCGGCCAGTGGCGGCTCGACCGGGGGGGGGGGGGGCAAGGAGGCGCAGGAGATGGCGGGAGATGGCGGCGCGGGCGGTGGAGGCGCGACTGGGAGCGGGTCGCCTAGGCGCGGGCCGGTCAGGGGCATGATCTGCGCGGCCGGGAGAGGCGCGACAATGGACGGCTCGACGGCGGGCGGAGCGGCGGCTCCCTCGCGTGATAACGCCCCGGGGGACTCGACGACGACGACGCGGGGAGGAACGGCTGCGGAGGTCGTGCTTATCGGACTCGATCGATGGGTCCCAGATTTGTCGGGACCGTCGGCTTTCCAACCTGGATCTCAAGGTGGTCAGATAGAGAACGGTGGCTGGACGACGGTTATGAGACGTCGCGGAGGTAGAAGTGTAGGCAAGGAGGGCGGATCGCATCAGAAAATGAGTAGAGGACAGATGCCCCACCCAAAGGTGCGTTACACCCCCGACAGGAGGGCGGGAGCAGGTTCGAGGATGAGGAAGACATCTCATGGCCTAGTGCCCCCCCACAGTCGGAGAATAGTGTTGGTGGTAGGACGCCTGGGTGGCAACGTAAGGCGACTACAGCAGATAAAGGAAAGGGAGTGCTTTTGACATGGGGGGCCAGGGATTAGGGTCCTCTCTCCCTTGTGACGTCCCATGGTCTCCGGGGACGTCTACTCGTCCCGTGGGGAAGTCTTGGGTAGACATATGCAAGCCAGTAGTACCCAAATGTCAATCGTCAATAGATTATGTGCAACCAAAGAAGGTAGGGAGTGGCTTTCGAGCCTCGTTCTCTGCGGATAAGATAGCAAAGGTGACAGCTTTCTGGAAAAATACGTTGGTCTTGTACGTGCTTGGGAACAAGCGCTTCTTAGGGCAGATCTGGGCGTATGCGGCACGTGTTTGGCAGCCAAAAGGAAGCATGTAGGTTTTTGCGAGGGAGAATGGCTTCTAATATGTCAAGTTTGGACTTGCGGAAGACGTCGTCAGAATTACCCAAGGAGGTGACAGCTTTATGGAAAAATACGTTGGTCTTGTACGTGCTTGGGAACAAGAGCTTCTTAGGGCAGATCTGGGCGTTTGCGGCACGTGTTTGGCAGCCAAAAGGAAGCATGTAGGTTTTTGCAAGGGAGAATGGCTTCTACTATGTCAAGTTTGATGGATGTCCTCAATGATATTGGAGCATCCCCCTGCTCATGAGGCTTGCGGAAGACGTCGTCAGAATTACCCAAGGAGGGTCTTGGACGTTTGATGGAAGACTGATTATTCTGAAAGAGTGGACTCCGGATTGCGACGTGAGAAGGATGTCCTCAATGATATCCCTATTTAGATTAGTTTTTCGGAGTTCCCAGTCAGATATTGGAGCATCCCCCTGCTCATGAGGCTTGCCAGCTTGGTGGACAAACCGCTTAAGGCTGACGACGCTACAACCTTTCGGTCGAGACTGATGTATGCTCGGATGTTCGTGGAGATCAGTGCCGGTTGAGAGCTCCCGAGTTTGCTGGAGTATGAGGTTCCGTCTGGGGAGGTTCTCACTCGGAAAGTCGAGTACGAATGGGTACCACCTGATTGTTCCCATTGTGCTTGTTTCGGTCACCTCTCTAGTGCATGCCTGAATGGAGTTCAGAAGACTCTGACCCCTCCCGGAGACAGCTGTGGTCCCTGGAACATCCCGGGCGGTAGAGACCATTAGAGTAGAAGAGAGGGTTGAGGGTGGCCTGCAGGAGGGGTACCGACAGATGGAGGACGCCAGTGGACTGGGTCTGTCTATCTCACCGCAGCCGAAGCATCCCAATGGGGTTATGGTTACTTTTAACGCCCAGAAGAGTATGTCACCAGGGGCATGACAACGTCGAGACGAGAGCATAAGGGGAGAAGGTGGTGTGTCCGAGGAGAGAGTTTATAGCAGGAAGAGACATGTTGGCCCACTACTCGATGGGCACCCACGGGAGGAAGATCGTATGCCTGGCTACAGAGAGTCGCTCTTAACCTGCTATAAAGGAAAGGGAGTGCTTTTGACATGGGGGGCCAGGAACTAGGGTCCTCTCTCCTTTGTGACGTCCCATGGTCTCCGGGGACGTCTACTCGTCCCATGGGGAAGTCTTGGGCAGACATATGCAAGTCAGTAGGATCCAAATGTCCATCGTCAATAGAGTATGTGCCACCAAAGAAGGTAGGGAGTGGCTTTCGAGCCTCGTTCCCTGCGGATGAGATAGCAGAGGTGACAGCTTCCTGGAAAAATAAGTTGGTCTTGTACGTGCTTGGGAACAAGCCCTTCTATGGGCAGATCCGGGCGTATGCGGCATGTGTTTGGCAGCCAAAAGGAAGCATGTAGGTTTTTGCGAGGGTGAATGGCTTCTACTATGTCAAGTTTGGACTTGCGGGAGACGCTACAGCCTTTCGGTCGAGGCTGATGTATGCTCGGATGTTCGTGGAGATCAGTGCCTGCAGAGAGCTCCTGAGTTTGCTGGAGTATGAGGTTCCGTCTGGGGAGGTTCTCACTCAGAAAGTCGAGTACGAATGGGTACCACCTGATTGTTCCCATTGTGCTTGTTTCGGTCACCTCTCTAGTGCATGCCTGAATGAAGTTCAGAAGACTGTGACCCCTCCAGGAGACAGCTGTGGACCTTGGAACATCCCGGGCGGTAGAGACCATTAGAGTAGAAGGGAGGGTTGAGGGTGGCCTGCAGGAGGGGTACCGACAGATGGAGGACGCCAGTGGACTGGGTCTGTCTATCTCACCGCAGCCGAAGCATCCCAATGGGGTTATGGTTACTTTTAACGCCCAGAGGAGTATGTCACCACGTGCATGACAACGTCGGGACGAGAGCATAAGGGGAGAAGGTGGTGTGTCCGAGGAGAGAGTTTATAGCAGGAAGAGACATGTTGGCCCACTACACGACGGGCACCCACGGGAGGAAGGTCGTATGCCTGGCTACAGAGAGTCACTCTGTATGGACAACCCTGTTTGGGCCCTGATGCTCACCCAAACAACGAGTCAGCATACTACTACCCCTGGCTTGGAGGAGGACATGGCGGCGACGGATGTGGTACCATCCCCGGGTACTGGTCCAGATGGGTTTCAGGGGGTCATTCCCTTAATAATTAATGGCGGTAGTCGTCTGGAATGTCAGAGGTGCATGTTCTTTAGGGAGATGGAGAGAGATTAGTGAGGTCTTACGCAGAGAAAAGTGTGACATCTCTTTGCTGCTGGAAACTAAGATTAAAGTAGAGGACGCTAGCGCGACGGACTTCCGCCGTTTGGGTTCAACTCCACAACCTGGCGATATGCGACATGGCAAGGATCTGGGTCAGATGGAATAGCAACAACTGGGATGGTGATCTGACCCTGATGTCGGAGCAGCTTATTGCGATTTCTTTCACAAACGGGGAATGATTCTGATTCATGCTTGGAGCGGTTTATGGTCACAACGACAGACGGCGTAGGGAAGACCTATGGAGGGACATCTACCAAGTGGGCCTTATGGCGGACAAGTCTGGACCTCCCCTTGCTTCTTTTGGGTGATTTCAATACTCTTCTCCACAGGCAAGAGAAGGTGGGAGGTCGGCCTGTTCCCAATCATATCCTCTATGACTTCCAGAGGTGTCTCCTGAAGTCTGGCCTGAGGGAGCTGGAGAGAGCGGGACACATCTGAACCTGGCACAATAAAGCTGTTCACCACAAAGTTGTCTGCTAGCTTGACAGGGCACTGGGTAATAGTGAGTGGTTTTGTTATTTCCCAAATTTAGTGCAGAGGGCCTAGCTGCTGGGACTAGTAATCACTCCCCGATCAGGGTCGACTTCACTGAGCGGTCCATTTGAAAATTGTGCCCTTTCCGATACAACAACAGCTGGTACTTGTTTGAGGGCTATATGGAGGCAGTGGCCGAGGGGCTTCACTATCAGCAGGAGGGAACGACTCAATTCCGCATGGTACACATCCTTAAGTGTACTAAGAGGGATATCCGGAGCTGGGTGAAGAGCATGTCCCGACCATCTCTGGAGGACAAGGAGGCCGAACTCAGGGCTACTCAGAACTCCATGCAAGCTGATATTTTGGATAGGCTCTTAGCGGCATGGGAAAATGAATTGATAGGGGAAGTCAACATTCTCCGACTCTAGAAGAAAATTAGTGCGACACAACGCGCTAAATGCTCATGGCTTAAGGAGGGGGACCGCTGCTCCAAGTTCTTTTATGATCTGATTCGTACCAGACAACACAAGAATAAGGTCTCCCGCCTTGTTGATGGAGAGGGCAGGTTGGTTGGAGACCCAACTGCGATCCAGGGGGAGGCTGTCTGGTACTATTCAGAGTTATATTTTCAAGCTGATTATCTATCTATTTTTTCGGATATTATCATAAAGAAGCTGGTGATGCTGCATGGCAACAGCCAGTTACTTGCGCCGGTCAGGCTGGAGGAGGTGGAGGCCATTATCATGAAGGCGGACCCTAACAAGGTCCCAGGGCCGGATGAGTTTAGCAGTGGGTTTTACAAGTGCCACTGGGATTCGCTAAAGCTGTCAGTCCTTGAAGCAGTACAGGAATTCTTCATGGAGGAAAAATTGCTGAAGGAGCTTAACCACGCGTTCCTGACCCTGGTGCCGAAGAAAGAAGAGATGATTTCGCTGGCTGACTTACGTCCTATTGCATGCTGTAATTATCTTTACAAGATAATTACTCACCTTATGTGTCGGCGTATGAAGGAGATTATGCAGGACCTGGTCTCCCCGAACTAGACGGCTTTCATCAAGGACAGATCGATCGCGGAGCACAGCCTGCTCGCTCATGAGATTGTGCGAGAGTTCAACAAACTGGAGGGCGAGAAGGCGTGTGTGAAGCTGGACCTGAGGAAAACTTATGACATGGTTAACAGGGACTTCTTGTGTCACTTGATGGTTGCTATGGGGTTCGACGAGATATGGGTATCGAGGATTAGGGAGTGCATCTCGACCCCTACTTTCTCAGTTCTCATCTAGGACATCCCATATGGGTTCTTCCGTAGCAACAGAGGGCTGAGGTAAGGGGACCCACTGTCTCATTATTTGTTCACTCTTGTCATGGAGTACTTCACTTGCCTGATGGATATGGCGGTGCATAGTGGACATGTTGTGCCTCTGTACAAGCAAATCACGTCATATGTTTCACATCTCATATATGCAGATGACCTCTTGGTTTTTCTTCGGCCATCTATGGGAGGGATGACCACGCTATCTGGGACTATGAGTGAGTTTGGCAAGCTTTCTGGGCTTCAACTGAACCGAGAAAATAGTCGAGTCTATTTCAGCTCTCTTTGTCGCTGAAGGAGGAAAGAGCGGCAACCCTAGGCGTTGAAAAAGGGGAGCTGCCGGTCAAATACCTGGGGGTGTCTCTGACAATTAACTATGCAAGGAAACCGGACTGTCAGGGCCTGGTGGAGTATTCTCAGAGGAGGGTAGAAGGATGACAGGCAGTAAGTCTGTCCTTTGGGGGTCGCATTGAGCTAGTGAGGTCAGTTATCTCTGCCCTGACGCTATTCTGGCTCCAGTCTATCCTAGTTCTGGTAGCCACTAGCAGGAAAGTGGAGAGCATTTGTGCCAACTTAATCTGGAGAGGGGGCATCCATGCGATCTCCTGGAAGCAACTATATCGGCCTCTGGAGGAGGGAGGGGTAGGGCTCAGACCACTCCTAGCAGTCAGGGAGGCCTCGGGGCCGAAGATGGCGTGGAGGTTCGTCAAATGCGGGTCGTTATAGGCGGACTGGATGTCTAGTCGGTATGTGAAGAAGGGCAACTTTTGGACCTGTGCTCTCAACAATAACCACTCGGTAATTTTCAAAAGTATTTTCCGACACAAAGCTGTTCTCAAATCTTCTATTCGGCGGATTATGAGAGATGGGACAGGTACTGACCTCTGGCTGGACCCTTGGGTGGAGCGTCAATCGTTGCTAGAGATACTGGACGACCAACTACACAGGGAGGCTGGTAGAGGGATGAAGTGTCAGCATATTATCAGGAATGGTGAATGGAGACCAGAGATATACCGCCACACGACAGAGCTTGTAACGACTATTCGCGCGGTAGGTATTGATCCGAGTCAGCTGGCCGATAAATGGATTTGGGATCCGCCTGCCAATCCTGGAGCTACAGAAAAATTCCAATTCAAGAGTTGCTACAACCTGGTACGTCAAACGAATCCTAGGAGCGAGGATTATGACTTCATATGGTGTAATGGTCTGGCTCGCAAGATGCAATTATGCATCTACCGGTTGATGTTGGGACGACTGCTGACGAGAGATACTCATTACGTTTGGGATCTCCATCCCCAATCCCAAGTGTATGTTGTGTAAAACATGAAATGATTTGAGTGTAATGTGTCCTGGTATATCTGGTCTGAACAGTGCCACAAGTCGTTGGAAGGTTGTGACACAGGCAGAGATTTACGAGACATCATCACGGGGATTCGTGGCCAGAGAGGTAGGGGACATGTATGGTTCAAGACCGACATATTGTGACTAGCTGCCTCTGTCTGGCATGTGTGGAGGAAACGGAATCGGCGTATTTTCGAGGGGCTCTCCACTTCCCTAATAGCATACTTCACAATATTGAATTTGATATAAATGCTATGTCACCATCGTAGGGTGAGAGGTCCATGGGATGTACTATAAGCTGTATGAGTTGATTTTGGAATAAAATTTATCCTTTTTCCATATATATATATATATATATATTATATATATATATATATATATATAACTCCAGTTTAAGGACTCATGTCTCCCGCGCGCGAGAGAGAGAGAGAGAGAGAGAGAGGGAGGGAGGGAGGGAGGGAGAGTCAAAGCCTCCTTGCTCTAGTAGTTAGCAGGTGGAGACATCGCATCCTCCGGATTCGATCTCACGGAAAAGTGGATTATTCCTTCCAATTATGGTGGGGAGTTAAAAATAAATAAATAAAATATATATACACAGAAAAAGCTACTCAATTGTGTATGATATAAAATAACAACAGGGTTAGTGTTTTACTTGTAAGAAACATGTCTATGAAAAATAATTCTTAAACTAATAAAGTTCTTACATGGAGAAGGTGGTGGTGACTTGAGTGGCAATAGCGCTTCAAGTGAAGAGAGAGGCTCTGATTTTGCTTGAGGAGGGCTCTTATAACACAGTGCCTTCTGGAGGTGGCACTCTTGTGGCATAGAGGCTGCTGGAGTCAAGAGAAGAA